>LPNX010324528.1:329851-356566 GCA_001517045.1 Pseudotsuga menziesii | reverse complement strand
CTTCTATTTTGACTTTGATTTCATTTGATTTGATCATTTTCAAACTAAGATTTCCTTAAGCTTGGATCCCGTAGTCTAGGTCCAACTTTAGGGATAACAGGATTCAAGGGATTCCAAACTCCAACAGTGCAAAGGTAAATGAGGGAGTCTAACCCAAACAGGGACAACTGACGGAACATCTTGAGTAGGGTCGAAATATGGAGTCCATTTGTTCAAATAAAGCCCACGAGGACCCATAAAGTATGGACCCTTTCGAAAAATGAGGTCGCGATCCTTTGCAGAGTCAAACACAAATACATAATACCCTCTTTCGACAAAGTGGCTTCTAATCCCTTCAGTTGCTAAGGGTCTCTAGTTTCTATGCACCCATCCATCAAAAGCCTTTGGAGATGGCCAGAGCCCTATGAATTTTCCTATTAGACCACGCTCAACAAGGTTTAAAGCCGTTCGATAGGTCTGTTCTGCAAGAAGTTCCACTGAGGGGATGTCTATTTTCTTAACAAATTTCTGAGAAGGACCCCCCTTCCTCTTTCCATAAGAAGCAATCAATCTCTTGAATGCATCAAGATCTGGAGGAAGAGGCAAAGGATGATCCCTACCTGAATCCATAAGGAAAAGACCACCATAACAGATGTGAGCAGAAATGCCAGTCTCCAGAGGAGGCCTCACCAGAGAACTGTAGTCTAGATCAACAAAACAACTAGCACAAATCGGAAACACTCCTGAATGAAGGAACTTTGGTTAAACACGACCTGAGAATTAAAGAAAATCAAGAAATCTTAAAGATTCCAAAACTACAACACAACTTAGCTTCATCTCCCCACACTCTAGTAACTAAGCCACCAACAACCTAACACAGGCAAGCCGGCTCAGAGAGCAAGAACGAATCACACTCCAACCTTTGCAGGAAGAAATACAAACCAATCACGCCAAGAAAATTCAACACAAACCAGAACTGATGAATGGAGGTGAAACTTCAAAGCAAAAGACCAAACACCAAAGCCAACGTTTGCAAACAAAAAGGACAAGTATACCACAATAAGCAAAGAATATCAGAGAACCAGGGACTCCATGCCTACAAATGAATCAACGCTTGGCTGAATACTGCTAAGAATCTCAGAGGGCCAAAGAAATTTTTTGAAAAATCTTCTTGGAGCGAGTTTTCCTAGCGTTTGAATCCTGGATTCAACATACCAATGAAGGTAAAATTTTATAAGTCTATATAGGTTACTATTCATTCAAGTTCCTTGGGAGCGACAAGTTATTTTGATGGGTCTTCTCAATTTGGTTTTTGTGGAGAGGGTATATATTTGAAAATTGGTGATGAACACCAATTTAAGCAAAAAATGAACAGTGGTAAAGGCTCAAACACAAAAGATGAGCTTTTAGCTCTTTGGTGCTTGGTCAAGTTTGCCTCTACTTTGAGCATTGACGATGAATGTGTTTGCAGACTCATTGGTCATTATGAACTGAGCTAAAAAGAAGGGCTCTCTATATGTTCTTTCTCTTCTTCAATGGTGCAAGCAGACTGATTTTGGCCTCCTTTCATGGTTTGAATATTGAACACATATACATGGATCAAAATGTTGTGGTAGATTCCCTTTCTAAGGAAGCCTTGTGTGGGGAAGAAGAGGTTCTTCTTTGGGAAGAACTTATGGAGGGAACTGTGGCAGATAGTGGTTTCTACCCTATTTTCTTCGGACTTTATTGAGAAGTTAATTTAGTTTGTATGCTTTTGTTATTTGTCTTATTTTGGGTAACATTTTGAAAGATGTATTCATTTTGGATGCTCTAAACTTGTAGCAAATTTGGGCATAACAATTATATTTTATTGGATGCTTTGGGATAGTTGTAGGCATTTACTTGAACTATGTAACAACTCTTGATATTGTACTTTTTTTAATTATAATGAATAGCAAAAATACAACTTTTTTTACTTGAAAACAATATTGAATAAAATATAATCTTACTTGTACCCGTGTAATTATCAAATAATTACATCAAAATTTATTGATTTAAAATATAGTTATTAATAAATAATTTAATAACAAAAGGATATGCACATATATAAAATAATAGATATAAAGAAAAACATTGTTTTAAGATGATAATATATTAGAATTTGAAAAAGGCAATAATTACAAATATAAATGTAAATAAAATAAACTAAGACTAAACGTTTCCCATAAAAAATCAGCTCTCTCGAACAATAATTTTGTGAATTTATATAAAAAAATTTAAACTTTGATATAGCTCGACAACACTTTTACCTCTATACGATGGGATGTTACTAATAGCAACCAAATTTCAGTGACGTGTATACCATGTGTTTCATATATCTCCTCATGTAGGGGGCACTCCATTAGAATATATCGTGAGCACTTTTTCCACATTTACCTTTATAACAAATTTGCACAGATTTGAATGGTATCAGACTCGTTTTTGTAATTCTGAATGATTTTGAGACATAAATATTATGTTGAATGTGTGCTTTTGCATGGAATCCATTAAAATTCAAATCTAAAGAATGATGTCTTCAAATTGTAATGGCATATATAGGTAGTCAAATCCTTCTAATATATTTTTGACACATGAGTTACTTGGGCTAAATTCAAGTCTGTCAAAGATCCATACCTCATAAGAGTAGTAGTTCCAGTAGAAGATCAGGGCTATCTAGAAACATTTGTAGAAACACTTATAGTTTACCTAGCATAGGTAGATCTGGTTGACCCAACTCTTTATCCAATTTCTTATGAACACATATGGATGGCTATCATCCCTCTAACCATCGCATCAAAACATATGCTTCTACAAGAGAAACACAACACTTTATGGCATACTAAATATCTCAACCTTGAGGTACATGTAGACTATGGTTTAGGTTGGCGTTTGATCTTGGAAATGTAAAGGGTGAGTTAGGTGCTTGTGAATTCTAATAAAGAAATAGGTCAATATATACAACTATTCAAAATTTTCAAGGAACCATGAAACAATGTTGGTTGATTCACTTTTCTAACATCTGATTTGACAACTATGTATAGATCCATAGACCAAGACAAAGAGATCCCCTACACTTGCCTAAGATTTAATTCAAGAATCATGTACATGATGGAGATCGGGAGAAAGAGAGGCACTTGTGCAAACTTTCAATCCAATGAGGTACCAAGAGGAGGAGGAGGGGATATCTCTTTCTCGAGGTCATTGACTTGTAGTGAGGGGTGTAGCCACACTTGGACTTGACTTGATGTAACACCACCACAAGGTTGGGAAAACCTAAACTTTGACAAAGGTTATTTAATTGAATAATTTATATCAAATGTATGTTTAGTAAGCTCACTGGAAATGGGCATATGTTTTATATCTATTGAATACAACCTTGAGAAATTTCAAATGTGTTGCATGACCATGAATATGCTTTTCCTCCTCCCTTTCGTATAACAAACCTTTTCCCATCCCTCATTACCGACTCTTACACCCTTCCTTTGCCCTCTTCCTTTTCTTATAATTACAGGGCTTTGGCCCAATTGCTTGCCCCATGATCACCATTGTCTCCATGAGTATGCCTTTAAAAGGATTTTACAAAATTGATATGCCTCATGATTAATTTACCTACTCACACAAATGCAAAAGAAAATGATATTCCAATCTGAAGAATCCACACCCCTCCTATGAGGAAAAATAACAAGAAGAAGAGGCAGGCATGGTATAGGATTATATTTTGTCATGATTACACAGGTAATGAAAATAAAATGCTACAAGGAATGATGTATGCTCACCAATTTATCTTCAAATCCATTTCAATGTCATTGAAACACCAATAATTGATAGCGGCTCTATGCCTCCTCCTCCTAATCTCACTGATTGTTATAAGCTCTCTTCTGTAGGAAGTCCAAATATTCAATAATTCACCACATGTCCACCCAAAGATTAATGGCATCATATACTAGCTTAGTTTTTGAAAACCATTAAAACCTTCCAACAATAGGATCCAATATGATATTTATGGTAAAATTGTAGCGCCTCCTACTCATGAAATTTTTTCATAAATTAATGAAAATTAAGTCATCACAACAAAGATAAGAAAAGGTGCAACATTCAAGATTATGAAGGATAAGGAAAAACAAGAAGTGTTAGAAGGAATATAGGTAATAAATGATGATGCCCTTATGTTACACTATTATTTTTAGAATTAAGTTAGTTTAAACAACAAATGACATATGACTTATTGTACAATAAATCTAATACACATGGATGCAACAATTTGCTATTAAACCTTAATAAATTAAAATCCAATAGACTTCTATGCTTTGCTTCTACTATGTTGGATCCCAAACGAAGCAATGTTATTCCACTTTGCAATATATTTGCTAATGTTGACGCATTGACATTGATAGTCAAGTGAATACACTCTATTCACAATAGCAACTACATGTGTCAACATTGGAGATTTGCACAACTTCAAAGTTGGAATGGGCATAGGGGGCATCATGCTCACTGAGATCAATATCTTGAAAATGTTTTTCTAACTAGTTCTAGATTCCTTTAGTGGTAGGCTTCTCAATAGCATCAAATGTATTAAGGAGTCGACCATATTGGGTTTGAATAATAATGAAATGGAGTGCTTTGCACTGCTAGAATTAAGGGAGTTTCCCTCCAAAACTTGGCTATGGGAGCCAAGTTGTTATGGAATTTGCTCGTGCCCAATCCTTCCTGGAGCAGTCGTGTGCTTAAATGTAAGTATTTCCCTGGACCAAGGCTCAGATGCCTCGATGAGGAACACGCGATTAAGAATGGATATTCTATTTATAAAATCTGTAAAAAGGTGTTGCCACATTTCAGAGATGAGTTGTATTGGATCCCAGGCAATGGGAAATCGGTCAGCCTGTGGCATGACGCGATCCTTGGACAGTCTCCACCTCAAATCCCACGAATGCAAAATTGGATGGCAGCGATGGGACTGAACACGATTTGGGATATTTCCGAATGGGAGATCGACAAGCAAAATAGATGGGCAGGATGGGTATTGCCGGAGTGCCCTGTAGAGTTAAAGATTGAAAGCAATTTGTTGCTATCTCATCTGGCGGACTAGCTTTGTTAGATAAGTCCAGGAAAGACAAACGTGGCTGGGGAAGGCAGTCTGGCAAATAGTCAATGGCTGAGGGATATCAACGTTTCTCTGCCAACTATAATGTGCCGAACAATCCAAAAATATGGAATAATCTGTGGAGTTGCAGCACTTTGCCGAAGATTGAGATGTTCTCCTGGATGCTGATGCATGAGAGAGTGCTCACAGGTGAGAATTTGGAGAAAAGGGGGTTCGCTGGTCCATTTCGCTGTCTACTTTGTGCCGAAGCTTGAGAAAATATCAGCCACCTCTTTTTAAAGTGTCCTTATGCTACCTCTGTCTGGAGGGATGTGCTGAAGCGTTGGGGAGATGGAAAACAATTACCGGACAATATCCAGGCCTACTTTCTCAATTGGGACAATCTTTATGAGGGAGAGATGACAAAAAAAAATGGAGTGAGAGCATGTTGGATGAAACTCCCTAAATTAATATGTTGGTGCATTTGGAATGAAAGAAACCATAGAATATTTCAAGACAATTTTCAACCAGCGTGGAAGATTGCTATAAAAGTTAATGCTTTGCTTGGGGAGGTTGTCAGCACTTCTAAGGTCCCTAACAACAAAGAAAATCTGACTGCCAATGACGAAAACTGGATGCAAAGTCTAAATATCATGGCTGCTAAAAAATTGGATGAATGGGATATCAGGATGGACAAGTCCTAGTTTGAGAACTGGCTAAGAGAAAGGAAGATTTCCAAACTTTTTTTTGACGGGGCCTCCAAAGGGAACCCTGGAAGAGCGGGAGGAGGGGGAGTCATTATTGAACTGGGTGGGAATGTTGTGATAGAATACTACTGGAACATTGGTTATAACTCCAATAATATGGCCGAAGATTATGGTCTATGGCAAGGACTCAAGCAGTTACAGAAGAAAGGAGTGGATGAAGTAATGGTTTTTGGTGATTCCAGGTTAATTATTCAGGCGTTGAATGGGGGAAGAAGGGGCAAGAATGAATGAACAGCAAGACTGATCAATAGGATTAGATCCAAGGCTAAAATGTTCAGGAAGGTCAATTTCTTTCATATTCTTAGGGAGCTGAATGCTTTGGCGGATATTGCAGCCAATAAATCTATAGCGGTAGGTCTCAATGAACTTATGGTTAACTCGGTTGTAAGCATTGAAATACCTCCTTAGATATGTGGTAGGTTAATCGCCCGGAGGAAGTAGAGAAAAGGCAAATTGTTGTAACAAGTTTCATATCAGCGATTTCCTTGCTGAGTCTTTTTATATAACATAATCGTTCCTGTTAAAAAAAAAGAATTAAGGGAGTTTCCCTAATGGAAAAGACTTTGTCACAAAAACATGGCACAATACCATGGTGGATAGGGATCAAATAGTTGTCTAATACATACGAGGAACTCTTAATCCTCTAACCATCACATCAAGATATATGCTACTATAAGGGAAATGTATTACAACATAATCAATATAAGCAATTGTCGACAAGTTTAGTTTTACCCTTCTTATTTCTATACCAAACTTTAATAATATTAAAAACTTGGATGATGGACCATTTCTATTTTTTAATAGAAAGTAATGAATTTTTTGTGTTAGGGGACCTAAGGGACTCTTAGATAGAATTAGCATTTTATTTTACAGTTAAAAATCATAACTCTTTATATAGTTTGTATTTTATTTAATTATTTTTTTGAAATTTTATTAATTTGCTATTCCATTGATGACCATGATCAACCTCTAAACAATACTTGTTGGGGAGTCATAGGCATAAAAGGGGCTATAGTTTGTTGTTTTTAAGGTTAGATCTAACCATCATTGCCATTCTTGTCAAAATTTCCAATGTTTTATTTTGTTTAAGGGCATCAACGCCTCAAGAATACATGCAATATAAGTTCAACTCGTGTCTTTGGAAAATCATAGACATTTTGATTGAAAAAATATGTCAAAATATTTGGTTATTCATGCCAAAATTTGGAAATTCTACATATTTTTGGTGTTTTTCATGCGGAATTTGTAGAAGTTGGGCTAAATCTATGCCCATTTATCCTTGGTTTGAGGCTTAATGCAATATCATGAAAGGTTTCTTCCATCTTTGATATTAGTTTAGTGGAAACTACAAAGAATTACTCAACTTAGGAAAATGCTAACTTGATTTTTAGGCAATGGTATTTTTTTTATAGTGTTTCTCTTTAAATAATTTCAAGCTTTCTATCCAGTAATTGGGAGAATTATGACATAATTCTACAACTAACACTTTTGACATATTTTGGTAAATTCAAGGCTTATTCAATTATCTCAATTCCATTTTTGTGGGATTTTTTGTCAAACTTTGTGGCATAATCCCATGATGGATATCCCTCAAGTGGTCTTCTAACACATATGAGTGACACTCAACTCTCTAACAATCACATCAAGACATATGTTTCTTTTAATTCCATGGTCTCAATCCTTGGAATGATATGCACTTGATATCAAATATGTTTTAAATGCTTTGCATAGACATTTTTTTACTAGGATCTATTAGATCACAAAGTAAAGTTATCATGGCGGTTGTAAATAACTGTTGACATGAATATTTTACAATTAATAAAAGAACCAAGACTAATTGAGCATGAACACCTAAAGGGACTATGATGCCATAAGAGGGGAAAGGTGAGGGGATTCTAAGGAAATGTTAATATGTCGTGTTCACCTTGTCATTACCCAAACTCTTAACTCTTTTATTATGTTGATCCTAACCTATAGTTGAAATTGAGGTAAATAAAGTGGACTTAACCATATCCTAAATCTAGGAAAGCACCTCCGACATCCTAGGAAATTTGTTTCCTCTACATTATTGGGACCTAGAAGATTTGGATTAGGACTCTCCTTACCATCCTTCATGAATGAAAATAAGGAAAAAATCAAATTTACATGCAAAGTTAGTTTTTGAAGGAAGGTAGATAAGAGAAAATGAGTTTTTAACCATGGAAGAGGAGGTTGCCATAATAGGAACATCATTACCATGAAAGGAAGCCATTAGAACCTTTGGAGGAGCCAAGAACCAAGAGAATTTTGGCTAAAAGTTATGGACGACAACCCAAACATTTTTATGTCCACATTGAAGAGCAATGGATGGAGGAACTTATGAGGGACTATTGAGTAGAGAAGGAAAGAAATATACTTATGTTAGGTGGGGAAGTTATTGTGGGTACCAAATAGTTGGTCAAATTTAAAATCTCAATAATGCTATAAATGTTTCCTATATTTTTGAGATGGAGAAATCGCCCTAAGATTTATGCACATCCTTCTTCACCTTGGTGGTATCATAGCCTAGCTAGGGGGGTGGCATCTACATAATATTTCCTACATGGTTGAGTGGAAATCGCTCTATCTTTGTCAACTACTTGGTATTCGATTTTTTTGAAAAAGATAGTGCATGCATTTATCTTGGTCTCAGACTCGATGTATTGATCCTAGATATGAGATCATCATCAGGAGGCTTTAAGCTCAAAAGATTAGCTACCCAACATTACAATAAATAATAGAAACCCAAGCATATAGAGTTAGATAAAAAATGAAGCCGGCCTTCTTAACTATAGGTTGGATTGTTATTGCTGATATTTTGCAACATAGGCTTCCATGCTTCACTAACTTTCAAACCCTTGTGCTTATTTAAATTATTTCAGTTAAGTTCAATCTCAAGGGCCTCCCATATCTTTCTTTTTCCGTAATGATTGATTTTAGTGATGATTTTTGTGCCTTCTATACAAATGTGGTGACCAGTGTTTTGCAAATGCTCAACTAAGGTTGATCTTTTTACTTGATTATGTCCAATGTTTGCACAATGCTCACTCCTCCTCACCTTAAATCATCTCCACGTTTCACCGATATATTTCTTACCATATGATCAATGGATTGCATACATACCTTTCTGAAAAAATAGAGTTGAAATTTTTAAATTAGCTTCCATTCAATGTAATTAGGTCTCCACTTCCATGTTCCTTCAAAGAAATGAGCATTTGATTCTAAGCACAATCTTGATTGAATTTAGGATGGATCTTCTTAAAGTTTTCTTTAGTACACATTATAGCTAAATCCAAACTATGTAATCAATTTTATGCAATTCTAAACGTTGGAGTACGATATACTCATTAATTCAATCTGTGACATATCTTAATGCCTTTGTCTATTGTTCAAATAATTATAGTATAAGATTTGACAGAGATTCTATTGCTTTTAAAGCGAGATGAATTTAACACTTCGCTTAAGTAAAAACATTCAAATGTAAAGTGACATTTGAGTAGTGAGATGTGACATTTAAGGAGTGAGATATGACCTTACACAAGTAATAAATTAAAATTTAGGCTATAATGCCTCCCAAACAGGTTTTTTATTTCAATGTTTGAAACATCTTCCACTTGATTAAAAGTAGAGGATGATAAGTTTTTAATGTCCTTAATTCTACTATCCAAGGATACTAGTGTCTTTGCAATAACACCTAACATTGCGAGTTGTTGTAAAACAATTATCAAGCTTGGTGGTAGAGGGTTGCAATAAAGGAGTGTATGAATGCATTAAGTTGTCATATTTATTCTCTATATTAAATATTCAAGTTACATCTTTGGAGATTAGGCTTTTAATTTTATTGTTTAAATACTCTACAATAATATTTTATATTTAAATTTACTACAATTGTTGTATCATCTCTTGTCTATCCTATCCAAGCACAAGTTTTGTTAGAATTATAGATTTATGTACTATTGCAGATTTGTTAATCATTATTGTTGTTTGTATGTGATCTTGGGGATATAATTGAAAGAATTTGTAGAAAGAATTTTAAATATTTATAATGTAGACCTTGAACCTTTTTAAAATGGAATATTATCCTCCTCATCCATGTTCTATTTCCATAAGTGCCATGCTAAACTCATCATGAGTATATTGTTGTATAGAGATATCTTGCATTATAGATGGGTAATATTCCTATTAAAATGTGTATGTTAGACCATATCATTTTGTTTTACTGCAATTCAATATTGCATTCATCCCTCATATTTTATATATTCCTTTAAATAATTATTTTCTCATTGTTTTCTTGCTTTGTTATAAAAGTTGAGTATATTGTTGTAACATATTCAAGCCCTATCATTGACCTGACCTTGCGCCCTCAAGAATATAGGTTATATGTTCTATAAAGGTATGTTACAAATTGGTATGAGAGCCAAGGTTATAGCACTAGGGTTATATGGGCTCATAGAAAAATAGATAATACAAATTTTATGTTATAACTAACCTTTTATTCTTGTTCTCTATTTGACTACTCAGTGATTTGTGTTTGAACAAGTTAATAGACAATTATTGCCGAGAAAGATTTACTAAATTTCCAAGATACCCAGTCCAATGAAAGAAGTAACCTTGAGACTCCCCCATACATAGTAGAAACAATGAGAATCCTAGAGGGAGAACTTCAAAGCTAGAAGGTAGACATTGAGAAGACAATAAAGGCTCAAGAAGAATATATTGAACTAAATGCTACCATTCTACAAAATTTGAATAAAATTTTGAAACAAACGCATTAAGGACAAATTTCTAACAATGCTGGAAAGAGTCATGCAAAGAAAAAATTCCGTAGTATTAAGAATCTAATATCTAATTATGAGACTTATGCACCATCTAAATCAGTATTGGACAATGATCATAATTTACCAAAAAATCTTAAAATCCACAATGTGTATCATATGTTCCAAAACTTTGGAAACTTGCAATAAAAGAAACTTATGACCCTGCAGTATATCACATGTTCCAAAACTTTGAAACTTTGTTATGTATCTAAGTTTTGAATATTTTGGAACTTGCGATGTAACTCGCATTTAAAACTTTCAAACTTCTGACGCATCATACCTTGGAAGTTGTTAGAATTTGTGGTGTAATGCATGGTTCAAAAGTTTGAGAATTGCGACAAGAAAAACTTTTGGAACCTGTAGTGAAATGAGTTTTTGAGGCTTACAATGTATCAAAAGTTTGCAAAACTTTGAAAGTTGTGATTTAAAAACCTCTAGAGCTTGTGATATATCACACTTGTCTTCTGATATATTGCACAAATACTATTTTTTCGAATCCCTAATATATTGCAAGAAATAACAATTTGAGCTATGCTACAAAGTTTGAAAAGATGTGATAAGATAGGACCTCAAAATAAGCGATCATCCCAATCTGAATCCAAGGCAGCACACTTCGATTTGCGGAAAATGCAGTCATCCCATTGAGCTCATAAAAAATCTAATTGTCAACATTAGCAGTCGACTCAATTTCAACTACAATAACCAACATAGCAATAGCCTGGATCTACGGTCAATTCCTATCAGCTACATGCTGGGAATTGAACATAAGGAAGCTTTACGAATGCAAACGAGAGAGGGGCTACAAGAATTGGTCTCTTCGCAGGGACTGTCACTGCCTGAAAAGAGGGCATCTCACCATTAGGAGTTATATCCAAAATGTTCCCATTGAGGAGCATAGTTTGACTATGTAGATCACCATCTTTGGCTGTTAAGTGATATTCCAGTCTAGAATTTCCATATGTGGAAGTTCCTGAACCTGTAGAGACTTGCATAGAAATACCTGTGTCCCTGCTCAAGTTGATCAAGAGCAATGTGATTCCCCTCTGCCAAAATAACAGCATTTTTCAGAGTTTGAATGATTCTGAAGATAACTATATAATATAGCATGGCCATGATTTCATTCACCATATATGATTTGTTGAAACTTGAAATTAATTATGCTTCATACTTACAGCATTCTTGGTGCAATGTGCATAAGCACGTAGGTACTCTGTTCCGGTTGAATTTGTGGCAAGAACACGTGTCCCCATGAATCGATGCCAAAGAAGTGCACTGCATTACAGTTCGAATTAAACAAAACATCAAACTATGGAAGTTTGGCAAACAATTGTAAAGAAGCATGGATATATCTAAACCTGGAACACTAGGAGGATACAAAATATTCTGCAAATTTCAGTGTTTCTGTATATTCAGACAGTATTTAGATAACATTGATCTGTTATAACATGCCAGACTAATTTGAATGATTAAATGCTTAAGAATTCTAATTCATTTGTCATGAAGATCTTAAAAGTTTTACCTTTACCTGTAATAATCAGGATTTGGCACAAAAGTCGTCGTGTTTAAAAGGCCATAGTTTCCACCAATCAAGCTTTGTCTACAAAAAGACTTGGTATTGAATGCTGATGCCATGCCAAGCTGATCTAAATACCTGACCTCATTGAAATGAATGCTAAAGTTTGTTAGCGAATTGTGAATTACCATGTGGAATCAAAGAGTTCATTATCACAGTGAAAAAGGAGCTCTGTGTTCTTTTTTGAAACCAACGTTTAGGATTACCAAATAATTGAGTCCATCATCTGAATTCCACCATGACAATGGACTCAATTATTTGGTTATCCAATGGTTTCAAAAAAGAATAGGAGCTCCTTCTTCACAAATTACTATATCAAAACAAAATATTAAATTATGTAAGTGTTACCATGTGAAATCAAAGAATTCATTATCACAGAGGAATAATTTGTGAAAAGGAGCTCTGTGTTCTTTTTTGAAACCAACGTTTAGGACTACCAAATAATTGAGTCCATCATCTAAATTCCACCATGACAATGGACTCAATTATTTGGTTATCCAAAACGTTGGTTTCAAAAAAGAATAGGGGCTCCTTCTTCACAAATTACTATATCAAAACAAAATATTAAATTATGTAAGTGTTCTTAACTTCATGACTTTTTATTTGGCTTTTGGATATGATTGTCTCTGTGATTTGGAACGATTTTGCCCACCATTGAATTGTCAATGTGTTCTCAGCCTAAAAATCCTAGAGAAAAACATAGACTATTGATATCCAAATTCTGATTTCTGCTCAGTGATTTTGTTAGTAGGTTCAGTGAAAACAGATGCTTCCTAACGCAACTCAACTCACCATCAACCAACAATTAATGTGCAAACTGCAAAGCATTGCCAAATTACCAGAAAGTAACGACAGATGAGC
The DNA here is from genome assembly GCA_001517045.1 of Pseudotsuga menziesii. Lineage (NCBI taxonomy): Eukaryota > Viridiplantae > Streptophyta > Pinopsida > Pinales > Pinaceae > Pseudotsuga > Pseudotsuga menziesii. The sequence continues at coordinate 343,447 of LPNX010324528.1, read as the reverse complement.
TTACCAGAAACTCATTACAAAAGCATTGGTTATGAGATTGTGCCCACTGTTAGCAGCCCCGCCTGATTCACCTACCCAGGCTTCTGACCAAGGCCCATAATTCTGCAAGACAATTTCGAGGCCTTTGAAAGCAGATGCTTCTTGACTCAGATATGAGGGATTCAGTATCTTTTCTACAAGGTCCGTATCCACACCTAATCAGCAGAGATATTATTAACAAGGTCAATATCCTAGCTAGCTTAAAGATAAATCATTTCAGTTAAATACTATAGCCTTTTAATATTCTGTACCTGCACCAAGGTTGTAGAAATGATGTGTAATAACATTCACAATATTTGGTCCTGTTAGTTGAAGAAACTCCTTGAACCAGTTAGCAACAAAGAGTCCATCAGGCGCAACAAGGAGTGGTTTCTCTTCATAGTCCTTGTAAATCTCTTCCAGTATCCCATGAAGCTTAATTATGTCAGATGCATACTGCTCAGCACTGATGCTGGCTACAATACCACTTGAACTCAGCTCATTTCCTGCTCAAAAAACCTTAAATTCTTAGATGATCTTATGATAAGTCTGAGCATCTTTCATAGATCCATCATAAACAAATAATCAATTTCTCTTATAGCCTCTGTAAAACCGCTCAGAATGCATCAAACCCGTGGAGATAATAGCTTACCTAACTCCCATGCCTTTATTTTGTGACCATGATCAACTGTATACTTGATAAAATCACGAGCATTGCTGGAATCCCAAGGCCCTTCCGTGGAACCATTTGACATCAAGCGTTTTCCATTCAGTGCATTTAATCCAAAAGCCATCACAGCTCTACATTCAATTTGTAATATTAAACTAGCATAGATCCATTTTAAAAGGGGATTTACCAAGGTCTAGCAGAATCAAATGTCTCCTGCTGCAAAACCTCTTTTTAAAGTGTAAATGTTGAGGAAGAGTTTTAATTTATCTAATTTGTGTAGTTATATATATGTTGTTGTAGATGTTTTAAACTAATTTTAGTGGACATGCTATTTTTTTATAATATTTTATTATTTTTTCAAAAGTACCGGTGTCAGCTCTAGGATGAGCACGGAAGAAGTTACATATCTCCTCATACTAGGTTGTAGAATGCGCCTCTTTGAAGCAGTAATTACACCCAAAAGAGCAGGTGCTCTAGAGCAAAGGGTGAGGATGAAGGAAACAAAATGAAATAATTATTAAGAAAATAAACAAACAAAAAGGCATTGAGAATTTTTTACCTTTTCTCCTCCTTGCTTAGTACATATATGGTTATATCTATGCTAATGCTAAACACATCCAGCAAGAACAAGAATAACAATGCAGTGAGATAGTTCAGATGTCAAAGCATACCCTGTTTTCTATGGTTAAATCTATGCTAGTGCCCACTGCCTAACACATCCAGTATAAACAAGAATATCCTTGCAGTAAAGATAGTTCAGATGTAAATTCAAAACATACCCTATTTTCTATAGTCAAATCTATGCTATTGCCTAACACATCCTGCAAAAACAAGAGTAAGCTTGCAGTGAAGATGGCTAAGATTTAAATGCTAAACACATCCAGAAAGAACAAGAATAACAATGCAGTGAGATAGTTCAGATGTCAAAGCATACCCTGTTTTCTATGGTTAAATCTATGCTAGTGCCCACTGCCTAACACATCTAGTAAAAACAAGAATATCCTTGCAGTGAAGATAGTTCAGATGTAAATTCAAAACATACCCTATTTTCTATGGTTAAATCTATGCTATTGCCTAACACATCCTGTAAAAACAAGAGTAAACTTGCAGTGAAGATGGCTCAGATTTAAATTCAAAACTTAAAAACATACCCTGTTTAGTTGACAGTGAAGATGGTTTGGATGTTAATACACAACATACCCTGTTTTCTTGAAAAAGGCATTCAAGGCATCCCATCTTGACATAGGAAGGCATCCATCTGAGAATCCAAACGACATAGAACCATTGTTGACAAAAGGATGGCAAGGTTGCTTCAACTTTCCAACATCATATATGACTTTGTCTTGCAATGATCCACCCAATCTTATTTTCAGTGGATGGAAAGCTGGATTCAAGCATGATCATACACAGTGTTACACATTAACCTGGTGATGATACAGTTCATAAATTCAAAATAAATAAGAATACATTATCCTTACCTTTCACAGCAATTGCCAGCAGTGGGTTTTCAAGATTCTGACAAAGAATTAATAGAAATTTCAAATAAATTTGCATTTTGGCAATGAAAGAAGCTAAGTGGTCTATAAAAAGATAGCAAGGAGAGAGTAATTACTAGATTTAGCAAGGAGGCGTGCCCCCAGCTGCAGGTCCCGTAATCACATTTTTCTGGAGGCCACCAGTCTAGAGTGGCACATATAAAATCCCGGTCCGTCTCAGCAATAGGAAACTCTCCCTCCACACGAACCTGGGCAGTAACAGTCTTGTTAAAACCAGATTCGCATTGTATACAGCAGCAACACAGAGCCAGAGTCCAAAACCATAGTTGGCAAAACCAGGAAGCCATTGCGAGAATTGTTTGCGTTTAGCGGTGACTACCATAGGTATATATACACCACACAGTGGAGTTGTGAAAAGCAAACGGATAAAATGGTATAGCACACTTTGGATGACCAGTGCTTATTAGAAAAAGAATAAAGTACAGTGACATCACCAAAATCAAGACAAAATCAACAGTGTCGTGTAATGCTGGAACTGTCAAACAACATAACATAACATGGACCAATCAAATTTTTTTTTCACAAAAAAAAATGGTAAACTTTATATATATAAAAAAGTTACATTCAAAATGAACATAATATCAAAAAGTGGTAAACTTTATATATATAAAAAAGTTACATTCAAAATGAACATAATATCAAAGAGTATTGTGCATCATCAAACATAGACCAATCATGTTAAACAAAAGTAGTAAGCTAAAACCTTTAACGTTGTATTTTTTGAAACTGTAATATACAGTCACCTAATTATATTGTTAAGATGGTTCTGTATATATTGAATATATTTTTATAATTAAAAATAGGGTGAAATTAACCAATAATAATAATAAAACGATTTCAATATTAAAAAAAAATTATAACTAAATTTTAATTAAAATGTTTATTAAAAAAAACAATTAGTTTATGTTTAGAATAATCAATGGAGACACAAAAAAATCACACTTTTATGAGAAGATAAACTCTTTTACAGCTATTCATTTCCCAATCAATCGATATTAGTAGGAAGTACTATTTTTTGATATATTTCCAATCTTTCATACAAGAATCATGATAGTTCATTTATAGAAAGTACTATTCTGAGATATTTTCATACAAGAATCATGATATAAAATTCATTTTTGAGATTGGGTGTTTTTAAAGTGACAAAATTTTATATACTTTTAATTTATTTGATGTAAAATAAAATAATAAATTGAATCAAAACAATTTTAATAAGATATTTTTTTTAATTAAATTAAATATTTATATTTATTTTATAAAAATTAATAAATAAATAAATTAAAATTATTTTAAAAAAATAATTAAATTAATTATTATTTTGTGTTTAATTTTATAGGAAACATTAATATAAAAACTTAATTCTATTATGAAATTTAAATCGATTCTAAAATAAATCTTTATATAATAATAGTTTATAGTGTAAAGATGAATATATATGTGAAGTCACACAATCAGATTTTATTTAGTAAGACTTTTCTATTATGAAATTTAAATCGACTTTAAAATAAGTCGTTATATAATAGTAGTTTATAGTGTAAAGAGTAATATATATGTGAAGTCACTGATTGGTCTCTTTTAAGAGTATGTATTAATTAGGATTTTATTTAGTAAGACATAGTAGCAATTTTTGGAAAATGGATACAATGTGCTTTAAAGTAATAAGTGAATAAAAATTAAAAACATTATATAAAATTGTTTTGAAGTAATTCATGAATAAAAAAAAACATGTAATACTTGTGTTGAAGTAATAAGTGAATAAAAATGTAAGAAAGATGGAAAGATAAATTTTAAAAAAAGATGGAAAGATAAATTTTAAAAAAAGTTCCTAAAATTTTGATTATTTTTAAAACATAAAATTAATAATTATTAGTAATAAGTGGATAAAGATGATAGATTATGAGTTTTTTTTAGATCATAAAATTAACAATTATTTAGAAGAGTAATACGTGGATAAAGGTGATGGAAACTATTTTTTTGACCTATGAAAACACTAAAGAAATGAGAGCTATGTATCCTTCCATCTTAGGCTCATGAGATGAGAGTAATGTAGCATTTCATCTTAGACTTTGGGATATAATTTGGTAGCTACTTTGTTTACACTAGTAAAATTTTTTATGTTTTTCTATATTAAATGTAAATAGAAATATATAATAATAACAATTGGAGCTTTTAAAGGTAGCAAGTCATTGCCTAATGAATTTAATTACTATTGCATGTCTAATGAATTTTGAATTTGATTAATATTGTAACAAAAGTATTAAACAATTGCAACAAAAGTAATTAAACAATTGCAACAAAAGTATTGATGCAATGAGATCAAAGGTAAGTGCCATTGCATCATAGTTTAGTCTTTTTGCATTAAGCAAAGAACACCCCAAATGGCCATGATGAGTGTTATCAAAGATGCACAACACTAGAAGAAGCCATACCGAAAAAAACTTCTAGATAAATGTAGGATCACAACCCATGTACACACCATTTAACTGTGACATTGTTAGCTGCAAATCCAAGTGAACTACTATACATCGAATTCAATGTGAAATGGCCTCTGAGATCATTTTTGCTTCAAGATCGATAGAATTCTCAAGAATTAGTAGATTACTAAATGCACACTTGAACATATATATATTTTTAATACATGGCTTGATTTTTTCAGGAAGTAGGTGACTTTGTTAAGGCGTTGATATGTGCAATCATTCGAAACATGATAAGAGGCCTTCAGTCCCGGAACTGGTGGGAAATTGATTAATCAAAGTGGGCATTGCAAATGCTTATAGCCACCCCACTTGATTGACAGTGGGGGCCACACCTTTGATTGCATGCATCGCATGTGGAGAGCAACATCTGTGTGAGAAAGCCACAACATATCATGCATAGCTCTTCAACTGGCCAAGTGAAACCATCAATAGTCGCATAGCCCATTGAAATTTTTTGTAGTAACCAAGTCGTTTCAGTTGTTCATCAAGCAGTCATTGAACAATCTGTTCATAAAGAATTGGTGGCCACAATTACCATTTTTTGTTGGAATCCCAAACAGTAAGCACCAACCACTGTGCTTTTTTTCACTGATATTCTTTGATCTACACTATTGTTGGGGTAAGTTATCTTGATAAGATAACTTCAAGGAGTTTGTAACGGGAGTGAGGCAGTGTATTTTTGAAGTTGGGGGAACTGCTTTGTTCCCATTATGTCATATCCTTTAGGGAACAACTTCAGTTCTACCATTTTTAATGTAAATGCATCACATATACATTTGTACAAGCTACACAGTGGGCTCACAAATACAATAAATTCTTATGTTTAAATTCAAATTATAAATATAAATTGTTAAGTTATATACTTTGATAAAGATATAAAATTCATTTATGTATTAAAAATACAATTTTAATATTAAAATTTTGTTATTCCATTAATTTATTCTCATTCTAATAATGATAGTTAAAAATATCCTAATAATCTAACATTTAATTTTCTTTTAAATTTATATGAATATAAAAGATATTAAACCTTTTGTTACAAGCTTTTAAAAAAACTATAAATGAATTTTAATCAAATAGGTTCTCTATTCATTCCTTTTTATTAAAAAAACCAAATTTAGTGATTTAGATTTTAGTGGAGAGCACGTCGTCCTCTTTAAAAACAAATTTCATTGGGAAGTGTATCGCTTTTGTTTTGCTTTTATATCTTTCTTGGATTCATGGAATAGCAAATAGAAACGACAAGCCATACTTAGCATGCGGTAGAGTGTTTAATGCTGCAGGGCTTTGAATCTTCTGTGCGTCTCTTTTGTTTTCCGGTAAAGTATTTTGGTATTACTGCTACTCCAGTTACCTATCAGCATATGCATGGATGTGATTCCATATTTTTCACATTTCATGTTACATGAACCCATGTGTCATGGAAAAATATGGCAAATATTAGTTGAATTTAAGGCTATGTGGCTCTTCCCAAATTTAATATATATATAAGTTTCATTAAATTGATTTTTAAATTTTGCTTTGGTTTATTTCTTTAATTATATTGAAGATTAATCTTATAAAAAAAATATTGTATTTAAGTTTCAAAATTATAGTATTTATTATAATAAATATTAATGAAATTTGGTTGATATGCAATATTGAATTATAACTTTGGAAATGATAACTTTGGGAAGTTTAACCAAATGTGTATTTAAACATTTTAAGTAAAAATACAAAATTTAATAATTAAAAATTTTGTTTTGATTTTATTATTATTATAAATCATTTTTTTCTATCTGGATCTAAATAAAAGCGCATATGCAATGAATACATATAGATCCTCTTAAGAATATTTGATTGCCTCTTATATAATAAAATTATTTACTATTTCCTTGAAGTGAACATAAACTAATATATGAATATCAATGTGAAGCAATAATGAATCTCTTTACAAATTATACTACCCTTTAGGCATCCAAAACAAAAACAGAAAAGGCCCAAATGCTTATAACAAAACCTCCACAAGAACGAGGATGTCATCCAAAAGCTTGAATTTCCTTAGATGTGCCCCTTGAGTTCAAGAACATGGAGGAGAATTAACAAATGTAACAGAAGAATTATTCTTACCAACTCCTGAAAGGCACGACATAGGAGCAATAGAGGCACATTCCAAAGAGTATGCTATATCTACTGTAGAAAATGTAATCGGATTGTCAAGTGAAAGAGAGGATCTATCTCTAATAAGAACACCACACACATTGCAAAGAATAGAATATGAGCTATCGACTATACATGTAAGGAAGTTGTGAAGGGGATGAGAGATGAACAAACCCTGTGAAATCATATGGTGGTGCAGGGCCTCTCGAACACTTGAAAAATAAGGAACTAGAGCTATAACAAACCATTAACAAGCTAATAAGGACAATAATGGGCAACATCTCCTTGGAAACCACATTGACCCCACCTAGTAATGCCCCACCAAAGGATTCAATGATGGAAACTATTGCAACGTACACATAAGCATTAATAGATAGACTCTCCATCTTCCCTAGATCAAATAGGAGACACCACAACCTAATACTCCTCGAAGCCATTATGCACTATACTGTATGTACATGGGGCCTCCATGACCTTGGATTCCACTAAAACGAGAAGATAAAAATAGATACTTTGAGATAAGTCATCAAGCTCATTGATCACTAAGACATCGAAACTAGGAATGAGTATATATGTACCTACCACATTAAGAGGGAGGCCAACCTCAACAAGAAAAGAAACCCTTATCCAAAGATATTTCAATGAGATGAGCACCCAAAGGATTTGAAACATCAACACTGTCGATTGAATTAGGTTGAGAACCCTCAGTGGTAGGCATATGCATGGAAGAAGAAGAAACTGGGACAAAATTTATCCTTGTATTCATTTCTACTTCACATTTTGGGAAATCACATATGTATGGTTATTAGAAAGATAAAAACATGTCTAGAAAAACAAAATCTTCTCATAATCAAGATCAATAGTTCATTGGAAACACATACATCACAAACATATCTCCTTTGGAATTCCCCTATTACTATGCATCAAAACAAGAATCTAAGGCACACCATCCCTTTTGAGGGTTTTCAAAGTAGTTGAGTAAAAATCCCCAATACAATTCCTAATCACCTGTAGAGTGTCGGAATAGGAAAATTGAAGGTAATCAAGCTAGATGCACCCATAACAGCTTCAAATTTTGAAAATCTATGAAGAAATCATAGTGATCCAACCAAGGACAAAGAACTAGACCAATATCCCCTAAAACCTAAATACCCTTCAAGAAGATAGTGTCCCTAACTATTGAGAATTCAAGAATCAAGGAGAAAACCCCTCATTTTAGAGGAGATATTTTAACCCTACTAGAAAGAGAATGCCCCACACATTAATAAGGCAAATGACCATCCTTGGAAATTAAGGATTTTGACCATAAAAATACCCATATAAGCCATGATGGCTCTATATATTGACACCTTCTAGAGTCTATTCAATTGACAAGATTATCATCTTGCAATTAATGTAGACTTGAAAAAAAATATTTGAAAAAAGACAAAGACAATTTTTTTATTTTTTATTTTTCTAAAATACCACCAAATTTGGATGAGTCATAGGTTCTTGGCCTAAACACCTTCTCCCTACCCATAAATGTCTCCTCCATAGGGCATACACAACTTCTCATTGTGTTGTTATTCATTAAGTAATAGTCCATTTTTTGGAAATAAGTTAAAAATTTTAAAAAAAAATTATTAAAAATTGTAAGTTTTCTATACTAAATTTATTTTAAAGTACAAATAGCTTTTAATATCTATTATAATTATTGTTCATTCTTAATATAATAATTATGGAAGGCAAAATGCGCATATATGGAAGGAAGAAATGCGCATATACGGAAGAGAGCTTCCATATATGCGCATATACAGAAGGAATAAATGTGCATATATGGAAGAGAGCTTCCGTATATGCGCATATATAGAAGGCAGAAATGCACATATATGGAAGAAATGTGCATATACAGAAGAGAGCTTCCATATATGTGCATTTTTCCTTCTGTATATGCTCATTTACGAAAGGTAGAAATGCGCATATACAAAAGCTCTCTTCCGTATATGCGCATTTTTCTTTTCATATATGCTAATATACATAAGGCAAAAATGCGTATATACGGAAGAGGGATTCCATATATGCACATTTTTCCTTCCGTAAATGCGCATTTTTCCTTCTGTATATGCGCATTTCTACCTTCCGTATATGTGCATATATGGAAGACAGAAATGCGCATATACGGAAGAGAGCTTCTATATATGTGCATTTCTATCTTTCGTAAATGCACATATATAGAATGATAGTATATAGAGAGCTTCCATATATGCGCATTTCTTCCTTCTATATATGCGCATGCATATACAGAAGACAGAAATGCGCATATACGGAAGAGAGCTTCCATATATGCAGCATTTAATGAAGGCAGAAATGCGCATATACGGAAGAGAGATCCTGTATATGCGCATTTTTGCCTTCCGTAAATGCACATATATAGAAGGAAGAAATGCGCATATACAGAAGGCATAAATGCGTATATACAGAACAGAGCTTCCGTAAATGTGCATTTTCCCTTTTGTATATGTGCATTTACTAAAGGTAGAAATGCGCATATACGGAAGCTCTCTTCTATATATGCGCATTTCTGTCTTCCGTATATGTGCATTTACGAAAGGTAGAAATGCGCAGATACGGAAGCTCTCTTCTGTATATGCGCATTTCTGCCTTCCGTATATGCGCACATACGGAAGGCTTAAATGCACATATACGAAAGAGGGCTTCCATATATGTGCATTTATACCTTTTGTGAATGCACATATACAGAATGATAGTATATAGAGAGCTTCTGTATATGCACATTTCTACCTTCTGTATATGCGCATGCATATACGAAAGGCATAAATGCACATATATGGAAGAGAGCTTCCATATATGCAGCATTTACTAAAGGCAGAAATGCGCATATACGAAAGAGAGATCCCGTATATGTGTATTTCTGCCTTCTGTAAATGCGCATATATAAAAGGTAGAAATACGCATATAGAGAAGAGAGCTTCCATATATGCGTATTTTTCCTTCCGTAAATCCGCATTTTTCCTTCTGTATATGCTCATTTCTACCTTTCGTAAATGCGCATATACATAAGGATAGTATATAGAGAGCTTCCGTATATGCACATTTCTGCCTTCTATATATGCGCATGCATATACGGAAGGCATAAATGCACATATACGGAAGAGATATTTCATATATACACATTTATGGAAGGCAAAAATGCGCATATATGGAAGAGAGTTTCCGTATATATGCATTTCTGCCTTCCGTGAATACGCATAATAAGAAGACAGAAATGCGCATATACGGAAGCTCTCTATATACTATCCTTCTATATATGCACATTTACAAAAGGTATAAATGCACATATACGGAAGCTCTCTTCCATATATGCACAAATCTGCCTTCCGTATATGCGCATATAGGGAAGGAAGAAATGCGTATATATGGAAGAGAGCTTCCGTATATGCACATTTCTATCTTTCCTAAATGCACATATACATAAGCAAAAATGCACATTTACGAAAGGCAAAATGCACATGTACGGAAGCTCTCTTCCGTATATGCGCATTTCTGCCTTCCCTATATGCGCATATACGGAAGAGAGCTTCTGTATATGCGCTTTTTTCCTTCCATGAATGCACATTTTTCCTTCTGTATATGCGCATTTACAAAAGGTAGAAATGTGCATATACGAAATCTCTCTTCCATATATGTGCATTTATGGAAGACAGAAATGCGCATATATGAAAGTTTTCTTCCATATATGCGCATTTTTCTATCTGTATATGCGGATTTACGGAAGGCAGAAATGATTCCATAGTAAATCAACGTTTAAGAAGGAAAGCGGAAGACAAGAAATCAAGGTCTAGAACATTATGGGTTTCTGCATCCCGTGATCTGGTAGATCGACGACGAGAAAGACATTTGCAAAATATCTATGGTGCAGAACGTTTTGTGCAGAAAGATTAGTTCAGAAAGCGTTATTTGAAAAAGTCACATATCCAATATTCGATTCCTACCTCAGATCGACGGCCACAAAAATCCTGAAGGAGATCAACGGTGCAGAACGTTTGGTGCAGAAAGACTGGTTCAAAAAGGCAAAATCATGGAATGATATTTGAAAAAGTCACATATTCGATATCTGATTTCCACCTCAGATTGACGGTCATGAAAATCTTGAAGGAGATCAACGGTGCAGAATGGCTGAGGTAGAAAGCTAAGTGCAGAAAGGCATTCTGAGAAATGTCACAGTTTGGAAATCTGCATACCGCATCATGTCTTATATCTACGATAAGGAAGAAGCCCGATGTAAAATAAACGGGTCAGAATGATTATGGAAGTGAAGATAGAGAAAGATCACGATTGGAATATTTAACTGTAAATTGATTAACAGGAGTTTAGGGGATGTCTGCAGGGAGCCCGTGGCGGAGGAAAAGAAGCCCACATGTGTGATAAAAAAGAGAAGCCTGAAGGCCTAAAGATAGAGATTTCTCGTTGATGGAGGAGAGGAATCCCACAAGCATTTGTTTGATGAATCTCGCGATTATAGAAGAAGGGAGCTCATAGATCAGAAATGATCAAGAAGTTGTGAATTAATTATTTAATTAAAAATTAGTTTTGAAAGGGCATGATTGTGAAAGGGCATGTTTCAAGAATAAAGAGATGCATCCGCAGGAAACGTGAAGGTATTTATTCACATAGGGATAAGTGAGAGAAAGCATCTCTGGTGTCCAGATCATAAAACTAGAATCAGAGACCAGCGGGTGTGACAAAGATTAAAGGGGAAAGTAATCTGGAAGATTATTGAAATCAAATTAGTGTTGCAAGGTGGTGCTAGGGTAGGTTGCATGCATGCAAGGAGGTATTAGCCTCCTTCAAGTAGTGGCTGGAGAATCAGGGTATTGGTGTATCCTTGTCTGTAGGTGCACGAAGAAACCAGGGCATGGGTGCATCCTTCAGTAATCACTGAGAAACTTGGGGATTGTGGTCTCTAGCAGGTGGGTGCTTGCAAATAACTCTTGTATATTGTAAAAAAAAAGTTTTGCAGATAATAGAAACGTGTTGGTGGTTTAGCTTATTAGGTTCCACATTAAAACATTGTGTCCAAATTTGTTTTTACATTTGCTAAAATAAAATAAATTTTGTTTAAATTTATGTCACTAATTCACCCCCCCCTCTCAGTGACAAGACCTGATCCATCATACACTAGTGTATATTACCAGTATATACACTATACATTAGTGTATATACATTAATATATACGATATATACTGGTAATATACACTAGCATATATATTGTTATATACACTAATGCATATACCGATATATACGCTAGTTAATATTATACCAGTATATGCACTAGTAATTACCCTAGAATCGATATACCTGTATATACACTAGTGTATATACCGGTATATTCACTAGTGTATATACTGGTACATACAAATGTGAAAGAGTGTGAATTCTTGAAGGAAAAGATGCAGGAGCTTACCAATATCTACTATGAAGATTTGGATGCCTTGAAGATAGGAAGAAAGAGAGAGGGAGGGAGGGAAAGAGAGAGAACCATATGATGTTTGTGTGTGAGAGAGAGAGAGAGTAGTAGGCATGAAAGAGTGTGAAGTATTGAAGGAAAATATGCAAAAGTTGACCAATGCTTGTGTATATGCACTAGAATATACACTAGCGTGCATACATAGAATATACACTAGTATATAGTGTATAGAATATACACTAGTATACTAGTGTACAAGTGTAGGAGAAGGAAATGATGAGCGTGTCAGGAATACTACAGAAGAGGAAGGAGAGAAAGTCATTAAAGGACTTGTTGTAGGAGAAGATGATCCCGTAGTGGTAGTGGCAATTCTACTACACACTAAAGGGAAACTTGCATTTGGTATGCAAGACATCAAGTTCATGTTGATGAGAGATGGTGTGACGAAGGAAGTAGGGATAATCGTCAAGATGTCGAGGGGGTTTCCATTAAAGAGTAACACCCACTAGACTGACTTGATTATGAGCTTGAGTCAGATGAATCAATCATCATAGAGGATGATTCCAACCATGGAGGTCGCATTTAACTGATGGGTTCTGGTATGGTCGGATGTGAATCTAACAAAGGAAGGAAGATGGAGGATGAGCGTCGACTTTAGGGACATCCACAAGACTAGATCTAAGTATAGGTTGTCAGCAAGGAAGACACTTGACAAGAATGATTATTCAAGTGGAGCTTTGTGATTCACAAATATTGGCATGAGGAGTGGATACTGCTAAGTTAGGAGTAGAGTAGATGATGAGAAGGAAATTGTGCATATTGCTAAGAAGGTCTAAATAATTAGAATAAAGAAGGAATATGACGAAGTCCTAGATGTTATCATTGGATGTAAGTGTGGAGAGGCAAGTTTAATTCATAAAGGAGACTCAAAGGAAGGATAAAAGGAGCAAAGCAAAGAAGAATGGATTAGTTTGCATCTTGTACCAAGTCTGGCATCGACACCGATGAAAGAAAAGAAGTTTCAATCCCATTCAGTAGATTAGAACCAATGGCATAGTTCTTTTTGTACCCCAAAAGTATGGATACAATTAACACAATGAGTTGAATACAGTGATGATAACCATCTTACATGGTGAATCCTAAATATGAAGACGACTATTCCTTAAGTTGGGACTTGATGAGATTAAGAAAACACACATAATGTGACACGACGAATACGTTGAAGTGGTCATATGACAATGGAAATGATGAAATGTGTTAACTACATGA
>LPNX010324528.1:289775-329609 GCA_001517045.1 Pseudotsuga menziesii | reverse complement strand
CATTGAAATCTTCAATTTCCTCCCAATTTACAATTCAACCAACATAATCGTTCTTGTCTTAAATCTCCCCATTCTATAGTTTCGTGAGTGCATTAACAATTTAATTCAGAAACCATAAATGATAATAACCTCAATTAATTCATAAGATTCTTATGAACACAAATAACTGTTATATTCTGCATTTATGAACATTCCCACTATCCAATTGGAGCAATGTATATCTATAACTGGTTCTTTTTCAATTTAACCACCATTATATCTAACCACCTACCACTAGACAAATATTTGATAAGATTCTTCTTATATGCACATAGTGAATGTTATAAACATATGTGTACAAGCTATCTAACAACTATCTTGTATATGTGTGTGTGGGGGGGTGTCTTCTTACAACCCATTAAGAAAACTCTATATCCATTAATTCGAATCCTTTTATAATCGATAACATTTTTGCTATTAACTCACAATTCTTTGATCCATAAAATTATAGAATTCCTATTTATTATTCATAATTGTATAATCTATATTAATAATTGTAGAATATACACCCCGCTCTTTGAAACAACCTATATACTTAAATACTTTCTATAGGTGTATGAATCATTTTTTAACAAACATTTTTATTACTTGATTTTTTTTTAGAATGGTAGCTATTCCAATGCACTTTAATTCTTTTGAGCCATTATAACATACGATGCATATAATATCCTCACTTATTTGATTTTCAATAGCCACACATATATGCTACTATAAAAACCCCTACAAAGAAGACATTTTGATTTTTTTAAAACTACTCATTAACCATGATATTGACAAAAATTACTTGCAAATTAGTATTTCAACAAATCAATTGGTAGAACTTCAATACATAAGCATTTCTTTATCTAGTTCACAACTAAATCAACATGAAACTAATATCCTAGGAAACACCATATAAAACATGGATATATTAACATAGATAAAAAACCATACTATGTTCTTGATTAAACCTACCTATAAAGAATCAAATTCATAAGTAAACCTCTTATCTATCTATCTATATATATATATATATTTCATAAAAATCAATCAAATTCCAACATAAAATTTTATTACACACATAAGAATCAAGATCTTGCTTGAGCGGTCTCTCATTAATCCCGACCATTACATCACCTTACATTGAGATTTTATTTATATAGAAAATACAAATTTAGAATACATATCAACCTTTAGCATCCTATATACTACATATATGCTGATAAATTAATTCACATTAAAGAATAACAACAAGTTAGAACTACTCCCCAATATTTGCTCGCTATGCTGAAAAGATAATGCCCAGCTAGTGCACTGCTCGCTACCTTGAAAGTATGAACTCTATTGATTAATACCGCTAGGTCGAGATACATGGACCTCTTTATTAATTATTTGGATTATTCACATGAATTCATTGGCTCTAGCCATAGCCCGCTGCAATAGAAGATATTTATAGTTATGGGGAATGGAAAGACTTTCGCTTTAACTAAGCCAGAGTTCCGAAATTCTTTTGACTAGGAGAATGGATAGTTCCAAGAAACTAGTTAGCTACGTGGAGAAGATAACCTACTCAATAATGAAATGGATTGAAGATAAGCTATTGAGGTAGAGCACTCTAGAGGAGAAAATGATATAAACCTTTGCAAAAGGAAGGAAAATAAGTGGCCTATTTCAATCAATTTGCTGGGAAACCAACCCAAAAAGTATTTTGATACCTTGCTCGGAATACAGTCAAAATTAAATGCTTTAAAATGGAAATTTTAGGGGCTTGATCTCCTTAGTTTTGAAACTTATTTACGCTAAAGTGTTGCGCTACACTGGATCCATAGCGTCTTCATGCATTTGTTAATATGGCCTTTAATATGTAAGACTAAATTACCTTGTGTATTACCTAAAAGGAAAAATTATAAGAATAGATAAAAGGTAAGGAATATTTGTCATTGCCTTCGGATCTCTTTATGTATCACTCTCATATATTACCATAAGAATACACTTTCAATTTCATTTCTTCCACAGTCATATAGTGAAAAACTTTTCGATTTCATTAAACATAAAAATAATGGGTATCATCATTTATTTACAACCTGGATACACTATATTCTTTATCCTCTAACAAAATATCCACTTGTGGACTCATCCCATGCACAATTTGAATCTTAGATTCGCGTATTGATATTGACTCTCCTGTTTGGAAATGATATAATATACATATTACAAATGCTATAATATACATATTACTTCAAGCAACCGGTGTGCAATGGATCTCCTTCGGGAAAGAAAATCAAACTGCTAGAAACTAAACCCATTCTCCTCGTACTTTAAATAATTCAATAGTTTAATGGCTTGGCTCAGATGCCTTGGTACGGTGAACAACAACAAAACCGTGTTCGTTGGTTGGCTCAGTTGCGTCCAACACCTCACATTTGTTGACTAAGTGGGTAGATCCGCCGTTATTCCAAATATGGGTTGGGCGGGTTTACAAATTTGAAATAAAAGTTTGAATTAACATCGCGCTTTCATTGAATTCAAAATTCAAACGAAAATGAAATCAATGCACACTATATTTGCTGTATTTTTCCATGGCACATGGGTTCATATATGTAACATGGAATGTGAAGGATATGGATTCACATCCATTCATAGCTGATAGATTATCGGAGTAGCGGTAATACCGAAATACCTTGCTGAAAAAAAGAAGACGCAGGGACGATTCAAAGCCCCACAGTAGCATTAAACACTCTATCGTAGGATGAGTATGTCTTGCCAACAGAGATAGCCACCATAGCCATACATGTAATTCCCTTATTCTTCCATTGTTGCTATTGGGTCGCCATTTGACTTGTTGTACTGTTTAATCAATTATACAGATCAGATATTTGAAGAACTGTCAAATCATAATATTTGTAGATTGTCATTAAATGGTAGATGGATCAGTTGATTCTTTTTCATAGATGAATAGTAAACATAGACAACCCAACTGAGTTATATAGGAAAAACCATGGCTCTTTAATAGTTACTTTGTTTAATAAGTTAATTCATTGAGCCACTCTCAGAATATATATTTGTTGATGGCCATTCAGTGGCAGATGGTTCAGTCGGAGGCCAAAAGCTTTTGAAGAATGTAATATGGGTGGATATAAAATTGAACTCATAAAATCTTGGATTTTTCAAGTCATGTCTTACCGTCACCTAGTTAGTAACAACTTGATATTATTAAAATTGGGATTAACAAAAAAAAACTGGGATTATATTTGATGCTATGTAAATAATAAAGAATTCATCACCGACACCTTTAAGATTTCATGCTCTTCATTCCGCCACCACCCAACGTCTGGAATTAGCCACAGACACGTTTAATCCTGCATGCACCCTAGTTTTATGCGTTGCAAAGAAATCGTGTTCAGCAATCAGTTATGGAAAATAAGCTCAAAAGAAGCTGACGAAAATGCACAAAGGTTCATTCATCCTTTAGTTGATACAAATTTCAAGATATATTTTATGTAATATAGGACAACATATTTTATAACTCTGAATCTTTTATCAATATTTGAAATATTTAAAGTGAGCAGTTGTTATCAATAGCTGTAACTGATTCAAGTGTTATTAATGATTCTAGCGAACCTCTTGATGGTTCTTTTGATTTAATGACATAAAGGATTAGCATCAGGTTATTTGATGATTTTTTCTTTCATGTTCAAATGAAACCTTAGCTCGTGTCCTGAAGCTCATGGGATGATGCAACCAGAGATGATTGAATGAGTATAAATCCCAGTATGGTTTTAAAACTTTGTTAAAATGGATTACAAATGAATCCTCAGCTTGTGTCATGAAGCTCGTGGGATGATGCAACCAGAGATGATTGAATGAATATACATCCTAGTATGGACATGTTTGTGATCGTCCAACGGTGAATGCTGCATGTGAGGTAAGTCAGAGGGTGGATTCCATTTGGAGTAGGCAGAAGACGATGCCCATGAGAGCTGCTGGGAATGTTTATTGTAGGCGCTTTGAGGGCATGTCAAAAACACTGAGTTAAGTAAGCTCGTTCCCTCATATCTGCACTGACATTGTGAAGACATCGGAATCATGTCCACAAATAATGGATTTATATTCAAAATCTTGAAAATCCTGGAACCCCTCGCCCTATTCCAAAATAAATATTGTTATCAACATAATTTTTTATATGGCTATCTACATAATTTTTTATACAACTATCGACATTATTTTTTCAATTTCAAAATATGGTAATTTCAATATTTGAGTTTGCACTCTTTATTTTAAGATATTAACCATCAGATTTCATAAAACGACTGCTCCATTTATTAAAGAACTAAGGAGGCTTTCAATGGATTACTTAAAATAATATCATTGAAATGGGGAGGATGAATAAAAACTGGCAAGCCTGTAACAAATGTACAGTGGACAATTTACTAATGGATATTTCTTGACAAAAATTATATTTATATTCGATTTTGCACATCCAAGAAAAAGTATTTTGAATGACTTATTCAATAATTTTGAAGGTGAAAAGGTTTTTTAAGAAGTGGGAAGATACAAATATTTGCAAATTATTGTTATAATGAAATATTGAAACAACTTACAGTTATGTGATTGCAGATCCTCCAACTAGAAAATTTAATAAGAGGAAAAGGATATGACTGAAAGGATAAAAGAAAGTGTAGGAACAACCATCCCGACATATAGCCGAGAGCATTTAAAAAGAAATAAGCATCAGGACCGAGCCGATCTAGCTGACATATAGCCAAGAGAGATCCAAAGCATCTAGCATCTAGAGAGCAAGCATCTTGGTGTAGCCGAGAGCATCTAACAAGAGAAATTTTTTTAGACCCCATGGAGCCGAGCTGAGTTGTTATCATTTGGTCTGCAGGGATACCCCTAATCAGAATAAGATGGATGGGAAAAATCCCAATAAGATCTGATTGTACCAATAAGCAACCATTAAGACAAATCATAATCCAAAGCTACCATATTGGATCTAAAGATTCATATTGTAGATACTCTGGCCCTTTATGATAACTGTAAGCAATGCTCTCAAATAGTTTTGAAGCGGTGAAGAAGCGATCGCAGTGAGTGGCCTCATATTGCAGATCCTCCAGCCCTTTATGATAATTGAAAGAAATATTCTCAAATAGGTTTGAAGCGGTGGTAGCTAAGCCGTGGTATCTAGAGGCGGTGGAAGTGAGTGCACTTAGAACACATGGAGGTGAACAGACACAAACATACAGGAATCCAACGATCCAACCAAAATGAAATGTTAATAAAAATGCTATTATGGCTAACATTTAATGTTTGCTAACTAATGCTATAGCATTAATGTATCAATTAGATCTCAATGATGTTTTGGTACTTTAATACTAAGTTCAAACATTGTCATTGGTTGATATAGGGGTGAGATATTGACTAAAAATGACATCTCCATAAAACCTTGGTTAAATACTTGGTTTTTGTGCAAAAAATTGGTTTCCATTCAAAGATTAATGTAAACGATGACAAGCCGATTCATAGAGTCCATGCATCTCGAGGGCAGGGACTAATAATATGTTAATATAAATAATAAAAATATATAGCTATTTTTACTATATTATTTCATCAAGTGTTCTAATAATTCATCACAAATCTATGTGTTCTAATAATTAATAATGCATAAATATTATCATAAAATTTTAAAAATATTAATAAATAAAATTACATATATTAAAAATTAAAATTGTATTTTAATTATTTTTAATATATTAAAATATATATCATTTATGATTGCATTATATAATAGTATTTGGGTTTGGATAATGGTGTTGGCGGGATGTAGGATTTTGCAAGTGGAGAGGGGTGAGGTAGTCGGTGATTTTGCAGATGGATGTTGCAGAAGGGTGAGGTAGTCGGTGAGTGGAGGGTTAGTTCAATAATTGGGTTACTGTTATATTCATCCATGGAAAAAATGAGCTGATTTTCTAGTCGAAAGATGACCTAGAGCTGATAGCGGGTCAGATATTTGTGTTAGATTCAGAGGTCTGAGCTATGTGTAATGCACCTAAAAATCGTAAATAATTTTTTTTTACATGTATTACTTTTATATTTACTTATATGTTTTACTTATTCTATTTTTAATACCTTTGTAATGTTTGTTATGACATGCTCTCTTGATGATTACGATGGATTGCTCCTTCCGAAACCTTCAACCATGTCTACGCAGGTGATGTAGTTTGTTTATACATGTTATTGTTTATTTTATCTTTATAATGGGATGAACTAGCCTAAGGCATGGGAGATTGTTCATGGTCTTGACCCCAGCCCATCAATTGCATTATATTTTCAAGACCTTGGCCTTACCATAGTTTATACCTGCCCCTAAGCATGAGAAGCTTAGGATTTGTAAAGAGTATGGTTCTCCATACGCTGACCTCTTGTTATCAATAAAAAGTGAGGGTTTACATACTTATTTTTGGCATGATACTACATGTTTTGGCCTCAATGCACCTTCTTTATAGTCCTTAATGTTTATAGTGTAAATACCTTACCCTATGGTTTTACAATGATTATAAAGTATTAAATATTTGAAGCAATACGAGACTTACCATGTAATTTTATATTTTAAAGCATAACAATATGCTTATGGTTGTAATAATAACTTGATGGCCTTAACACCATGGTAATAAAATTAATTTGGTGACCTTAGTGTTATAAAACACTATGGTTAAAGTGTTAAGTGTGTGGACTTGGCATAAACCATGAAGGCCTTATATGCCAAATTCATTTTACAATGAAGGTTCTAGCATTTGAGTTATGGTTATAATATATATATAAATATATATACCCATCGTGGTTTCACATGGGTGGTGTTCGATGCGAATGTTGGTTTATCATGTTATAAGGTTTGTTATGTTATAAGATTTGTTATGCTCCAAGCTTCCACGACATAAGTTATATCGTTGGAATTTAAATAATATCCACGGTTTGGATTTGCAATGATTTGGCTTTGTAATGATTTTGCCATGCATTAAGGTAGTACTCTATTTGACCTTTAAAATTTGTCCTCGATATGACTTGGTAGTGTAACCAGGCCCACGAGGTGACACGAGAGTAGATCTTTTCCTTACACCTGGATGGTGAGATATTTAAGGTTTTGTAGGGTTCGTAAATGATATTTTACTTTGTCTAAGTTCTCATTTGGTTTTGTTTCTTATTAGAGGCCGACCGAGGGCTGAGCCCTGCTTTGTGTTGTTCTTACTCTGTTTCCACTATGTTAAAGGCATTGTTTTGGTTCTCTTTGAGGTAACCCAGATTCCCCAGTATTCCTCGATGGTTTGTCATCCATACTAAAACTCTAACGAGTCTGCCAATACTCCCAACATGCGAACAATATACTCCAACATGTAAGCATCGACTTGATACTTTCACTCCGCATTTTACTGGGTCTACAGTGGATAGTTCCAGTTTTATTTTACTGATATGGTTTTCGGTGAATGTAGGTTATGGAGGGATAAGGGTGCTCCGGAGGAGCCAAACCATAGCCCTGGCCAAATGCCAAAGTAAAGGTTTAAATCCTCTTTAAGTTCATTATTGGGTTTAAAAAAAAATACAATGTGATATTGTTTTGACATGCAAATGGACAATTTGCAGGTTTTGACATTGGAGAGGGAGGCGACAGGGTCACCTCCTCCCAGGCCCGCATTTCCAAATGCCCAGGTAAAATATGCACTCGAACCTGGTTTCAAATTTGGTTTCTCTTTTTAGAAAAAAGAACCCATATTGACCCAACCCTATCGTGGTTGCATGTCACCCTCGGAAGAGGTCATGAGGGCTCCAACTGGTAGCCACTTTGAATTAAAAGAGAAGTGTTTGGGTTTGAAATTCATAAATATTTGTATAAAACCCTTCTTGGGTGTGTGCCGGCTCTTTAGCCATCAATACGACATTGTAATGTAATATAATGTTTAGTTTATACCCTGGCAGGGTTTGGGTGCCCTTTCTGGATCTTATTCCCATATTGTTTTTGACGTTGGTAATTCGATTTTACTGTGGATGCCATCAACGATGGTCTTACAACCACTCTTTATATATATATATATATATATATATATATATATATATATTTGTGTTGTTTAAAAAGAAGGGAGTACCAGACTTTGGTTGTGTAATATCCATTATTTTTTTTTGCAATCTTTGTATTTATATAAACATGTTGTTTTGTATTAAACCAACCGGATGCCATCATTGATGGTCTTACAGCCGTTAGTAATACTATGTATTGTTTTAAAATTTGTAGATTCAACCCTCAGGGTTTTCCTAAGCAATGCTTTGGTTTATAGCAGTGTTTTTATTTAAAATTTTGGTTAATAAAATTGTTCCAGCATTAAGCCTGTACAATATTTTTTTGAAGCACGAAAACAATCCTCAATGGTCTTACGACCATGAGTAAAGTTACATTTGTTTTGCACCTTTATTTGAATAGTTGTAAGTGCACGATGGTTATAACTGAATGCTTTATCAAGGCTCCGCCTTTGTATAAATTAGGTGGCCATGATGTGGACTTACGACCCTGTAATTGTGGTGTTTGTTTAATTATTTGACATGACCCATAGGGTTTGTAATGTCTTAAACTGAAGTTAAGATTTTTCTGTTTTAAAACTCGGTTATCAATGATAGCAATACTAGGTTTTGTGACTGAGATTTCCAGTTTTATGACTGAGCTTTCGATGCCATGATAGTTGCTACGACAGCTAGCATGTTAGTCAGTAAGAGACTCTTTGATTTGTTTTCTTTATTATCTTGCACATGCTTTGTGGATGTTAATAAAATAGGATCTTCGATCTGTATGTTTGGTTTCACCAAAACTAGAACGAACAACGATTTCATTGTTGTATTATTATAAAACTATGATCTATTTTATCAAAGGACTGTTCGTTAAATACCTTAAAGAGATTCAATTCCACGATCTCTGTAATCTTAATAAGTGGATTAGGGGATCTGTTTAGAAGTTAATTTGATTATTTCTGTATATCTAAACTTAAGATAGCAGCATTATACTTCACGATTGGTTATGTAAACCTTATTCGATTCGAATACTTTAATTGGAGTCATATGAGTTGTATTTTAAATAATACAGATATCTACTATAAATAGGAATTATATCCTAATACATCTATTGGTATAGATTTGGATGGTACTCTATCCATATTTACTTATAAGTTTTTATGGAGCCTTACTGTGGTTTAAATATAATAAAAGTAGATACATTCTAGCATGATTAGAGATTCAGTCTACATTTAATTTAGTAAATATAGACTAAGGAAGAATTTAGGAATAATCGATTCACACAGGAAATAAATGGTTAAATGTAGGAATACATGATACAAATTAGAAATAGACGATTTCAAATCCATTATGTGCAGAATTCAAATTTTTAAAGGAATCATAATTCTAAAATATTCAAGCATAGCATCATTAGGACAACTAACACAGTCTAGGTTCTACATTAATATTCTTCAGATCTAGAATTTAAAACAATTTTGCAAATATTTAAACATAAATTATGAACCTGGCACCAACCCTGGGAAAACAAAAGCGGAGAAGCTGTTCCTCCCAACAAACTCCCAGAGCAGCCAAGTTACTTGCTCCAGAACCCCCGATCCTGTTCGTTGAACCACAAGAGAAAAATCCTTCAATGCGCCATCTATTGCATTCACAGATTTAATCCCCATCCAATTCTAGCCTCCTGTTGCTCGTGTACATACTAATATAGAGTATTTTTCCTAAGAATTGATCATTTATGAGCCTCTTGCTCTTTAGCACTAGGAGTTGTGACCTAACTTTTGGGGATGATACCTCCTACATATTGAGTTCTCACTTAGTGTCTTTTGCCACATATCTTTTCCTCTTGTGGGTCAGCAAACACTCTTTAACAACTATATCCACTTTTGTCCCCCTTCAACATATTTTATTTAATAAAATGTTTTTATTACAAAATGTTTTATTCTTGGCTTTTCTGTCAATAATATTAATAAAATAATAATTAAAGTATTTTTCTAGCAGAATTAATAATAAATTATTAATTCAGGGGATATTACATACACCTCCCCTTAAAGGATAACATCGTCCATGGTGTAATGATTTTCTGTTTTATTCTTCCATTTCATCCTCTTGGAATAAGTCTGGATATGCCTCCCACATATCACTTTCCAGCTCCCAAGTAGCTTCTTCCGGACTAAGGTGCTTCCATTGCACCTTAACTTGTATGATGGTATGGTTCCAAAGTAAAATTTCTCTCTTGTCGAGAATGCGTTTTGGTCCCACTTGGAACTCTCCTTTGGGTTTCACCTGGATTACATTGCAATCAATCACATGAGAAACGTCATGAACATATCTTTTTAAAATAGACATTAGAGGAAATTTCAACTCAAAATGGGCCTTTTAACTTTAACTCAAATTCCATGTCATCATGTGTTAGCCAATGAAATTGCTTTAAATTTTAAATACCGTATAGGTCTTAAACACCTTTTTAATATAAATTTGGGGATAGGTATCATAAAAGAACTACTTTTTTTGTTTGTATTTAAGACACATCTCCCCGTGTTTTTACTCAAATTTTGATCGGGAGAGCTCGTTGGATGCAGAATTAAATTCCGCAACCAACGAGCTCTCCCGATCGAAATTTGAGTAAAAACACAAGGAGATATGTCAAAAATACAAACAAAAAAGTAGTTTTTTTCTTTTCTTCCTCCAAAATTAATAAATATTATTTTATTATTTTAACTATTATTTTATTAATTTTTTTTAGGAGGCCCATTTTGAGTTGCAATTTCCTCTAATGAACATGAAACACATTATGCACTTTAATATTGGGTGGTAGGGATAATTGGTATGCCACCAACCATACTTTATCTAAAATTTCAAACAACCCACAATACCTGGGTGCCGATTTTGAATACTTTCCCAGTATCAATGAATTTTTCTTGGGCTTTACCTTTATATGCACATAATCACCGACCTGGAACTCTCTAGGAGTTGTTTTTAAATCAGCATAACTCTTATGCTTGTATTGGGCAGCCTTCAAGTTTTGTTGCATCTGTTTCACCGTTAGTTCCATATCTTTTAATAAATCAGGTCCTAACATTAATCTATCAAATGGACCACTCCATTAAATTTGAGTATTAGACTTGCGTCCATATAATACTTCAAAAGGACTCATACCTACAGAAACTTGAAAATTATTATTATATGCAAATTCTACTAAGTGTAGGTAGTCTTCCCACTTACCTGGTCTATCCATGACATACATCCTTAGTATGTCCTCAAATACTTGATTTACCCTTTCAGTATTCCCATCCGTTTGTGGATGATAGGAAGTACTGAAATTCAGATGTGTTCCTAAACCTTTGAACAAATATTTCCAGAAGTTACCTGTAAATTTTGCGTCTCTATCTGAGACTATTACTTTCGGTACACCGTGTAACCTGAATATCTCTTTCATGAAAATATCTGCAATGTTAACAACTTTAGAGGTAGATTTAATAGGAATAAAATGAGCAACCTTACTTAATTTGTCGATTACGACCATGATGGAATCATGCTGTCGAAAATTCTTCAGTAGGCCTGTTATAAAATCCATACTAATTGTTTCCCACTTCCATTCTAGAATAGGTAGTGGCTGCAAAAATCTCGCTGGATGTTGATGTTCTTCCTTAACTTGCTGACATTCAAGACAACAGGCTAAGTATTCTGCCACTTATTTCTTCATATTTGGCCAGAAGAAATCCTTTCTGATCACAGTGATCATTTTTTGGTATCCAGGATGCCATGAATACGGTTGTTTATGGAGCTCATTCATAATTGTAAGTTTAATTTGTGTTATGTTTGGTATGTACAACCTATTTTTATGCAACAACAATCCTTTTTTATTTAGTCTAAAATCTGTTTTTACTTGATTTGTTCATTTTTAGCAATATTTTAATTTAAAATATGATATTCCCTATCATAATTTTCAGTGCTTAGAATCTGATGTTCCAGATCATATTCATAGTTACTTCTTGCAAACAGTAAATTTGCATGACGACTTAGAGCATATGCCAATTTATTTTCTTTTCATTTATATGTTTGATTTCGAAATCATATTCACTTAAAAAGGACAACCATATTTATTGCCTCACATTCAAATTTTGTTGATCAAATAAATATTTAAGGCTTATGTTATCAGATATAAGTAGAAATTTTCTCCCAATTAGGTAATGTCGCCACATTTTTAAGGCATGAATTATGGCAGCAAGTTCTAAATCATGTGTTACATAGTTTTCCTTGTGTTCTTTTAATTTCCTGGATTCATATGCCACAACATAGTTTTCTTGTAATAAAAATTTGCCTAGCCCTTCCTTGCAAGTGCCGGTACACATGATGAAATCCTTGAATGTATCAACAATGTTTAGGATTGGGACAGTAGTTAATAGATGCTTTAGTTTGTTAAATCTATCCATGCATTTTTCAGTCCATTCAAAATTTTTACCTTTCTTCTGTAATGAAGTTATGTGGCAGGCAATCTTAGAAAATACTTCGATGAACTTTCGGTAGTATCCAGTAATCCCCATAAATTATTTGATGTCAGTTACGTTCTTAAGAACCAACCATTTAGTGATGGCCTTTATTTTGTCATGATCGATAGAGATTCCATCCTTGGACACTACGTGTTCGAGGTATTGAATTTATATTTAAAGAAATCACATTTATTGAACTTTGCGTAAAGTTGTTATTCTCTTAGCACTTGTAGAATTAAGGCTTAAATGTTCCTTATGTTCTTATTCGTTCTTAAAGTAGATTAGTATGTCATTGATGAAGACAACCACACAATTATCTAGGTAGTTACTTAGGATGTTGTTCACTAAACACATGAATGCAATAGGTGTGTTCATCAACCCAAAAGGAATTACAACAAACTCATAGTGACCATAGCAGGTCTTGAATGTCGTTTTAAAGATATCCTCATATTTTATTCGCACTTGATGATAACCAGACCTTAAGTCTATCTTTGAAAAGATAGTTGCTCCACGGAATTGGTCGAATATATCATCTATTCGGGGTAGTGGGTAATAGTTCTTAATGGTCATTTTATTTAACTGTTGGTAATCTATACATAAACTTAAGGTACTGTCATTTTTTTTCACAAACAAGATGGGTGCTCCCTAGGGAGAGACACTAGGTCCAATGTACTTTTCATCAATTAATTCTTGTAGTTGTGATTTCAGCTCTGTAAGTTCTATTATCTTCATTCGGTAAGAAGATTCGATGTTGGTACCGCTCCAGGTATCAGATCAATCGTGATGTCAATGTCTCTTTTCGGAGGAAGTCCAGGGAATTCTTCTAGAAATATGTCTTCAAACTCCTACAAGACTAGTATGTCTTCTAGTTTAAGTTTATTGTCATTTTCATTATCATTCATTATATAGAAAACAAACACCTTACATCCTTTTCTTACTTATCTTTTCATTCGTAACGTAGAGATTTCTCTAATTGTAAGCTTCCTAGGGATCCCTTTTACTTTTATATTGTTTCCATTATCGTCAGTACATGTAAAGGTTTTATCAAAACAATTTAATACCAATTTATGTTCTCATACCCGATCCATTCCTATTAACAAACCATAGAATCCTAAATGCAAAATATTTAAATTAGCATGCCCAATGAAATCATTCATCATCAATTTACAATCTTTAACAAGACTAGTAACTTTACATTTTTTACCGGTGGCTAATTGTACTAGCCATGACTTATCAAACTTTCCCGATAATAATTTAAATACTTTAACTATTCTAGGTGATATATAACTCAGGCTTGCACATGGATCAATTAAAATTGAAATAGGTTGGTTGTTTATCATACCTTCAATTTCAACCACAGAAGTCTGGTGATCTGCTTGCTAGTTTTCCAATGCCGCGCAAATTCTGGGCATGCTCCTTGCCATGTCCCCAACTGTAACTACTTCTTGGATAGAATGAACATTAAAATTATTTTTTCTTGCAGGACAGCCTTTAAAGTAGTGTAGCCCTCCACACTCCCAACATTTCAAGGGTTCTTTTTGTGCTAGGTTCCATGCATTAAAGTGGTACTCTGTTTGAACTTTAAATTTGTCCTGGATGCGAGTTTGCAGTGCAGCCAGGCCCATAAGGCAACACGAGAGTAGATCTCTTCCTTACACCTAGATGGTGAGATCTTTAATGTTTCATAGGGTTGGTAAATGAGCTTTTACTCTGTCTGAGTTCTCATTTGGTGTTGTTTCTTGTCGGATTTCAGTTGAGGGATGAGCCCTGCTCTATGTTGTTCTTACTCAGTTTCCACTATGTTAATGGCATTGTTATGGTTCTCTCCGAGGTAACCTGCATTCCCCAGTGTTCCTCAATGATTTTTCATCCATACAGAAGCTCCAACAAGCCTACCAATACTCCCATCATGTGAACAGTCTTCTCCAACAGGTAAGCATTGACTTGATACTTTCACTTTGCATTTTACTGGGTCTGCAGTGGATAGTTCCAATTTTCTTTTACTGATATATTTTTGGGTGAATGCAAGCTGCAGAGGGATAAGGGTGCTCCAGAGGAGTCAACCCCTGGCCCTCATTTCCAAATGCCAAGGTAAGGTTTAAATCCTCTTTAAGTTCATTACTGGGTTTTAAAAGAAAATTAAAATGTGATGTTGTTATGACATGCAAATGGACAATTTGCAGGTTTTGGCACTAGAGAGGGTGGCGATAGGGTCACCTCCTCCTAGGCCCGCATTTCCCAATGCCTAGGTAAAGTTTGCACTCGACCCTGGTTTAAACTTTGGTTTTTACTTTTAGAAAAAAGGACCCATACTAAACCAACCCTATCAAGGTTGTAGGTCATGCTGGGAAAAGGTCGTGTGGGCTCCAACTTGTAGCTACTTCGAATTAAAAGATAATTGTTTGGGTTTGAAATTCATAATTTTTTTTATAAAACCCTTCTTAGGTTTGTGCTAGATCTTTAGCCATCAACATGAAACTGTAATGTAATATAATGTTTAGTTTATACCTTGGAAAGGTTTGGGTGTCCTTACCAGGTCTTATTCCCATACTGTTTTTAATGTTGGCAATTCGATTTTACTATGGAAGCCATCAACGATGGTCTTACAACCACTCTTTATATATATATATTTTTGTGTTGTTTAAATAGAAGGGAGTGCCAGACTTTGGCTGTGTAATATCCATTATTGTTTTTGTAATCTCTGTATTTATATAAACATGTTGTTTTGTATTTAACCAACTGACTACCATCGTTGATGGTCTTACGGCCGTGACTAATACTAAATTGTTTTAAAATTGTAGATTCAACTCTTAGGGTTTTCCCAAGCAATGCATTGGTTATCTAACAGTGTTTTTATTTAAAATTTTGGTTAATAAAATTGTTCTAGCGTTAATCCAATACAATATTTGTTTGAATCATGGAAGCCATCCTCGATGGTCTTAAGACCATGAGCAAAGTTACATTTGTTTTATATCTTGCACCTTTGTTTAAGTAGTTATGAGTGCACGATGGTTATAACTGAATGCTTTATCAAGGCTCTGCCTATGTATAAAGTAGGTGGCCACAATGTGGACTTGCAACCATGTAATCACAATGTTTGTTTAATTATTTGACATGACTCATAGGTATATAATATATTAAACTGAAGTTAAGATTTTTCTTTTTTTAAACTTGGCTATCGATGATAGCAATACCGGGTCTTGTGACTGAGCTTTTTGGTTTTGTGAGTGAGCTTTCGATGTCGTGATAGTAGATGTGACAGCTAGCATATCATTCAGTAATAGATTTTATTTTTTTTCTTTATTATCTTGCACATGCTTTGTGGATGTTAATAAAATAGGATCTTCGATCCGTATGTTTGGTTTCACCAAAACTAGAATGAACAATGATTTCATAGTTGTATTATTATAAAACTATGATTTATTTGATCATAGGACTATAAGTTAACTAGCTTAAAGTGATTCGATTCCATGATCACAACAGAAATTGAGCCCAAAATCCGATGGCTTGCATGTCTGAAATTTGACAATGCCATGTCGGTGATTCGACATATGCACATTTTTTTGCCATCAGTGGCTTAACGTCAGATATTCGACTCATTTTCAATACTTGTCAAAAATCTGATGACACCACGGTGTCGAATATTAGACATTTGGCTGTTTGAAAGTGTCGCAAAAAGCTTGCATATACCGTTGCATGTCCGACACTTACCCATAGGTTTTTCGATGTGTAGAGAGTCGGACTTCCGATGGGCTTGGCTGTCGGAGGCATGGAAAACCCGTTGGAACGCCTTTGGGAGTGCGTCGAAGACGCGATAGGCACGTGTTGGACGACCGATGACTAAAAGTGTCGGAGCTTCAACAAATGCGTCAGACATCCTCCAATGGCCGTCGAAGAAGTGACGCCTAGTTGTGTAATAAACAAAAAAAAATTGAAAGGTTGCCATTCACTAGTTAATTTACCCTTTGATTTCAAATCTATAAGTGTCATTTATGAAGGGTACCACCTTGGACTTAGCGTGCAATAACTTTATTAGAAAAATTGGATGATGCTTTGTACTTTGACGTATATGTTTTGACCATTTAATTAAATTTGTATACACTTTTCATCTTAACTCATCCTTGCATTTCCAAAAACCATACATAGTAAATTTCAATACACAAACATACACTATATAATTGATATAACAAACAAGTACTACATACAACAAGAATAGAAATAAACATATCAAAAAAATTACAAAATGCAATTTCCACTATGAAACAGACAATACCTTATCACCTTCAACACAATAGACTTTGAGAAATCCATCAAAAACTGAAGCTTTTGGGTGAACATTCACATGCTTATAAAGGAAATTATCCTTGGTGTAATAACATGTCAAAATAAAAAAACAATAGATTATCTAGGCTACCAGGATTCAACAAATTCTGATAGCGTAATACAGAGAATGTCAGATTAACTCAGCCTATAGAAAATATGAGCAATATTACATGCACTCTGAAGTAATTTGTGCACAAAAATAAATAGAACAAGTAAGATACAACATAATCAATCCTACCATAAGATCCTGGAAACTGCATCATTTTTCTTTTATCTAGACATCTCCATGTCTAGTGTATGGAGTTAATGTTTTACTATACCTTGTGGTTCAACTCATGGTCGACATTGGAGCATATACCCTTTAGGAACTTAGTGTATATATCTACCTTTTCTCAATCATGAATGTAAGGACATTTACCTCCCTCCTTATTGCATTTGCCAAATCTTGTAAAAAACTGGAAATAATGTTGTTTTTTAGCCAAACGACATTTGGTAGTCAGTAAACTCCATTTAACTTTCTCACTAACTAGGTCATGACTTATTGTCATTGGATCCCTAACAAGTTGGTTTCCATTTCCAACCCTTAAATATATGTTCGAATCCCATGCAAAGGACTTATTATTCAAGTCTAAAATACAGTAGTAGATTCATGATTTAAACCCTAACATTATATAAACACACCCTCAAATGTGTTCTAATTGCAAGCAAAAAAAAATCACTCTAGCTTGAAAAACAAACATAGATCCATTTCAGGTCACTGTGTATTATACAACTCCAAATGGGAATGAGAGCAAGTCCACTTACTGATTTCCACCAATGGATACCCATGAAGATTGCAAAACACAATGTATATTCTGCTTCAAAACTAAAGTTATGCAAATTATCTTTAGGATTAGTTTATGATAATCAAAACCTCATCTGAAAACAATGGATCACATGACAACTTAAATTAGGTTTAAAATTAATTTGAAACCTATTAACAACCTCTTCTCATGTTATTATGTAATAAGGATATATATTTTGTTTACTTACAATTCAATATAGTACAATGCAAATTTAGGAATCAAAGTATAGAAAAAAAAAGCTAAAATTACTAAATAGTCATATGTACTCTACAGAAAGTTGTATGCAACTTCTATTCAAATGCACATCTCTAAAATAAATGCCTTTCTTCTACATATCTCCTACAATGTTGAATTCCCAACAACCTATTTTAAAACAACTGAGATTACAAACATCAAACCATAGATGATAGACAAGACATCAACACTGCAGGGTGAATCGAACAACAAATAACATTTGTTTATTTGGGACTAAATCAAACCTGATCTAGAGTAAGTTTGAATGTTTTATTTCCAATAGAAAACGAAACAGTTGGCATGAGTATCCCAAAGAGTTTTATTTCTAGACATGTCTAGATACATTATTTTATGATGATTCCATGATGAACTTGTTCCTTGTGATCTATTTTCATATTATAAGTGAACTTAATTTTGCAGCTAATAAAGTTCATGACTATGTATTATTACACACATTACATAATTGTGAACTATCATCTTGGCTTAATTATATAGCCAAACTCATCATTCATGAGGTGACATTCTACTATTTTACATGTTTCCATCAAATCCTTTCGACAAGGTTTGAATTCTCATTTATAAAGACACAATAGTCTTTTTATTGACTAAGGTTTTGAATATTGTTCAATTTTCAACAAAGATTATTTCACATCTCTGCATTATTCAAAATCTGAAATCTACTAAAGGCATACGGTTACAATAATGTTGTATGATGGCAAGGTGATCTCTTATTTGCATAAGTGTAGTGGTTTTGAACCATTTCCTAAGCATACAAACATTCCTAGACTCCATCACTTGAAGGAAACATTAGATTTTGGCATGCCATTTTGTCCAACCCCTCCACTTGTAAACATCGTCAAAATTTAATTAGCATTCACCCTTAGACTGGTTGAGATGACTCATATTGATTGGGAATTAACTTAAGATATTTGGCAAAGAAAATATTGTGTCATATGTGTTGGAACTCTACAATTTAGGTGTGACTGTTTTGATGGTAAAATAGGCATGTAGAAAAATTACACAAGCAAGCAAAATACAACATGACATGGCACTGCAAATTTTTTAATTTGCTTGAAATCATTTAGTGGAGAAGTGCCTAACAACCATAACTAAGAATCCAAGATTATAAATAGTTTAATAAGATTTTTTTCCTTGTATTGTGCAATTACAAATTTCATCCATGTATGTACATGCTTCAGTAATTACTCTTCTTCATATTACACCATTTATCCTTCAAGTCAAATGGCATACACAACTTGTCAAGTATCGCTTTCCCATGTTCCAATATCCATTTCCATGGGATTACATTGGTTTATCTCATTGGAAATATCTGCATACTTTTCTTTGTGAAGAAAAACTTCCCTCAAAATGAGCTAGTGATCCATGGATATGCAATCAAAGTGTTTACTAGTAAAAATATACATAAAAAATAAAAATGAAGTTTTCATTGCAAGAAGTTCCACCTTCAAATCCTCCTCTTCATACTTTTTCCAAGCTAATTTATTCCTACGTACACAAGGTAGATGACAAGTTCCCCTGAACATCAAACCTAGCAGAGTAAATTGCTCTAAAGTAAACGATATTGTACACTTATTTTCTACTCTTTTAATTCAAATCCTCAAAGATGGCTGGCAGAAATTTATCTTTGAAATAAATTTTACAAATACACAAACTGATAGATTAAAATTTAAATACCATGGAAAATTTTAAAATCCTAGTATCCCAAAATTGTGTTGTTAAATACCTCATTGTTGATTTCCTAATACGTAAATGGAATTTCCTATTCTCATTGTTACCATCTTCAAGATCTCCATCATGCATACCATCATCAACTTCATTCTATTTATAGTGTAGGTCATTCTCAATTTCAATATTTCTTTTATTTTCAAGAACAAAAATTCTAGAGCTTTTGCTACACATGTTGTTTTCTTTTGGAACCTAAACTAAAATCACTTGTATGACTAGAAGGTTCTTCAAAAATATTCAATTTGTTGGAAATGCTTCCCCTCCCTTTTCACATTTCTTATGATTATTGTTCAATGATCTATGTTCATTACCTTGGACTGACCTATTATTTAGGAATGCCAGTAATATTTTTTTGGATTCTATAGCATATTACTAAGTTTTTGGTAAGCTGGAAGGGCTGTTTTGTAAGAACATACATGGAAATCAAAAGTTTCACCTAGAATGGTAGATGCATATAATTTTAAATATGCATCATGCATGGAAATCACCCATTGCAATTGTACAATGATCCTCTTGTACATTTGAAACAAATTTTTTCCCAACCATCTTTGTTTGGTATCAACAAATCCAATTATGGTAACTCCTCTTCCTCATGTAAGTGGTGTTCCCTGGTACTTGTGGCTTGTGAATTATTTTCCTCCTTGGGTTCATTTGATTCTCCTTCCAAGAAACAAACTCCATGATATCCCCTCTTACTACAATGTGAATGACCATTAGAAGTTGACTCAGTGCCACTTGATACTTGTAGTAATTTTTCATCTCTTATGACATGGATTTTTGTTTTAGATCCAATATATGGAAATTCATTTCCAGTAGTTGTTTGAGTATTTTTCTGCAAATCCTGGGTTGAAGTACATAAAGAACTATGTTGGAAACCATTTTTCGAACCATTATTTGTTTTTTCTATAGTGTATTCTCTTGTCTTTTCAATATTAGATGGAGAGTTATCTTTACCATTATTTAACCTCTTTTCACCTTTTGAAATTTCATGTTCATATGACAAGTCTGCTTCTCTATAGAATCGCTTTCTAACTCCACTATTGGTGCACTCTTCTCATGTTGGTGACGAATGCGTATAATGCAACAATAAGGGAAGTGTCATCCCTTAGAGACGTAAAAACTAACTATAAAACAATAATTTAAATCATAAGATAGATTGACATGAATGGTTTACACACAATCAAAAATATTATTCTCAAAAGAATGTTGTTCATCCAATCTCAAGGTGTCTTTGAACATTACCTGGCTAAGAACAATTTTGTTCAGACAAGTTTTCTTCACATGAACAAATTGATGTAAATCACTTTTCAATGTTTCAATAGGATACTTATCTAGTGTAGAAATACAAGTTTTTTGATCCTATGAATAACAACACAATTGCAAAAAATTATAAAAATGGCATACTTCGTATCTGCAAACTTTCCCAAAATGTTTAGAAACAAAGTGAATCAAATATGAAGCTAGCTGCAATTCCCTTTTTGAAATAACATGTTGAAAATGTAAAGATGTTTACTAGTGTTGTTATTATCACAATACAAAGGATAGACATTGTGCTTTGATGCAACAATACCAACATGGGCTTCACAATTCATCATGTTAGTGTCAGCTATGCTACCCATGTGTGGGTATCCAACTCCATCATGGTATGTTCCATTGCAGAATGTATCTACCACTACTATAAAGCATTGTTAAAAAATTTGGCATCAATAAAAAAGTTGAAAGGGTCCCAAATAGAACTTCTTGGCAACACCAACGAAAAAATTGGAAAAAAATCATCAAATTGCAACAAGCATTAAAAAGACAAAAATGATAAATTCATTTTATCTAAGAAAGAAGCATTGAATTTAATTTCCACTGAGTAAGACCAAATATTTTGTGCAGAAATAAATTCCTAAAAGGAAGGTCCCTTAAAATATGAAGACATCCACATGAATCATGATAATCTATGGAGATAACCATCAAACTTTTATCACACAAATACAATGAACCAAACTTATGCAAAAAAACCTATTCATGTTATTGTCTGCAACATATGGGAGATCTATATCAGAAGTATAGGTTTTCCTTATTGGTTTTGAAATAATGATTTCTAGGGAGTGGCCCCAACATCATGATAATCTAAAGAAGTAATTACATTGACAGACACAATATAAACAATAAAATTCATGAATATAGTATGCCCAATATGTCGAGGTGATCAAGATATGGTTGATCAAAACAAAGATACTAAGAGATTTGTTTTGTGTGTGATACCTTTTGATCATTCTTGAGGGTTTCATGTTGTTTCATGAGGGTTCAACTATATATCTTTCATACTACAAAGATAGCATATCAATTTATCAAATGAGTATTATTGAGCATTTGTTGATTGCTTGAGCATACAAGCATCATATGTGCCACACCTTGTGGTTTATATTCTTTTATTGTGCACAGACCTAGAAAACACCACTAACTTATACAAGAAATTTCCAAAAGATCAAAGGTTTTCAAGCTTTACCGATGGACCATCTGGCAAAGAAGTTCCAGAATCTGCAATAGAAACACAACCTCCAACACAGAAACCTGCAACTAAATGTTCATAAAATGCCATCAATATTTTCATAAGATTCCTTAAGAAGCAATCATGTGCCCAATTGAATAAGATGGACTGTATGCTGAACTATTGATTGATCATCAATGAGGAAGTCTCCCATATCAAACTGAAGGAAATAGCAAAATCGATTTATTAGAGTAGAATAATCCCATGACATACCTACTAGTAACTATGAATCATACAAAGAACATGGTATGCATGAGTTTATCCTTAAATACAGTCAATCTTAAACCTGGAAAACTAACATGATTCTATTACATACCTTCCAGTAACCCTTTCGAGTAACAAGAGCATATTGATTTTTACCCTTGAAGTGATTAGGATCAACACCACAAAAAGTAATGGCTGCAAATGGGCTTTCTTCAATAATTTTTTTTTCCTTGGGAAAAAACCTCGAAGCCAGGCTATTTGCATCAGAGACTAAAAGCCATCTAATTCTATACATGTGAAGAATAGCTAGGAGGTATAAAATGGAATGCTTAAAATCCATTGTAGGCAGAGGACGAGAAACAGCCTAAGCAAATGGTACCCAAGCATTATGTTTATGATTTCTCAAGGAATTGATTTACCAAGGGGTACACGTCACCGAGGGAGTTTGAAATTTATTTTAAGGCCTCTGAAATTATATGAATCTCGAGAATCTGTGAACATTGTTCTCATATTTCAAAGATATACTACATACAGCCTAAGCAGACACTTGGGTAACTACAAATAAAGGTGATGAGCACACTTGATCACCAAAAGGATAACAATGAAGCACTTGAAGTAGGCTCGTGGTGATGAAATGTACCCAATTTACCTTTTCCAACATCAAAGTTAAATAAAAATACCAACAGTGGATTATGGGTCTAAAAAGGGGATGAAAATAGAGCTCAACTCATGACAAGCACAAAAATAAATCTGCAATAAGAATGAAGATCTTCAAGACCCTTACCACTCTGAGGTTTTCCATTGGTTGAGAGTGGTTCTTGTCTTTAACTATGATAGCTTCAAAACTTCTCACTATAATATTTAATCAAATGGAAGACTTGGCATGTGGAATCCGAATGATGATTGGGAAAGAATACTAAAATGCCCAGTTTTGATTGGAAATTGATTGGTAGGATCTATGGAGGATGAGGCTTGTAAGACTATATATTTAGCTAGCATGAGGTCTTGACACAAATATTTACAGTTCAAAGCATAAAGTATCAAAGTTTATTAGGGGTTATAATATTATGCTTTAATCAAGGCTTGTAGTATTCATGAAACTCATTTCACTCTTGAGTCCCTTCAATTCATTCAATTGGGCCATTCGGTTCATAGGTTTTTCATTGGATGGACCACGAGTGAGGTGAGCAACCAACTACCTTTGACCATGCATACAAACTGTAACCCTAATAAGAGAGCAATATGAGACTAAAGAGAACTTGCATATAGGAAATTAAGAGTACAGTTTCTGGCATAAATGCAAGATACAATAGAGGAAACTCAAGGTCCTATCTTGAAGCTTCATATGCACGACTAACCGCTCAGTAACTTGAAATGATGTTTGTTAATTAAATAACTAGTAAAGAATCACTTCCTAATCAAGCATACCAATAATACCTTTGAAACAAGTAGGGCACATACTCAGTATAGTGTTTACATACAAACACGTATTGTCAAAAATATTAATTTTGGACTAACAAGCACAGGATTTACATATACATCTAGACAAAGTAGTTTCATAGTGTTTGAGAGGGTAGTCGAAAAATGGATTGAAATTCTACAAGAGAGGTAGATGGCTGTAGACAAGCGTAGAGGCTGGGAAAGCTAATAGAATGGTATCCTACTCAGAGAGTATACAATGGCATGCAAATGGTAGGTCTCAAGGTTGAGACTACTAATTAAGATAAATGAAGATAAGGAAATGACAAATCTTGAGGAATAGAAAGGCACTTAATATGTTAATTTATCACTTCTGTTGCTACGTTAGTACCAAAGCCATTCTAGCTAATAGTTTTTTCCCTTAAATTTCCATTTGATGCTAAGCTTAATTTATTGACTTTTAAATTAATTCTAATTAATTATATTTATGTTTGTATCATTACCACGGTTGGAAACCTACGTAAAGTGGCTAAAATGTAGACCTGGGAAATTTTTATAATAAGTGTCAGTAGTAAACAATGATATCTAGAAAGTCTGATATGACTTTGAGCTTGTTCTGGGCAGAGTTTGTGGATATTAGAGAAGTAAATCTATGTCTATGGGAAGTATGGTGTAATGAACAACAATAATGACCCTAAATATCCATGTTGTTGGGCACATACTGGTCCTTAAAATCATTTCTCAGCCCTATTTGACCTCCTAGTGAGAAGTAATCCAATTTTGGGAAGATGTATTGATGAGAATGGATCTAAACCTTGAAATCTAGGGAAAATTAATGGGTATAACACAAAAATAGGCTTCAAAATACCATGTTTGGGTCAGATATGTGTAAAGAACAATAGTATAAAAGTTTCCTTGGGCATATTGTAGCAGCAAAGAACTATCTCTTGGCGTCGAATCAACAGTAGCACTTCAACATTATCATTTCTAGGAAGCTCACATGGGATATTATGTTGAATTTTAAGCACTGTAGGGTGAAGTTTTCAGAGGCATTGGCCCTACTGGCTTGTCTTCACTTTGATTGAGGGCTAATCCACCTTTGACTCATGTTTCAAGAGTTTTGTGCACCTTTCCCAGCATAATGAAGGTACAATCTAGGAAAAAAAACTCAGCAATGAAGAACTATGGCAACATTGATGTGTTATAAAGGATCCTATATATATCACACGAGGCTTAAAAATGTTTATCCAATCTACATAAGTCATCCTTAGAGGAATCCAGTTCCATTTATGAGGAATTTGAACTATGTCTACATAGGATTGAGGACACCATTGAAAGTATTCTTTCAGCAAGCGCTTGGCCTTGGAGGATACTTTTCATTGAACGAAGGCCTTGTTTCTATATTAATTGAGTATTGGATCACTCCATTGGATATATAGAGATCGATATCTCTTAGAAGTTGTTTTTTTGGTTGCTATATGAATATCATTGGAGGGGCATCTTTCTTGAAGGTGACTTAGGGGAGACACAACATAAGTTTAGGTTTCCTTCCAGTTTGGATAGGCCTTCTCTTGGACACTTTTGTGGACAAGGTGAAACATTGCATCTTATGGGATTTTGGAGGTTGGGGTTTGCTTCTACTTGTCATCATCCATCATTGCTTTATGGAGTACGTGGGTACAAATGGAAGATATCGTGGTGTAATTTGAAATGCAAAAATAAGTCCTTATTTAGAATTTAGATTTAAAATGAAAGAAAGAAAACAGGACTCACCAACAAAGAAAATAGTGTGCCCTCTTATGATCCTTCAATTCAATGTCATGCACATGCATATAAGTTTTACTTGGGTGATTCAATGTTCAAACAATATACCAAATGAATAAAATGTAATTCATAGCCATATGTCCGACGACAAATGGCCATTTCCCATATATTTTCATGTACATATGGAATTCATAGCTATATGGAATTGGTAAAGTATTACCAAGGGGCCAGTTATCCTGATAAATCAAACTATTTAAGGTAATTGTTTAGATCAGATAGAACAAAGTATGCCTCAATGTATGGTAATCATCATCATCAACTAAATGTATGTGTGCACATGCATAAATAGCCAATACACAGCTCAGTCAAACAAAAGAAAACATAATTATACCTTGATTTGTGCATCTTCACACTGTCTTCTTATGCTTTACCTTTCAAAACATCATTCAACATACTTCATATTTTGTCCTGTTGCAATAGTTTCATGTTAGGACCCATCAAATAAATTTATTTTTGTTTATAAAAATAACAAAACCAATCTAAATAAATACAATTCTATTACAATGTAAATTTCAATACTATTCAACTATTCAAGTAAATTAATTTTTAAGAATAGATCACCTGATAAAACATGGATAACCAAAAAAACTATGTATATAAGGCCATCGATCTCATCAAAATGCCATTTCTTTCCTGTTAACTATGGAAATGTTTCTCAACACTATCTGTAACAAGTTCCAATGGAGGAGTCAAATAGGAATAGTAAAAATTATACACTAAAATTATAGAAATAGATGTTTTTTAATGTCTTCTTCCTTACCATTCATTGAGCTCATCTCTGTTTCAAGAATAATTTAATATTCTCTACTAAACAGGACCAACCACGTGAAGGTGGAAGCTCTTATGGCCCCTCCCCCCCTCACATCACTCTCAATTCCCCAAACCCAATGCATCTACTTGCAAATAACAATTTATTTCACTATTTCACAATCCAAATAACAATGCATCTACAATGCAAATAACAATGCATCTACTGCAAATTATTTCACTCAATAGTTGAAATATGCTTTCATTAAATCATTCATTAAACCATTAAATCATTCAACAGATGAAAAAACCATTCATTAAATCATTCATTAAACCATTCATTTATTCAATGGCAGAAAAAAAAATCAATAAACCATTCATTTAAACATTCATTCATGAAATAGAGGAAAAAACCATGAATTTTTTTTATTATAAATAAGAATTACTCAAAATTTGTTTAGTCACTTCCCTTTTACTTTTCTTCTCTTTAAATATTTAGTTAGAATCACATCTTCCGGAATATGATCCTCGGTCTCCCTACTAGTTTGCTTGCAAGGTTGAACTTCCGGCGAGGGGCGATGAATTTCTGCAATAATGTCAAAATATTTCATTAATATATTTATATTTTTGATAAATACAAGTAATTGATTTAAAAAAACATTACGAATGTGTGTTTTTACCTGCCATGGGAACATCAGCATGTTCAACATTATCTTGTACATGCCCAACCTGTTCAGTGTTATCTGCATCTACATGCTCTGTAGTTGAATTGTGTAGAATTAGAATTAATGTTCATCATCTGCAATGGTCTATAAAAAATAGTAGCACATTAATAAATTCATTACCAGGAATCGAAGTATGATCTTCGTTTGGTTGGTCATGTACATCCTCGACATGAACGGGATCATTACTTTCCTACTCAAAAATGAATAAATAATTTATGTTAATTTATTTATAAGGAATAAATTGCATGAGCATTAATAAATTATCATTAAACTATATAGTTTTTACATACCTACTCACTAGATGGATCAACAAAAGATCATGCAGTATTCCCAGACAAGCTTATCTGATGTTCAACAACGGCATCAAAGCCCTGTTCGAAGCCAAGCTTCATGTAATCCGCACTGGGAAATTCTTTGAACCGGTCGGCCTTCATATTTTCATGATGTCATTAATTTTACATTTTTTTTCAGAACAAAACAAAAATAATTATTTGTGTGATATTTGGATGCGGATTCGGGTTTTGCGATACTTACATATCGGGCCTCCAAGTTCAAGTAACCACCAGGCCCAAGCTTGTGTTGGCCAATTTTTTCATTTCTTGCCTTGGTGGCCTTAGATGTGTCCGAGAGCCTAATCAAGTTTTTAAATAAGTTAGTTGACGTACCAAATTTGATATAAAAACTAGTAATAATAAGTATTACCACTACATTTTGGAATGTATTGCATACCTCCCTGTTCCAGCTGGTGGTATTTTTCCTGATTTTCTCAGGTCCTTCTCTTTTCCATCTTCCACCAGGGCTTTCCACTCCATAGATGGAATCATTGGAGGGCACTCATACCTAGGGTTCTTTTCTAGGTGAACCCTATACTGGTCTCGGACAATCTTCAGATGTTTTCCAGCCTTCTGTAGGACCTTCGATGTATTGAAGGTATCTTTTCCGAACAGACCAACCAAGCAATTAGTCAGATCATCATTTAAATATTTTGACTGCTTGTTCCACATTATGCATATGGTGGGCCCGAAGATCTCCATTGCCAAATCATTCATATGTTTATAAAATATATCATTTCCTACAAAACATTAATGCCATCATTAGTCAACATTAAAAAATATTATCGGTATATTAGACACAAATTATAAAAACTAAATTGAACAATCTATAAAAACCTGGAATCCTCGCTATATTTATTGGAACCAGTTCTTCATTCACCAAAAATGTACACACTATTGAACAAATGCTAGTGACACGAGAAGATCCAGGAAATGCATCCACATCTCTATCTAACCTTGCATCCACCCCTTCTTTTGCATCATCTATTGTGGGTGGGGAAACATCGGTTGCACCCTCTACTTCCCTCGGGGGTGTCACAGAGCATGTTTCTGACTGTTCAGTGGACAATATGGGAGTAGTATGTGGTGTACGTGGAGTCGTTTGGTCACTGGGAGCAATATTGCCTTGACCACCACTGATAATCTCCATAGCACGCTGTAAATTCAAACCATTGTATTATAAGTTCAATAGCATATAAAATCAAATATTATAAAGTTTTTATAAATGAATTTACATTATTATTCGAGAACTTAATTCCAATTGTTTACGTTGCTGTAACAACAATTGAATCCTTTTTTCGATCCCTTCTGTTTGTGGAACTGTCAATGTTAGAAGAATCAGTTCCTCATTTTGTTTTTCCCTGGTCTTTTGTAGCACCCTCAATGGGTCTACAGACTCTATAATTTCACTATCTCTCATCAACCAGGAGACCTCATTCTGTAAAGAGTTTTGAGACACTGTTTCATAAACCGAATCCCCTGTCTGCAACTGAAATATATAAAAAAATGCTTAGTCTTTGAAGCAATAGTGTGCACAAACAATTATACTAACAAAAATTGTCTATCATGATAGAGTCATAGTATTACATCTAGGATTACCTGATGCCTAGACGAGGGTGTGGTTTGATCAACAGATGGGGACTTACCTTGATCAGCCACCTACAAAAAAAGTAGAGAACATTATCACAATGAACACAATATGTAAAAGCTAACAAATACAGAACAAAAATAAACACTATGCTACATGTTTTATATGTGTACATTTTTGAAGTATTTATAATGTGGAATTACATTTAGGTTTACTGGTTTCCTCGAGGCTCCAGTCATCTAATCAACAGTTGGGGACTTTCCCCGGTCAATCTGCAAAAAAGGTAGACAACATTATCATCATGAACACAAACATAAAAACGAGAGAATACATAACAAAATAAACATTATGCTACACGATATACATGATTACAATTTTAAAGTATTTGAAATGGAGAATTACATTCATGTTTCCCTATTGCCACGATGCTGTAGTCAGCTGATCAATAGTCGGTTGGCTTCCATGATCAACACTCTGCATGGAAAATAGATAAGATTATATAAACGAACCGAATATACTAATGAAAATACATAACAACATATCTGTATGTCCATCCTAAACTTATTACATTGGAAATATCGATGTATACCTGCTGCCTTGACTCGGGTCGACAAACATCTACAGAGAGGGAGGTGCCCCTAAGAGAACCCTGCATCAAAAACATACTAAAAGTTACCTAACGAAACCAGAAAAGTAGAAAATTACAATTATATGCTAACGAAAAATCCTATAGATGTTAAAATAATTAATAAAAGGTTGGTTAAATTGTTGGATGTACCACAACCATACTGACCGTGTTTGTATGTACACGATTCAAATTGTAATTAATAAGCAGTTCTTCGCCAGTAGCTATTGATTTAATTTCACATACAAAGACACAATTTCCTTCACACGACTCGAATATGTAGTTGGGTTGCTTAAGTGTAGACCCTAGTTGTGTACAGTTTATAAAGCTCGTAATATTACCAGTTGTTTTTGGCCTTCTATCCATGTACACTGTTGCTCCTTTATTTTGAGCTTTGTCTTTCAGTTGTATATAATTCGCTCACAACCCATATCTACGCATATTTCATGTATATTGGACCAGGCACATCCAATCACTGTAGCTGCAAGAGGGTCCAACATAGTCCATCAATTCTGTATATCTACAGTATCCAACCTTTATGCCATCCATGCAAAACAACCCCAATCCATGCAATGACGATGGTGCAATTCTATGTATCCTCTCATTCACACAAAAATCAGTGTTTACTTGAGGAAGATCCCTAGGCACCCATTGTTTCACTAGGTGTTTGTACCTTAAGGGCACGTCGATGTCTCCCACTATCTCATCATCATAGGAACATGACCCCCCTCTTTTAAGAAAAAATTTCATGCGTTTATTGAATTTTCTTTTGATCTTCTAACATGTAGTTGATCTAGCCCTTGTAGACCTAATGGATGTCTCATTTTCCTCTAGCCTTCCCAAACTCCCCTCGCTGAAGGAAGATAGGTCTGACAAATACATGTTTGGTTCTACCTACACCATGGATGGAAAAAAAATTAGCAAAAACATAACAAAATACCAGCAAAAAAACTTGGAAAGACTTACAAGCAAAACACTTGTTAAAGAAAAAGCATTTCAAGAATGAGTTTGGGTAATAGGTGTGGGAATTTGGTAGCCTTAAAAATTCTATTGTATGCCCCTCTTTTAGTTACATACAAGTCTCCATTCTCACTTATTGCTTGCATTGCCTTTTCCTAACATGTATTGGGTAGGATCACAAAATATCATGTTATACATGGGCACTATCATATGCTCACGAGTATTTATATAATGTATTATAAATGTGTGTTCCTAAAGGATTTGGAAATATACATGGATGGGCACTATGCTTGGTCACCAATGG
Source organism: Pseudotsuga menziesii (assembly GCA_001517045.1). Classification (NCBI taxonomy): domain Eukaryota; kingdom Viridiplantae; phylum Streptophyta; class Pinopsida; order Pinales; family Pinaceae; genus Pseudotsuga; species Pseudotsuga menziesii. The sequence goes on along the minus strand of LPNX010324528.1, from coordinate 298,634 downwards.
TTTCACGTCTCTGGAAATATGTTAGAAACATACATCACATATAGCAATTATGATGACATGTAGAATGTTGGAGTGATTATGGTGGTTGTGTATTTGTATATGTAGGTGTTATTATTACTGGCCTAACCCCCTTCCAAAAATAATATTTGCAGATTTAATGAGTCTATGTCTAATGCTCTTGGTCCTCACTACATTCAAGGAGCCAATTCATAGGTCTTTGTAATCCTTAACAACAAACACTACACAAACTTAATTCAGAGGAGTTCCAAATGCCTTTTGTCCATTCACAAGCTTCATATGTATGCTTGTGCCCATTGGACTTTGGCCTTTCAACATTGTAAAGCTTGAGATGATCTGTTATGCATATGCAGGAAATATAAGATTGAAATTTATGCTATATATGTCTGTAGAGGGCCTGGAGGTTCTCCTTTAATGGACTATCTCCTTGAAAGAACATATCTTCGCATTCATCTATATTTACTTCGGATAGAAATGATACGGAGTTGTTATGTTGGTCACTTCCCTAAAAAATCATCTTTGACATGAGTTCTTTTTTCAAGGAATCTTGGTTAATCTCTTCTTCCAAACTTCTAGGTCACTTCTCCACTCTACATTGGCTCGATTATTCATTTTCTTGGCCACTCCTCTCTCCTTACTCTACACTCGTTGTTGTTGTAACCCTTACTTTTGATGGTTGTAAGTGGTTTTTAGATTTCACATGAATGTCTTTGTGATGTTGTAGATGATTATCCATTTTACCTAATATGTTTTATGATCCTTTCCATCATTTGTAGGGTGCACATACCTGTTGTTTATGGCTTCTTAAGCTTGAAAGCACAAGGGACTAAAAGTGCCCAGATCTCATGTAGGACCCTTCAAGAGTCATAATAACAACTATTGTTAGAGGATTTTATTCTCCAAATGATAAACCAAAACCATACTTATTAGTTAATATTTGTGTAGGGATGTTTTTCTCTCTCCCATAATTTATCATACTAATGGGATTATGACTATCAAGTCAATGCCTTATTTGCATAGTGGCAATCCTACAACAATACACTAGAAATTCTAAAAAATTCTAATGTATGCCCTAAAAATTCTAATGGATGCCCCTCTTTTAGTTACATACAAGTCTCCATCCTCACTTATTGCTTGCATTGCCTTTTTCTAACATGTATTGGGTAGGCTCACAAAATATCATGTTATACATGGGCACTATGATATGCTCACAAATATTTATATAACGTATTATAAATGTGTGTTCCTAAAGGATTTGGAAATATACATGGATGGGAACTATGCTTGGTCACCAATGCTTTCACATCTCTAGAAATATGTTAGAAACATACATCACATATAGCAAGTATGATGACATGTAGAATGTTGGAGCGATTATGGTGGTTGTGTATTTGGATATGCAGGTGTTCTTATTACTGGCCTAACCCCCTTTCAACAATAATCTTTGCAGATTTAATAAGTCTATGTCTAATTCTCTTGGTCCTCATTACATTCAAGGAGCCAATGCATAGGTCTCTGTAATCCATAACAACAAACACTACACAAACTTAATTCAGTGGAGTTCCAAATGCCCTTTGTCCATTCAAAAGATTCATATGTATGTTTGTGCCCATTGGACTTTGGCCTTTCTACGTTGTCAAGCTTGAGACGAATTGTTATGCATATGCAGCAAATATAAAACTGTAATTTATGCTAGTGTATGTCTATATAGGGCCTGGAGGTTCTCTTTTAATGGACTATCTCCTTGAAAGAACATATCTTCGCATTCATCTACATTTACTTCGGATAGAAGTGATACAGAGTTGTTATATTGGTCACTTCCCTCAAAAAACATCTTTGACATGAGTTCCTTTTTCAAGGAATCTTGGTTAATCTCCTCTTCAAACTTCTAGGTCACTTCTCCACTCTACATTGGCCCGGTTATTCATTTTCTTGGCCACTCCTCTCTCCTTACTCTACACTTGTTGTTGTTGTAACCCTTACTTTTGATGGTTGTAAGTGGTTTTTAGTTTTTACTTTTGATGGTTGTAAGTGGTTTTTAGTTTTCCCATGAATGTTGTTGTGATGTTGTAGATGATTATCCATTTTACCTAATATGTTTTATGATCTTTTCCATCATTTCTAGGGTGCACATACCTGTTGTTTATGGCTTCTTAAGCTTGAAAGCTCAAGGGCCTAAAAGTTCCCAAATCTCATGTAGGACCCTTTAAGAGTCATAGTAACAACTATTGTTAGAGGATGTTATTCTCCAAATGATACACCAAAACCATACTTATCGGTTAATATTTGTGTAGGGTTTTTTTTTCTCTCTCCCATAATTTATCATACTAATGGGATTGTGCCTATCAATTCAATGCCTTATTTGCATGGTGGAAATCCTACAACAGTACACTGGAAATTCTAAAAAAGTCTAATGTATGCCCTTCTTTTAGTTACATACAAGTCTCCATTCTCACTTATTGCTTGCATTTCCTTTTCCTAACATGTATTGGGTAGGCTCACAAAATATCATGTTATACATGGACACTATGATATGCTCACAAATATTTATATAATGTATTATAAATGTGTGTTCCTAAAGGATTTGGAAATATACATGGATAGGAACTATTCTTGGTCACCAATGCTTTCACGTCTCTGGAAATATGTTAGAAACATACATCACATATAGCAAGTATGATGACATGTAGAATGTTGGAGCGATTATGGTGGTTGTGTATTTGGATATGCAAGTGTTCTTATTATTGGCCTAACCCCCTTTCAACAATAATTGTTGCAGATTTAATCAACAGTACACTGGAATGTCTTATGAATAACTCATGAATCTTCCCATGGTTATTAAATATCCATCTATAAACCACTATTGTGGTTTCATCATTGCTCCCATTCAAGAACAAAAAAGTAGACATGACTTCTCTCCCTACATTAAGTCCACGTGCACATAATGACTAGCTTTGGCACTTCCTGAATTTTCAATATTCCTTTTAACAACAAAAGTGAAACATGAAACAATATCCTTACTTTCAGCATATTGCACAACTGATGGCTTTGATCGAATTGTATAAGTACTTTGTTCCCAAAGTAAATATTTTGAGACCTAGGAACGAAGGGGAGAGAGATGAATGGTTGAAGGACTCCAATGGAGGATGAATTGATGCCCTGTTCTGCCTACCCAAAGGTCCTTTTATAATGAATATTATCCCGAACTTATCATTGATTTTTAGTCTTCTATTTTTCACCCATACTACTCAAAGAAACACAGTTTTATGCCGAACTAGTATGTATCTTCATGTCACAAGTTCTTCCTTGTAGATTAATATGGAACCCTAGAAGGAAGTGTTGATTTGGAAATATGATTGTACAATGTTCCATCCCATATTTAAGACAATATTGGAGAGTAATTTATTGTATAACATTAACTTATTAATTTTCAACCCTAAGGCAATGCTAACTTGAACAGATTTGGGATATTTCAAATAGGTACCACCACAATAATGGAATAAATCATACCAGTTGCTACAGGCATTCTTGGAGGCATATTTCCCAGTGGTAACCTACAACAATCATATATATATATATATATCTAATCCATGGTGGTGAAGAGTGGACATTTCCATATCTACTACTCGGCACATTCAAGAATGAAAATAATGTTTTAAATACATTTATATCAATCTGTAATATTTGCTGATTTATTCCTTTTAGCTTGTCATGATGATGCTTGTTTTCCCATATTAATTTTTAACCCTAAGGCAACCCTAACTTGTTTTCCTATACTAATTTTCAACCCTAAGGCAACCCTAAGGCAATCCCATAGTAGAAAGAACCAAAAAAGACTATTCTGCACAAATCAAAAGGCTCTTAAATAAACTGTATCATGCCTTCCTAAATTCTTTGATGAATCCTTTGAAATTGTCTTCTAAATATAGTAAGACAAGGCTCAAAACACTTATCTAAATAGATTGTTTCCTTTTCTCTTTATCATTAATTTCTATGATATGTGTTTCAAGTGATGCTAATGTTGTTCATCCTGTGCTATTCTCTTGTCAATTTCCTAACAGGGTGGGATTAAATGGCTTGCATTCTACTTTGATCAATCTAACAAAAGTATTTTTCTCCAACCAACCATATTAAACTTGAATGGATTTTGGACCTTTCCTCTCTTTCCACTTGGAGAAAAATTAGCAAATGGTGTGGTTCACCTCCAACTTCAACCCAAGTTCTTATCCTTTTGTGATCACTCATCATGGAGGCATATATTAACCTAATGTTGTCAACAAGAACACCATCGTCTTCTTTATCATTAGATTATATGCTCTATGTTTCAAGTGACACTAATGATTGTTGATCTTTTATTATTTCTTATCATTTGTGTAAGATATTGTTGTCATTTTCACAAACTTGAGGTTTGAAACAAATTGTATTCTTATAGACTCTTTGAGAGAGGCATCAATTGGTTTGTGTTGAGATTATTAAGCATATACAGAAGGCTTCAAGAAGAGAAGCTCGAATTTGTCCTTCTCTACTCCATTATCATATAGGTTGAGGTTAGCTTCTTCAACACCACATATAGGTTCACTATAATTGTCTGGGGATAAATTAAACCTTTTTAATCTTCAACAGTCTCTACCAATAGAATAGTCTATTATATGTACTAGGAGCTTCAGTCAAATCAAGAGAAATATTCTACAAACATATGAAGAACAATTTGATTTTGTAAACCAAGGGGATGGAAAAAGGGCAAGGAAACATCAAAGATCACTCACACTAGGGAATATTTCTAAAGCTAACCAACTGTCTAAACCACAAAGGTCATCTTCTCGTGTTAAATGTAAGAGGGGCAAACAAAAATCAGACACAGTGACAATTGACATAAAATGTTCAAATGAAAAATGGAGGACATCAAAATACCTAGTACTTGCTTCAAGACCCAAAGTATAAACCATAAGATTCATGATTGTCCATTAATGGCCAAGTATTACCTAACCCAATTTCCAGTGAAATAAGCACCTCACAATCAAATCGGGATATTGGGCCAAGTTTATTATAAATTCCAAGAAGCAACCGATAGAGAAACCAAGCATCCACTCTACAGGATCTTCAAGAACTAACATAATTAAACTGATGGATGTATGTAGACTGTTGTAGACATTATATCTCTACTCATTCGATTTCCTACAAAGTGTTGTAGCTTGCTTAGTGCTCATCTCTATTTATCATTTAGGTTCAACTTAACGGTGAAATCAACAAGTCCAGGAAAATCTTATAGTACATCTCCTTTATAGTAATGGACAAATAATGATGTTAGTTCTTGGAGATCCTGTAGAGTGGATGTTTTAACCTCTTCAGTGCTACTCTGTAGTGCATAACCCAACACTTCAGAGAAGATTCTAATGGTTTTATTGGACATCTTGGGGTATCCTAATCAATATCATAATGATAGTTGGGAGGAATGCATTCCAAAATTCCATGGGCAATAGGATTCTGCTAGGTTTCATGTTTAATTACATATTGAATCTCTTCCAAGGTTGAATGTGGCCCTGAGGATATTAAGATGAATATGTTCAATATATATCTTAACTTGCAAAAATGTGACATAAGAAATTGGTATATATGGATTCCTAGTAAGGGTGTACAACTCAATTGTAAATATTCTCAGGTTGTTATACAAGATATGGAATCCTATGCTTGATGAGGAATCTTTTGAGGATCCAATTTACCCTCCACAAAATCAAGACCTTGAAAAAATCCATGAAGATTCCTTTGAAGAAGGCCCTATTTAAGAAAGAACCCATTCTCCTATTATATTACCTCATCCCAAGAATCTGAATTAGATGGTCCATATTCTTGAGATTCTTATGAGGAATATTTTGTAGGAAAACCCTTGTTTGATGATGAGATGGAAAATGCATCCATTTCATGAAGAGTTGGATGTTATATTTGAAATCAATAATCAAATTTTTGGGGACCCCATATATGATTCATATAGTGAAGCATCTAATGAGGAACCTAAATAATTGGAACCTATAGAGAAACCAAGAATCCACTCTACCAGATCTCCAAGAACTAACATCATTCAAGTGAAGGATGTATGCAGACTGCTGCAGACATTATATCTCTACTCATTCGATTTCCTACAAAGTGTTGTAGCTTGCTTAGTGCTCCTATCTATTTATCATTTACGTTCAACTTAACGGTGAAATCAACAAGTCCAGGAAAATCTTCTAGTACATCTCCTTTATAGTAATGGACAAATAATGATGTTAGTTCTTGGAGATCTTGTAGAGTGGATGTTTTAACCTCTTCAGTGCTACTGTATAGTGCATAACCCAGCACTTCGGAGAAGTTTCTAATGCTTTTCTTGGACATATTGGGGTATCCTAATCATTTTCATAATGATAGTTGGGAGGAATGCATTCTGAAATTCCATGGGCAATAGGATTCTGCTAGGTTTCATGTTGAATTACATATTGAATCTCTTTCAAGGTTGAATGTGGCCTTGAGGATATTAAGATGAATATGTTCAATATATATCTTAACTTGCAAAAACGTGACATAAGAAATTGGTATATATGGATTGCTAGTAAGGGTTGTATACTCAATTGTAAATGTTTTAACCTCTTCAGTGCTACTTTGTAGTGCATAACCCAACACTTCAGAGAAGATTCTCTCCACTTTATCTTGAACATGCCCTTGGTACATTAATTTTGGATGCCTCTCAGTTGCAGTAATGATACTGATCAACCGGCTGAAGAAGGCTTGAAAAGAGTTCAAATCTAAAATATTAGGCCTTACCAACCTCAACAGATTGAAGAGCTCTTTAAAATTGATCTAAAAAAGGGTGCATGACAATAACACCCGTCTCCTTGTATGTATTTGGAAAAGAGCATGGAGTATGTTGGTGTCCTTATTGCGTGGGAAATTCCCTTCATCTAAAACCAGCAGTCATGGTCCCTAAAGTTGAATTTGTTGGGAAGATTCACCCAATGGTTCAAATTAAACACTTCATATTCTAAGGGTTTATTAAACATGATAAGATGAAATACACTAGGGAATTAATTCAACATCTATACTTATAAATTTTGAAGATGCAAATGGTGGATGGACCACCACAGTTTCTTAATGAAGTCATTCTTTAAATAGAAAAGATGATGGCTAGTGAACCCTAACCATTTTAACTGTATTTGAAATATTTGTGTTTGAGGGGTCTGATTATTTTTTTCTAAAAAAAATCTCAACCACCCCTCAATGTAATATTGCATCAATACTACGATTATATCTTGTCAAAAACTTATTTTGAATAACCCTTCTTCAATTTTTTAGATATCCTAGTAATGCTTCCATGAGCTAGTCACTTGATCTTCATTATCATTCACATATATTACTACTAGCCAATTTCTCTTTTTTCTTCTAGAAAAAATTTCAAGGTTATAAAATTGATTCCTCCACAAGGTTCTAAGCTTACAAATCTTCCTCTATTTTCTCCCTTTTTAGAATCATTGAATCTCTTATGAAAGGTGGGCCCCCAAGTTTATTTTTTACTTCAGTGGCTTTTAGGAAAGTTGTGTTCTTTCTCTCCTATAGAATACCGCAAGTGGTGATCATTTATCAGAGGATGTCTATATGCCCTATCCATCTAACCTCTATTTTATTTTATTTGCTTTGAGAGGGGAGCACATACATCTTTCTTCTCACCGCAATGATGCCTGATACCTGGGACAAAAAGGTACTAATTGTGCCCTAAACCTAAAAACATGACATAAGAGTTATTTAAAGCTGATATGGATTATAATCATTAATTAATATAGGTGGCAGCAGGCAAAGAGAAAAATTCAATGATAGTTGTGTCCTTTCCAACATTTAATCTTCTTAATCTTCTAGTTGTTGATTTTCTGTGTTTTTCTTATAAATTTTGACAGCCAAACAAAATAACTTCTCGCAAATCTCTGTTGTTGCTACAATTTGGAAATTAATGGGTTAGGTTCGAGTTAATTTCTAATATAAGGTTTCTATAATAAAAAACCTAAAAGACGAAATCCATAACATTTGGTAGAATTTTGGCAAATCCCTGTTGTCGCTACAATTTGGAAAATACCGGGTTAGGTTCGAATTTCTTTCTAACCTAGGGATTTTATAATGATCTTGAATTATAGTTGAAGTTTTTTGTAAAAACCTGAGTGGTTAGGGTACGTGTGCCTTCTCCTCGATTTCACACTTGGGGTGCATCTATATTTTTCAGCTTGTGCCTATCATGCTATTTTTACCCCTATTACCTCTATTTTCGTGGGTGCTGAATGAGGGTAAACTTCTCTAATAGACTCTGCCTTTCCTCTATTGTCCTCTGCTTATGATGGGTCCGCTCACTGGGTCAATTATATGCTTTGCAATGGGGTATGGAACTCTATATCGATATGGGTCAAATGCGGGTCAAATGCAACTCTATTTTTACCCCCATTAACTCTATTTTCGTGGGTGTTGAATGAGGGTAACCTGCTTTAATAGCCTCTACCTTTCCTCTATTGGTAATGAAACCCTGGAGATTTGCAGAATAATTTTACAATTTTTAAAATAGAAATCAGTTAGGGCATGGTACTCACAATTTTGGGATGCATTGTCTCGACTGACAGTTTCTTTTATAATTGGCCTCCTGTTCTGCTACAAAACCGCAATCCACTCTCCTTAGTCTTCATGGGTCCAAATCGTTGTTCCCACTATCTCATTCCCAGATATTATTCTCTGGCCAATTTGCTCAGATCATCATTGATCACTGAATGATCTCGATAAGCACTCGACGAGATGCACAGAGGAAGAAGCTTTCTCATGAAGATGAAATGAAAATAG
>LPNX010324528.1:34901-289360 GCA_001517045.1 Pseudotsuga menziesii | reverse complement strand
TGCAGTCTTTATTACTTTTTCAATTTTAACAATCAACAACTAATTCATCAATGCATTATTCTACCATTTACATAATCATTTCATAAACATCTACCACTTTATCATTTATAAATCATAAGCATCTGAATCATGGACTCATAACAAGAACCATAGCACAAGAGAACACAACACCATATGATTTTTAGGATTATAATGATGATGATGATTATTATGAGTGGTACCATCATAAGATGACAATGATGATGATGAGTATGAGGATGTCGTGGATGATGATGATGTCGATGATGATCATGATTCTATCCATGATGACGATCATTATGATGATGATGATGATGATGATGAAGATGATGATGCTGATGATGAGGATGAAGATGATGAAGATGATGAAGATGAAGATGATGATGATGAAGATGAAGACAATGATGATGATGAAGATGATGATGTTGACGATGATGATGATGATGATGATGATGGTGGTGATGAACGTCTTGATGTCATATTAAATGATGAAAATGCTAACGATGTTGATGATGATGATGATGTTGTCGATGGAGATGATGATGTTCTTGATGATGATGACAATGATGACAATGATGATGATGGATGATGATGACGATGATGGATGATGATGTTGATGATGATGATGATGTTGATGATGTTGATGTTGATGTCAATGATGATGATGAGAAATCCTTATGATGTTGATGGCGATGATGACGATGACGATGATGCTGCTGATGATGATGACGACGATGACGACGACGATGAAGATGATATGAAGTAATTTATTTGATGTAGGTTTACTTCTAATTTTAAAAATAATTTAAATGATGATGACGACGACGATGATGACAACGATGATGAATATGGTGGTGATGATGATGATGATGATGATGATGATGATGATGGCATTGACGATGATGATGGCCATGATGATTATGATGATGTCAAAGATGGAAATAACGATTAGAGTCCCATAACGATGAATTAGTTTATGAATATTATGATGAATATGAGGATGAGGATGAGGATGAGGATGACGATGACGATGACGATGACGATGATGATGATGATGTTGATGATGTTGATGATGATGACGACGACGACAACAATGATGATGACAACGACAACGACGATGACGATGACGATGACGATGATGATGATATGAAGTAATTAATTTGATCTGGGTTTATTTTTAATTTTAAAAATAGTTTTAATGATGATGTTGATAATTTAAATGATGATGATGGCGATGAAGATTAAGATGATGATGATGATGATGAAGATGATGATGATGACAACGAAGACAACGACAATGATGGTAATTATGATTTTGATGACGACAATGACAATGATGATGATGATGATGATGATCATGAGGATAACGATGTCATCTTCATTGATTATGATGAAGATGCAGATGATGATGGTGGTTATGTTGATGAGGATGACAATGATGATGATGGTCATGATGATGAAGACGACGATGACGACGATGATGATGATGATGAAGATGATGATGAGGGTGATTATGATGATGATGATTATGATGATGATGATGATGATTATGATTATGATGATTATATATGATGATGATGATGGTGATGATGTTAGTTGTAACTCTTTAAAAAAAAGATAAATGAATAGGTCTATGATGATGACGATGATGATGATGATGACGAAGATGATGATGATGATGGTGATGATGATGATAATAGGACGATGACAATAATTATGACGATGACGATGATTGATGATGATGATGATTGGCGATGACGATGATTATGATGATGACGATGCCGATGATTATGACGATGATGATGATGACAGTGAAGATGATGATGATGGTGATGATGAAGATGACGATGATGATGAAGATGATGATGATGCTGATTGTGATGATGATGATTATGATGATGATGATGATGATTATGATGATGATGATGACAAAGATGACGATGATGATGATGACTATGATGATGAAGATGATGATGATGGTGATGATTATGAAGATGACGATGATGAAGATGATGACGATGATGATGATTTTGTTGATGATGATGATATGTGATGATGACGACGATGATGAAGAAGATGATGATGTCTGATGATGATGATGACAATGATGAAGACGATGATGATGAAGACGATGATGATAATGACGATGATGATCATGATGAATACGATGATGATGAAGACAATGATGATGATGATGACGATGATGATCATGATGAAGACGATGATGATGATGACGATGATGATCAACATGATGGTGATGGTGATGGTGATGATGTTAGTAACTCTTTTAAAAAAATAAGATAAAATAATAGGTCTAATTAAATATTTACCTTTCATTACATTTCATCATCTTCTTCATCCATGTCATCATCTTCTTCATCCAAGTCATCATCTATATCATCAGATCCAGAGTCAACACTGTAAGGGTTGTCCATATCATCATTGTCATCATCATCATGTATGCTCATCGTGTTATCGTCGGTATAATCTTCATCGGCATTGTCTGCTACATCATCTGATTCAACTATTTCTTAGAGTACATCTTCTGCTGGATCATCATCATCACCTAACTCATGTTGATCATGCTCTTCGTCATCGTATTATTCTTCCATAGAACCCTATTCATTAGCATCATCTAGGTTATACTTTACCGGCCTTCCCCTTGGACCGTGTCTCACAACAAATGACCAGCTCGCTTTACCTGAAACCTCTGAGTAAAATACTTGTTCACATTGGCTTGGAAGAACATAGGGCTATGTTCCCGACTCAAACAACCTTGTGTTTACCATGGTAAATTCATTATCATGTTCAATAATAGTTCGATTGGGATCATGTTGATTCAGTTGTAACCTATACCATTTGAAAATGAAGAGTACTACCTTAAAGGATTTAAATTCACACTATATAATATCTTCCAAATACCCATAGTATCAATTTTCTAAGACTTCTGGATGTCTGTCACTTCTAGATGAAACATTGGTCACCTCAAAGACAACAAATATCCCAGAATCTGATGTTTTCTTTGTTTCATCTAATTTTTTAATCCAATATCTACCTCCATTACAGACCATAGCCTTATGGTGTTTTACCTACAATAAGCAATACCCGAAAATATTACACAACCATTCAGTGCTTATGCAACAATACATGGAAAAGAACAACATGTACGTCAAAATGTAATTTGCAAATAAAATATTTAGAGGGATTGATTAATATGCTTACCATTTTATCTTTTAAACCATATGCCAAATCGATTTCCCTTTATGTTAGATTTCTATCTCCATTGCGTTGTGCTTCTTTTACCAATGAAGCCACACCTTCCCATGATATTCCATGACCCGATTGTTCACATCGTTCAATCCATACCTTCATCTAGTCAAGATTGTTTGCGATGTATAAATGAATTGCATCCCATTCTCGATCAACTGTTTGATGACAATAACCATTAAAATGAAAGACAGGTGTAAATCTCCTGAAGAAAGTAAATGCTCTTAATTGAAGCAATAACTAGAAAATACAATTAGAATATGAACGATATAATAAACATCCACTAGCTAATAATTACCTTTCATCTTCCTTAATCTACCTTTCTCCTTCAGTTGCTTCCCTTCAAATTTGTTATTGGAATCTGGATCACAAATGGGACGTAAATTGAGCTTTAACGCTAAAATAGGAAGATATTCACTAACATACAACATGTTTTGGTATATTGTATATCATTCCATAATAGAACCCTTAGCATGTTCTCTTTGTCTCACCAAACCCTTCATAAATTTCAAGTGCCTCTCAACCATCCACATGGACCTTGAGTGCACAGGTTCACACAACTCAATCTCCTCAACTTGGTGTATGATTTAGTCTTCTTGTGCATTGAAAAATGCCGAAGGTCGATGCTTCTGCATTTCACAAATGAGACGAGAAATTTCTCTCCTCCAATATTTTATATCTTATTTATGGATTTCTTTAGATGTCAACCATATACAAGTGACGCAAACCAATACCGATATTAAACAAAAAAAACATTAAATTACATATGATGAAATAGTGCACAAAAAAAAAAAAAAATTATACGGAGAATTAAAGAAACACTAAGCACATGCAAGTAATCTCTAGTTACCTCATGTATTTACCAAGATTATATATAACTTGTTTGACATTGTTGTCAAAGTTGTTAGGGAGAGAGAGAGGTAGAACATAGTGTATAAATATACAAACCATGCCATTTATTAAACAAAGAGTATACAAACAAGAAAAAAATTATATACGCAGTAAAATGAAAAAAAAAATTATATGGACATAACAATAATAATTAACTTGATGAAGACGTGTCAATCGTGTGTTTTCACCCCTGCAAAATCACCTTTTTTGGTTATGATATTATTCAAGTTCGCACAAAATCCAGTGGGAAATTTATTTTTCTGCATTAATTCTTTGACAACATTGCTTTGTTGCTCCGTAAACATCCATGGAATTGAGTTTATATTAACTTGATCTCCGTTGCTATGAAATTGGATGACGTCTTTCATTGCATGGTTACTTTCTTGAATGTCTTTGCAAGATTTCACAACTTTATCCTTCTCCCTCCTTAGCTCCAGTAGTTTCCATAGTGTTTCAGTAACATTCTTTCCAATATGCATTGTATCAAACAAATGAGCAATTTGTAGGTGCTCATAGTAGGGAAACCTGCTGAATTGAATATGGTAACTTTTCATTCCTCGTGGAAGCGCATTAATGCCTTCATGATCACAATGGACATCATGAATATTAGTTTATAAATAAATTACATCATAAATAAAAAATGGCCACTACAATAAACAACTCACAATAAAAATAAAATACATAACAATTCATATACGATGATCCATATGTACCATGATGACGATTTCTATTGTATTGCATCTTCCAAAGGTGAGGTGTCATTCTCTGTGGTTTTAATGCAGTCTCTTGCTTCCCATTGAAAATATTTTTTTCAATTGTTATATACCTGTGATTCTTAGAGAGGAAATGCCTATACTCATCAAACCACTCCTTTCTTAAGCTTTTTGAACGACGAGATTTTATCTTAGGACCACAAACTGGACATGCAAATTTACCCTTTGTCTGAAGACCTATAATATTTAGATATGGAATATCTATGTCAAATATATTCATATATAAGTTATTCTAACTACTCTATATAATTAAATGCAATTAAAGTGGAACTTAAAATTACAAACCACAAAATGAAGTTAACCCAGGGGCATCGTGTATTGTCCATACAACCATTGCATGGAATTGAAATTGCCTTTGTCGTATTGGTCTAGATACGTCATACATAGTGATGCCATTCCATAACTTCAATATCTCATCTATAAGAGGTTTGATGTATACATGCATATCTTTGACTTGGAACTTACCTGATTTATTTGAAGTACATATAAAATATATCATTATGAGAACCATTAAGATATATAAACCATGAACAAGAGTAAAATAAAAGATATATATATGAAATTAGGAAACATAATATGACAAATGAGATGCCACAACTACATTATAAATAAAACAGTTGTAGACAAAAAAACTTGGAATAATCATTGACAACATTATGTGCTCCCTCTTTATTGACAACCATGGAGGAATGTTATTGTTTATAAAAAAATAGGCCACACCGTGTAAATGGATTTCATCTGTGCAAATGGATTAACACCATCTGCTACCAAAGAAATCCTAAGATTACGTGGTTCTTCTTTAAAGTGAGGCCACTTTTCCTCCATATCTTTAAAAGCAGAACCATCTACAGGCATTCAGATAACATCATCTTGACTTCTGTTCATGGCATGGTAATCCATAAATTGCACTATGTTTTTGCACCTAAACAGTCGTTGCAAACGTGAAATGATGGGAATATAAAGATGAACCTTCTAAGGCATCTTTTTTGTTACTTTATCTGTACGATATCTACTTACATGACATTCCAAACATTCTGTTGCAAATTCGAGTTGATTATAATATATAACATGGTCATTGGGGCATGCATGAATTGCTTCATAATGCATTCCAATCTCTTTCATGATGGAAGATAAATCTCGATATGTGCAAGGTAAAATATTTGATGGTGGTAACAAAAACTTAGCTATCAAGCTACAAAAAAATTAAAAAAATAGTTAATGTAATAAATAAATAATATTAACGAAGCATGCTTCATCCGTACGATGATCAATAATGAGTTAACAATAAAATTATTAGAGGAATATAGATAAAATTTATCACGATCCTATATATGTGATGGATTATTTTACATACCTTAGCATCCGTGTGATTGCAATGTTTGAAAGACCATTCATAACCTTCAAGTTCATTATCAACAATACAACAGAGAGAAGATTTGTTTTGGAGCCTTCATAAAGGGGTTCATATGCCTTAACGAGAAGAGGTATATCATGAACATCATCAAAGTCATCATCATTTTCATTATCATCATCGTCGTCGTCATCCATTCTAACATTAAATGAATCATGGATCAATGTATTTGTACCATCATCTTCAACTACATTATCAGTATGATCATCTTGTTCAATATGATCATTCACTTGTTCTCCATTAAACATACATGCTCCATGATCCTGATCCTGAACTTGTTCTAAAAGCACTTCCTCTGGACGATATGCTGTAGGGTGTCTTTCCTTTAATATAAATACATGGAAACATCAATAGATATACATTAATATATGAAAAATAAAAATAATACATACAATTACCAAAACAAAGAATATAAAAAACTTTATAATGCTAAACCTACAAATGGACAATATTCATTTCTCCCCTCAGCGTGTCCATGTTCCCTGCAATGTTTTGTGGCTGTTGAGATCAATATTCTTCTCCTCTTAAATCCCCTACATTTAGTACATGGACAATAACATTTGCCATCACCCCTTCGTTTCACTGCATCCCATAGTCTAGCAAGCAATTGTCGGTTGTTTTCATTTGGATCCATAATATTTCTATTTGTCACAAACTTCGTGAATGAATATAACTAGTTGTCTTAAAAAATCAAGTTCCACGCATCACAATTTTCTCAAATGGAGAGAAGTCAAAGAATAAAAAAATCTCGGCAAACTGTTTGTCGAAGAAAAAAAAATTCCCACAACCGCCCATTGAAGAATAAAACAATTCCTGAAAATGTCCGTCGAGGAATAAATAATTTTAGTAAATCGTCCGTCTCTTCTACAACAAACATGTTGAAATGTTTAAAAAATTTTAAATTTATAATGGCCCAGTCGTCGGATATCCAATGCCTTGAACATAGTTACTGTTGGAAATATGGGACCAACAATTTCAAATTTTTTAAATTTGACATTATTTTCTTTCAAAAAAACCTACGAATTAACGTCGGATATCTGACACCCGTGCGTTGAAAAACCTACAGAGTAAGTGTCGAATTCCAGACACATATATGCCGAAAAACCAGATCCAAAGTGTCAGATATTTGACACCTTAGCTGTCAAAAAAATGACTCCAACGTGCCGGATAGTTGACCCCCTTGACATCAAAAAACCGACTCCAAATGTGTTAGAATTCAACGGCGCTAAAAAATTTCCTAATCACTGTACTTCTCAATGATTGCTGTTCAACACATCCGCACGAAATGTCGGACGACGTCGGATTCTGTCGTCGGATTTCGGGTTCAAATCCTGTTGTGGATCTTTGTAATCTTAATAAGTGGATTAGGGTATTTGTTTAGAAGTTAATTTGATTATTTTTGTATATGTAAACTTAAGATAGCAACATTGTACTTCACGATTGGTTATGTAAACCTTATTCGATTCGAATACATTAATTGGAGTCCTACGAGTTGTATATTAAATAATATAGATCTATACTATAGATAGGAATTATATCCTAATACTTCTATTTGTATAGAATTTGGATTGTACTATATCGATATTTACTTATAAGTTTTTATGGAACCTTAATGTGGTTTAAATATAATAAAAGTAGATACATTCTAGCATGATCAGAGATTCAGTCTACATTTAATTTAGTAAATATAGACTAAGGAAGAATTTAGGAATAATCAATTCACACACGAAATAAATGGTTAAATGTAGGAATACATGATACAAATTAGAAATAGACGATTTCAAATTCATTATGTGCATAATTCAAATTTCGAAAGGAATTAGAATTCTAAAATATTCAAGCTTAACATTGTTAGGATAACTAACACATACTAGGTCCTACATTAATATTCTTCAGATCTAGAATTTAAAACACATTCTGCAAACATTTATACATAAATTATGAACTTGACACCAACGCTGGGGGAAAAAAAGTAGAGAATTTGTTCCCCAACCAACTCCCAGAGCATCCAAGTTACTTGCTCCAAAACCCTCGAGCCTATTCGCTGAACCACAAGAGTAAAATCCTTCAATGCGTCATCTCTTGCCTTCATAGATTTAATCACCATCCAATTTTAGCCTCCTGCTACTCATGGACATACTAATATATATTATTTTTCCTAGGACTTGGTCATTTATGAGACTCCTGCTCTTTAGCACTCAACTAGGAGTTGTGACCTGATTTTTGGGGATGATGCCTCCTGCATCTTTAGTTCTCACTCATTGGCTTCTGCCACTTGTATTTTCCTCTTGTGGGTCAACAAACATTCTGTAATAAAATGTGCTGAAGGGGGACAAAAGTGGATATAGCTGTTAAAGAGTGAATAAATTTTTTTTACTACAGAATGTTTTATTCATGGCGTTTCTCTAAAAAATAATAACCAAATAATAATTAAAATATTTTTCCAGTAGAATTAATAATAAATGATTAAATCAGAGGATATTACACTAGGCCTGGGGCCGATCCTTCACCATTAAACGAATTCTCTAACAAATATGGGTCAAATTCTTTTAAACCCTGCAACAAAAGACTAAATGCAAGAGATTTAGGTGCCATTTCGAATGTCTTAAGGGATGGAAAAAGGGCAGATCCCTCTTCCATGCTCTATGGTGGATTTAACATTTTGGGTGAGTCATATTTGACTTTGGAAATGAATCAGGGTTTTTGGGAATTAGGGTTTTTAGATACTCAACAGAATGTGAGGGTTTCCTTGGGGGGTTCTCAAAGAAGGGGATCCATTTTACAATGATAGAAGGCTAGATCCAAGATATTATGAAAGGTTTTCAAGGTTAAAGGTGGTACTAAACAAATGGTACTTGGTCATCATGTGAACATGGACTAATTTGAAGTTATAGTGTTATAGGATTTGGTGGGCCATTTGGAATACATCACTATGTCAAGAGTTGAGTTTCGAAATTGGATTTCAGAGAAGTGGTGACCATTATTGGGTTATTGTCCAATGGTAAGTTTTTTGCTTTAGGGCTAGATGTGCTTTCACTTCTTAGCGGTCGATGGTGCAATGTGAATTTTGGGGAAAACATGGGTGATTGCAATAACAACATTGATTTTGGGGTGATGGTATCTTGTATTTAACCAAGTTAAAGACCCCATTTTGAAGCGACGCCTTTGGATGTTAATTCCAGGTTTTCCCTTACAACTTTGGATTCGTAAGTTTTTCCTGGAGGTTGCTAATACTTCTAGAAAGTTCATTAACTTGGATGAAAAACAACTTAGCTCGGAGTATAAGAAAGTGGAATTAGTGTAATGTACCAGATTAGAAAGAGAAAAATATTTCTGTTTTTTTATATTATTTTTACATACACACACAGATCTAGGATTTTATAACCACAATTACAACTCCACACATGGAATAACCAATAATTTGAATTTGACGCAATGTGAGAAAAAACACTATGGTATTTATTATTGAATGGATGGCCACACAACAATAATAGTAATGGATGTTATAGAAGATTCAAATACATATAGATATATGACACAAAAGCCAAGACATGGCTACCATCATGAAATAGAGAAAGAATGGGGAACATGTAGCTTCAACTGAAAGATCTACCTTCACAAGTTCCCTCCGGAGGAAATTGGAAGCTTCAACTAATGGATCCTCCTTCCCAAGTGCACCCTCAACCAAATAGGAGTGTTATACAACTAGTAGAGATGGCTACAAGAGAATGGAACACCAATGGTGCACTCTTTTTAATTGAAACCCCAAGATCGGGTAAAATGGACATATCTTGGGAAAATAGAAACCTTTTTGAATGAAAAAAAGTGTTTCCCATTGGAAACGATGCTCCAAACGCAATGAAATAGGTCTCAAAACCCAAAAGTGCACAAAAATATCAGAACTGGAATATCATTTTCGGCCCCATCAATACTGGTTCAATATTTAGAACACCCAGGACAACATAACTTCCAAACCAACACTAAGAAATTACAAACACAACTAAACCAACAAAAATGTAATCCCAAACAATGTCAAATATTTTATCCTGCAAGAAAACCTCAACACACTTATATCAATGAAGCTCTGTAGAGAAATATGAATGACCTCTCCTCCATACCAGCTATGGTGGAATCTTTCACCACTGAAACCAGCCACAAATGCAAGGGGCACATCACCCAAGATATAAAATATCAACATATCTCCAATTCAAAAATCAAATGACCAAATTCTTTCTTCCAAAGGAGCCCACGTCCATTTTATAAATCTCCTTATGACCTTTTCTACCTCATTCTATATTTTTCTCTAAAAAATAATAATAAAATTGAGTTTTAGGAGACGATATCTCATGATGACTCCTCAATTCCCTTCCATTGTTAATTTTGGCACATTGGGGGCATTGGTATTCCTTGTGAATTTATTTGTGGGATTCCATCCTTGTTTAGTGGGAGTTACAACTCCTCATGGACCCGTTCTTCTACTCATTCACCCTCCTTGGATTTTTTTAGTCAACGGAGCATTAGCTTCTTGTATGGATTGATTTGTGCGATTACCTCCTTGTTTGGTGGGAGTTACAACTCTTGTCTGATCCATTCTTCATCCAATGAGCCCTCCTTAGCTTGGAGGCCTCTTTATTCATGAATTTAACATTATTCCATGAACCACATCAACATTTTACCATTTCTTATTAATTTTACAAAATGACCTTAGGCCATTGAATCCCCATAATCTAATGATAGGGGCATTACAATCAATTATGGTAGAATTTAATATGGTCATAGATTTCCTGCATAATTATAAATATTTTGGTGTAATATGATGTTCCATAAGAAAAATACCCTTTATTTTTCACTATGCCGACAGATAGGTCACCTTAAACAAAATTATCTAGATGTGGAGGGTTTTAAAAAACATAAGAAAGAGATGGATGGAGTGGAGTATAAGGATCTTTACTCATTGAATTCGAGACTTGTTGTGGTTACTCCATTGAATTCAATGAATGATCTTGAGCATTGTGGGTTAGACATTGTGGTGAAGAAACATACTTTGATGGTGCATGATCATGTTCAGGCTTCTAGAACACCT
The DNA here is from genome assembly GCA_001517045.1 of Pseudotsuga menziesii. NCBI lineage: Eukaryota > Viridiplantae > Streptophyta > Pinopsida > Pinales > Pinaceae > Pseudotsuga > Pseudotsuga menziesii. Next base: position 277,917 of record LPNX010324528.1, on the reverse strand, counting down.
CCTGAGACTTTTCTCAGTAATATTGAGCATATATATCCCATGTTCTATAGTCAACTTTCTGATGAGGAACTAAATTTTATCAAAGAATCCGAACTTAGAGCTATTTATTTTAAATATGATTATGACCTATCGGGTTGTCAGTGCTTGAATTCAACCGAGGATATTGGGGGGGTGCCAAGTTATTTACCTTTGGTTATTAATCAGATGGTAGAATAGTCAAATAATAGATTTTTGGTTGTACAACTAAGACTGGAGTTTTTTATGGTTCCTTTGGTTTAAATGCTTCTTCGAATCCTAAGGAAGGGATGTATTCATAGTTGAAATAAACTCTCTCTCTTTATATATCTAAGGGGTTGGGCCATGGGATATGCTCTTTTGTCCCATTTTGCAGGGTTTAAAATTTTCCTCCTTTGGGAGTTTTGGGGAATATTGGGCCTATGGATGGTTGCTAGAAGATTTATGTGCAAAATTCCTTAGTATCTTATGAAATTTCTCCTTTCTTTAGATATGTTGAGGCTAAGATTCCCCTTTATATTTATACATATACAATATCTAGTAATCCTGATGTCTCTCCAATAAACTCCATTAGATATCAAAATGTTAGGAAGAAAAATTATAAGAAGGAGAGGATGGTTAATAATGGTATGAACTCGAGGGTTTAGGGGAGTTGTTAGAAGGATTACATTCCTCTTTCTTATATATTAAATGATGCTTCTCTTTTTGTTTCTACTGCTAGTATGGTTTTTTATTCTCAAGCCCTTAGAGCTCTTGTTCCCTTGGAGTTGGGTGATCCATGATTCTAACATCATGTAACATAAGAGGAGTGGGGTTGCTTCAAATACTTGGGCCCTCAAGAGGATGTTTGGTTTAATAAATCTAGACATTGCATTGATACAATAAACTGTGTGTGGGAGGTTAAAGCATGTGAAATTTTTTAAAAATATTTCCTGGTTGGAAAGTGTGTGGAGTGGATGTTTAAGGTATTTATGGGGATTTATTTCTTTTTGGAACCCTACAGTGGCTAACTTAAAACCCTACTGTACATGTGTAGGAATAATGTTGGAAGGAATAATCAGGGGCTTAGATAAGATGGTGAGGATAATAAATTTCAATGGACTATATAAAGAGCGTAGAGAGTTATGTGATGCCATAGATTCAAGTGGTATCTTAAGATAGTCTTATCTTATTTTGGCAAGAGACCTACATTTTATGTTATCTGCGTGTGAAATTTTGGGAAGTAATACCAAATCATATCATCTCTTGTATTATTTTCAACATCTATTCTAAAACGTTTTTTTACAGGATGTTATTCCTACAAAATTATGCGAAACCTAGAGAAATGGTAGGGTGGGTGAAGTGGGGGTGGGAAGGAGATTAGATAGTTTTATGATTGTTGAATGACTTGCAAATTTGGCGAGTAGGTACAGGTCATGGGTTGTTATTTCAAGTATTTATGATCACTCTCCTATCTTCCTACAACTTGATGGGGATCCAATTAAACTCAATTTTTCGTTTAATTTTAATTATTGTTGGATTGGATATGAATATTTTGACAAATTGGTTAGAGAAAATTGGGATACTTTTGAGGTTCTAGATGGGATTTGTGCCATGGATAGATTGATGAGGAAACTTGAAGGCCTAAAACAACTAGTGATACAGTGGGAAGAAGGTGAAAACATAGAGATCTAAGCGTTAACTAGTAGAATTTGAAGGAAATTTGGAGAGGGTTTGTGAAGCAAATATGACAAGTATTTTCTCGTTTGAGGAAAAAGGTATTTTGGTTGATTTGGAGGCTAGGAAAGTTGAATTATTGAAGATTGAAGAGACGATCAATATGGTTATCCCAAGGGGACAATAACACTAATTTATTTCATAAATATGCTAACTTTAAAAGGAACCATAATGTTATTTGGGATATCAAGGATGTTTATGGGAATTTAATGACATCTCAGGTTGAATTGGAAAAGATTGTTGTTGATTTCTTCTCTAAACATTTCAAGGATTCTGGACAATTAGATATAGTTTCATAGATTAGAGTGTTCATACATTGGATGTGGTTAGTGAAAAAGGTAGAGAAGAGAATAGGTAATTGGTGCTACATAATGCTCTTTCTGAGGGGAAAACTCACCTTGGTGAGGTTAGTATTAGTTGGAATTCTAGTATATTGGTTATCATTGACCAAGGTGATTCTTTCTATTTTGAAAATGTTTATGCATATAATGATTAAATTTGTTTGGTATAATGTTACCAAAGGAGATAAGTACCACTTGTTAAATTGGGAGAAAATTTCACTTCCAAAATGCTTCGAGGGGTGGGGCATTAAAAATATCCACTCGTTCAATCTTGCGTTGGGTTTGAAAAGTTTATGGAGATGAATATTTGGTTCTAGTTTGTTGAGTGACGCTTTTAAAGAAAATTATCTAAAAGTAAATTCTGTAGTTGAATGGATTAGAAATCCCAATAAATCTATACACAGGGTCTCAACTTTTTGGAATGGTTTCAGTTAAGGTTTTTCTCTAGTTAGGCATGTTTATTTATTATAGATTTGGAAATGGTAGAAAATTCCTGGTAGGGGTGGACCCATACATTGGGGGGGATGATTCTTACAAAATTTCTCCTTCCCTTATTGATTACCCTTCCGAGTTTGGATTATGTACAATTGAATATGATGTAATTTCCCCTTCACTCAATCCAACCAACATGAGGGGAAATTAACTAAATAATGACCTTCTAAATTTCATCCCATGGTCATAATATGGATTCATGAACATTAAAATGCATGTGTTGATGGATAATAAAAAATACATAGCGGGAATAATTATATCCACACACACACATCTAGCATGTATATTCCAACATAATTACAGGCATCGATTAAAACATTTGCAGATTCAAATACAAAATAAATTACTTATCTTTAACAAATAAGATCTAAGCAAATGGCTATGTAAGAGTGTTTTCCACCCAACTATAGGCACTCTTTCCAACATATACTATTTATGCTGAGAGGCCACCCCCAGGTTGGGCTATGAGGCCACTATGACAAAGGAAACACCTATAGGATTCTCTCTCTTAGCTCACAACCCATCTTGTTCTCTATTCTTAGATAGATGCTCCTCCAGATCTCTACAAAGATCTCACATATCCATCAAATCCATGACATTCCTTCCAATTTCCACACACAACACAAGGAAGAAATTCCCCTTCACCGATCCACAATACCCTCAAGAAATCCAACCCTTACAATGCTTACTAGTGTGTGTAGTAATATTCCAATATGTTGTATACTAATGGAGAACCTCTTGTAGCATAAATTATGGCTTATCAAGTATATGTGAGTAGAAAAATAAATAGGTAAGAGTTCCTAACCCTTCCAACCTCTACGATCATCTACAACCATTTGTTTTCCCTTCAAATATGTAGCTCCGTCAAATTGTTGGGATAAACACAATCTGGTAATAGCCATAAATAGCCATAGGGAACTCTACGAAATGTAGCAATTTACATGAGAGAATGATAGAATGAGTGTTGAATCCAAGGTATATGAGATGATGGTGAACAGACAATTGACATATCTTCCAACTATGGAATAAAATGAATTCGTACTAAAGAAACTATCGCCATTCCCATGCTTCAATAACTGCATGAAGTGACTTTTCCCACCAACTTCACACATGCATTTAATGATTGGATTTAATAGTCAAGAGAAGATAATTGGCTCATTTAAAGCACATGGAAGAATTTGGATTAGTTCTAAGGTTAACACTTGGTAACAAAGGATTTAGTTTTCCATGGGACCCATTTCATCTTCCCCCTTGGTGGAGTCATAGCCCCTCTAGTTCTATTTACACAACCATATTGGACCATTTATTATTTTTCCAACATAATATTTACATATATTTCGAATTGGCATGATAATCCAACCTTACGGTCAAAATAAAAATATATACATCATAATGCCTAGTCATTCACTAGTCGAGCCTTGGCCTTCATCTCTCACTAGGAATACATTAACCATATTTACATCATTTACATAATTTTGATTAAATAAATTCCAAGTCAAAACTAGGGGTGTTACAATCCTCTCCCCCTTGGAATAACACTATCATCGTGGTTTGCTCAAAATCGAAACAAAAAAGGGTATGCCTCTTTCATGGCATATTTCCATCTCCCATGTAGCCTCATAGGAACCAAAGTTCTTCTACTGCACCTTTACCTATCAAATGGATGGGTTCCAAAACATTGTTACCTTCCTATTAAGGATGCATAGTTTCTTGGTTTGGAACTCTCCCTCGAGTTCCACTTGGATAACATCCCAATCAATCACATGGTTAGGATCATGTATATATTTCTTAATAAAAGAAACATTGAAAACATTAGGAGCTCTAGTATTAGCGAGAAATGCAATTCTATATGCAACTGATCTTATCCTTTCAAGCACTTCAAATAACCCATAATATATTGCTTCAAGGAAATTCTCCTTTGCCTCACTCTAAGTTAAACATGATCCCCAACATGAAACTCCCTATGCACTTTGTTCTTATCTGCCTAGCATTTCTGTCTATCTTGGGTTGCCTCTAAATTTCACCTAATTTTTTGCAAGATCCTGTTCCATTTCCTTAAGTAGTTCTAGTCCAAGTACAATTATGTTCATTGGATTATCCGATGTCACTCATGTCTTGCAATTTCTACCATGCACATCTTCAAATGAATTCATTCCCAATGAAGCTTGCTACCCATTTTTAAATGTAAACTCTACAAAGTGTAGATAATCTTCCCACTTGGAGGGTTTGTCCATCACATACATGTGAAGCTTGTCTTCAAGAACCTAATTTACTCTTTAAATTTCTCCATCTATTTGTGGATGGTAGGAAATGTTAAAGTTCAACTATGTACCCAAATATGTAAAAATACTTTTCCATAAATTTGAAGTAAATTTGGTGTCTCTATCTGAAATTATTACCTTAGGAAATCCATGTAATCTACAAATTTCCTTCATGAAAATATTTGCAATGGAATCTATTTTATATGTGGATTTAACCGGTATGAAATGTACTTCCTTAGACAACTTATACACCACAACCATGATGGAATCATGTTGTCTCATAGTCATTGGTAATCCTATAATAAATTCCATGGAAATCAATTCTCATTTTTATTCTAGAATTGAAAAAGGATGCAATAAACCTATTGGGTGTTGATGCTCAACTTTCACTTGTTGACATCTCATATGCCTTGAAATACACTCAACAATACATTACTTCATCCCCAACAAAAAATATTGGTTCATGTCTGTTGTAATTGTTTTCTAGTATGTTGGGTGAGCATAATACGACATTTTATGGATTTCATCCATAAAAATTCTCCTCATGTCTGCCACATTTGAGATGTAAATTATGTTTTTATAAATAATAATTCTATCCTCTTCCATATGGCACCCTTCGTACCTCTTTTCAAAATTTTGTTGTTGCAATTTATCTTTTATTTGCACATACAATTCATCTTCAACAAGATAATTATAATCTTCCAACTTAAATTTGATTGGAAAGTATTGATGGCTTCCACATGCATTTCATTCACCTTTTTGTTGAGTGCATCAGCCACTTTATTTTCTTTCCCTTTTATGTCATTATTTTCAAAATCAAATTCACATAAAAATTCCAGCCATATAGGTTTCCTGGCATTTAATGTTGGCTACTCAAACAAATATTTAATACCACAATGGTTTGTCTTTGGCTTAATTTTTTTTCCCATTAAATAATGCCTCCACATCTTGAATGCATGTACTAAGGATGCAATTTCTAAATCATGGGTACCATAATTCTTCTCATGCTCCTTCAACTTTCTTGACTCATAGCACAGTACATGATTTTCTTGTATAAGAAACCTTCCATGTCCCCATTTACATGCATTTGTGCACACCACAAAGTCTTTTTATGGGTCTGTAATTTTCAGAATTGGAGCACTTGTAAGAAACTTCTTCAATAGCTAGAAGCTTTCTTCACACTTTTTTGTTTATTCAAATTGTATTCCATTCTTTTGCAAAGAAATGACTGGGTGTGCTACCTTGGAGAACCCTTCAATAAACCTTCTATAATATACAACAAGACCCATACAAGATCTCACATCTATTACATTTTTTGGAGTTTTCCAATTCATAATAGCTTCAATCTTTTCAGGATCCACTAATATTATAGTTTCTTTAAAATAATGTAACCCAAATAATGAAATTTATTTATATATTTTAATCCACAGTTAAGTAAATTATATCAAAAGGAAATATGTGGTAGGAGTTTTTACTTCTAGACCACTTTCGAACCTCTTAAGTAGGTTCATCATCAGGAGACAAATATCTTCCTCTCTATTACACTTAGGGTTTTTAATAAATAATTAATAAATTATTACCAATATTATGTAAATCAGGTTTTAGTTTTTAGTCAGTTTTTAGGTTTTAAAAAGTATTTTTGTTTTATTAAAACATGTTTTTTAGATATATATATATATATATTATGAAAATGTTTATAATTTTTTTTAGATAAATTTATTATTTATATCTTTATTATAAAGTTTCTAAATAATTATTTTATTTTTTATTTATTTTTTATGAAATAAAAAAGATAATTTTAAAATTACTTATCAAAAGTTTTTTAGAATTTAAGTTTTTAGAAACTTTTTATATTAAATTTATATTAATTTTTGTATTAAAAAGTTATTGTTTACATTCGAAAGGTTACATTAAATTTTAGTTTTTTATATTAAATTTATATTTTTATAATACTTCAAGATTATGATAATCTAATTTAGGTTTTTTAAATTATAATGTAATAATATTTAGGGAATTTTTTTAAATTAAAAAAAAATAAGTTTGAGCTGTTGTGGTTTTATAAATTTTTGTTATAATAAATAGGGTGTGGTTTTATAATTTTTTTTATATAATAAATAGGGTACAAATTAATGATTAGGGTAATAATGTGATAAATTATGAAAAACAATTTGGAATTTTTATTTTATTAGTTTATTGGAAAGTTTTTACTGTAATGATAGGTTTTCAAGCGTCTTTAAGTTTTAAACCATCATCTCGGTTGAAGTTTTTACCGCATTTCTCAATTTCAATGGCCTCGCGAAATTCTCTTTTATAGTAGTTAGGGACAATCGTTAACACTTTAGAGTTTTCTAGGAAGATGTGATGTTTAGTGTTATGGGAATGTTCTGCTATTTCTGAGTTCTTTATTCTGTCATACTATAAATCTGCACTATGCTCTTTCAACTTGGTTTCAATTGACCTTCCAATATCACCTATGTAGGCCTCACCGCATGAACATGGTATTTTGCAGACACCTTTATGGTTTTTCGGATCCATAGGATCTTTATCCTTGTCAAGCAATGTTTTTACTGAGTTTGGAGGAGCGAACACCAGCCTTATGTTTTTCTTCTTTAAGATGTCTGTGATCTTATTTGTGGTGCCATGGATATAATGAAATTTATTTTTATAAAGATCACATTTGTTTAGCTTTGCATACAAATTATGTTCCCTTAGCAATTGTAAATTCATTCTCAAATATTCTTCATGTTCCTCTTCATTCTTAGATAAAATAAAATTTTCATATGTTAAAACAAGCACAAACTTATCCAAATACATGTTGAAAACATTAAATTCATAAGACATATGAATGTAGCAGGTGCATTAGTGAGCAATATGGCACCACTACAAATTCATAGTGTCCATACCTTTTTCTAAAGGATATCTCATGAATGTCTTCTTCCTTTATTCTTACCTGATGGTATCCATACCTCAAGTCAATCTTCGAAAAAACTGTTCCCCCTCTCATTTCATAAAAAAGATCATCAATTCCAAGAAATGGGTACTTGTCTTTCACTATAACTTTGTTCAAATTCATGTAATAAATACTTAACCCAAGTGTTCCATCTTTATTTTTTCACAAATAGTATGGGTGCTCCCCATGGAGACACACTTGGTTGAATGTACTTCTTTTCCAACAATTCTTGCAATTGCATTTTTAGCTCTAATAATTCGTGTGCACTTATTCTATAAGGTGTCTTAGAGACTAGTACAACTCCTGACATAAGATCAATAGTGAAATCAATGTCTAGTGAAATCAATGTCCCCATTTGTAAGAAGTTCCATAACTTCATAAGGAAACACATCCCTAAATTCTTGCAAATATGATAATCCTCCAACTTGGGAATTTCATTTTTCATTTTTATTTAAAACACGGGTTGCATAGAATTGACAACCTTTCTCGGAGAACTTCTTTAGCTGGATGGCTAAAATATTCCTAACAAAAACTACCTTTGGAATTCCTTTTACAACCCTTGGGTTTCATTCCTTATAAATTCACTCACAACTCTTTTTTTAGTAGTCGAGTTTAACTCCGTCTACTTCCAACTAATCCATTCCAATGGGAATTTCATATGAGCCAAGTGGAAAAATATTTATATTTTCACAAGTGAACAATTCATCCATTTCTAATGGAAATTTCTCAACCATTTCACTAACTTTCCTATTGGTTCCTATGAGTAGTTGTACCAACCATGATTTATTGTGCTTGGTTTTCTTAAAATCACAAACCTTAACAATTTTAAGAGTGATATAACTCTAAGTAGATACAAGCTCAATCAAAATAGAAATATAATGCTTAAAAATCTTACCTTCAACCTCAACCATAATTTATTAATGGTCTACTTGGTATTCCTCTACTACAACATAAATTCTAGGGATGGTCCTTACCACTTAAACCACAGTTTCAACATCTTGAATGTTGTGAAAATGCTTGCACTCCCATTTCGATGTGGATAGTTTCTAAGCAAATGGTCCTCTCCACATCCCCAACATTTAAGTGTCTCTCTTAGCTTGTCTTCCATAATCCTAATTGGATTTGTCACACACTGTGGTGGCTACTTTTATTAAAATCAGGAGGCTTGAACCCCTTCTTCCTTTGGTCAATCTTCTCATTTTCTTGTACTTCCATGATTTATGGAATTTTGGCCTACTTTTGTTTTTATCAAAACAATACTTGTCGTTTATTATGGTCTCATATAGAGTTTGAGGTTCATCAAACTCAATTATGTCTTTGTAGGACTAAGGAAACTCACTTAGAAAATGCTGAATTTTCACTTTGTCATCCATGATATACTTGACATATCTTGGAAGCTCCAAGAATTTATTTGCATATTCCTCCATAGTCATTTGGCCCAATTTTAGTTCATGGAATTCTTTAATTTTGTCATCATAATACCTATCAGAGAGGTACTTTTTCTTAAATTGATTGCACACAATCTTCCTTTCATTGATCTTCTTCACTTTCCAGAGGTGATCCCACCATAAATATGCCGTTCCATTCAGATTGAATACAACCATTCTTTCTTTCATATTTCCTTAGTAGTCTTGAACTTGGAAATACTTCCTCATCCCAAGAAGATAAGCCTCAAATTCTTGACCATGTTTTACCTCACCATCAAATGTAGGAGGTTTGGCCTTCCTAAATTCTCCATGTAATTTGTTTTTGAAAGGTTTCTTCCTTTTATTCATATGAGATGAAGAGATTGATCCATCAATGGAATCCCTATAGTTGGATGAATCACTAGAATATATTTCTTGACTATATATCTTGTCTCTAGGAATCCTTCTTGAACTATGGGACCTTTTTTTGAGAATGAATCCTTAAGATACTACCACTCTTCTCCTTATTTTCTGATTAAATTCTAGAGTGAATCTTCCTCTAAATGTCTATCAAACTTGGAAGCATAGTTGCATTCAACTAATTTTGTTCTTCTTCGGCTCTCATCATCCTCTCATTGTCTTCTCTGCAACTTTGTAGTTCCATCCTTAGGCTCCTCATGTTTTTTGTAATGTTTGGCAGAGTCACTTGATTTCTTCTACCATTGGATATTGTATTTGCATTCTCAATTTGTATATTTTCTCCTATGATATATGCCTTATCTTCATAAGGATCATGTGCATCATCCATTGGACCAGTCAATACCAAAGGCTTCCAAACATAATTATACTGAATGTTGAACCTTAACTATCTCTGATATAATTTTGAATTTACAAAAGTGTTCATATAAACACATTGTTAGCTTTATTACATTGTTAGAAAATAAAAAATCAATTTTCATGTATTATGGAAAAAACCATATTGACCATTTTTGTCAAATTATGGCTACTAGAACTTTTTTTATCAAGTTATAGAAACATGTGAATTGCCACTTCAAAATTGTAATCTATACAACTAATCCCCTATAAGGTTTCCAATTACTATAATGCCAAAATTTTATTTTTGAGCAAAAATTTTACAATCCTTCAAAATTGCCAATTTTTCTTAGTTATGTACTTTTCCTATAGGCCATTTATGTTATATTTTTATCATTTAAGCAATATGATATTAGGATCTTATTTGAGAGAATAACATGCACAACAAAAATCACAAGAGACAAGAGACACAAAGAATTTTCCTCGGGGAAACCATAAAGGAGAAAACTCCGCAACTTCCTCAGAGATAGAATGAGCACCAATGGCAGTAGTAAAACCAAAATACAAAAAAGATGATCTCCACAGCTGTTCTCTCTCTCACGCATGCACCCCAGTGAGTGAGTGTGTGTGTGATCTGTAGAAATGAGGAGAGCCTCACTTCTATTTATATTCTTTCGTTCACTTTATGTCCACTCCAACAAGTCGACCTCACTTAACAATTACTTACCAGGGCCGACTTCTCTAGGAGAGTCTAATAACCCTATTACCCCATAACTATGGGGACTTTGCCCTCCGATCAACAAGGAGGGTTAACCTTTACTCAATTGTGGGGACTATTTCCCTAACTTACAATGGATGGCTAACCTCAATGACTTTACATGACTTGTTTACATTATTGAATCTCCCCTTTGGAACATTGGGGCATAACATGACTCAATTACATTATAGATACTTCCTAGAATAAACATTGGGGTACAATACATAAGATATACAAGTGAATACATTCCGAAGTTACAAATACATCAACACTACCTCTTAACTAGGAAGGTATTCTCTTGACACAATTTATCAGCACAAGTCTTCTTCTCTGTATCATCTGGATCATCATCAAGTCATATTCAAGTCATCTTCATCGTTAAGTCATCTTCATCAAGTCTAGATCATCAATGGATCATCATCGAGTTTGGATCATCACTTGATCTGGAGCATCACTGGATCATCACTTGATATGGAGCATCACTAGATCATCATCGTTGCTTCTGCTATCTCAATCAAATGGTGTTATCTCTTAATTCTTATCATCATAGGAAGTTCTACAGAGCCAGCCATTTTTCATGCTAGTTGTAGGCCTAGCCTCCAGGTAGGTCTTCAACTTCTTCAGCACTTATATCTAACCATGAGAGGAACACATCCAAGAACCATGTCAGAATGGTCTGCCCAGCACTTACATCTTTCATTCTCAAAGAATGGCTCTCAGCTCTAGGATGAGTGCCAGTTCCAGACTGAAACAAATTCCTGGTAACATACTAGGTGCCTCCATTCTCCCAGAGAATGGCCTCTCAGCACTAAGCTGAGCTTCAGTCCCAGACTGAATCAATTTCCTGGTAACTGACCAGGTGCCTCCATTCTCCCAGAGAATGGCTTCTTAGCACTAAGCTGAGCTTCAGTCCCAAATTGAATCAATTTCCTAGTAACTGACCAGGTGCCTCCATTCTCCTAGAGAATGGCTTCTGTAGGTCTTCATCATCTTTAGCCATACTATGGAATCCTCAGGACTGATTACGTGCGCCAACAAAACCTTGAAAGAGCATCCTAGCACAGACTATAGGATATCCAAGGATATTTTACATGTGACCATCACAAAACCTTGAAAGAGAATCCTAGCACAGACTACAGGATCTCCCAGGATCTTTTCTATGTGACTACCACCACAAAACCTCAAAAGAGAATCCTAGCATAGACTATAGGATCTCCCGGGATCTTTTCTATGTTGTTAAGAAAAACCTTAAAAGAGTGTCTTGCAACCTACAAGAACTCTAAAGAGCATCCCAGGACTTTTACGAGCACATAGCTCAACCTATCGGATCTCTAGGGTTGATTACATGCCTCTAGTAGCAAAACCTTGAAAGAGCATCCTAGCATAGACTATAGGATCTCCCAGGATATTTTCTATGCTACCTATAGCAAAACCTTGAAAGAGCATCCTAGCACAGACTATAGGATCTCCTAGGATCTTTTCTATGCTACTTGCATAATCTGTCCACAGCTAACCTGAAGCAAAACCTCGAAAGAGCATCCGAGCACAAACTATCAGATCTCTCAAGATATTTTACATGCTATCTGTACAATCTATCCATAGAGTATCATCCTGATACTCATCACAGCATCATCCTTATGCATATCATCATCATATGATCATCTTGATCACCATCATAGTAGAAACTGAAGCATCATACCGATGCTCATCACACGGTGCTTACATCCACAACCATGGGAAGGATCCTCCTACCATGCTTGGAATGGATCCTACAAATGTGTCCCATCACTTCTTCCTCAGAGTATCTTCTATCTGAATAACACCAAGCCTCTCTCTGAAGTACTCAAACTTCACCATGGCTAGTGGTTTGGTCAACACATCTACTATCTGCTCATCTGTTGCAACATACTGGAGCTTAAGTGTTCCTCTCTCCACCATATCCCTAATATAGTGATATTTTATATCGATGTGCTTTGACCTGTCATGGAACACTGGGCTCTCAGACAACTTCACACAACTCTGGTTGTCACAGAAGATACAGGTAGCATCCAATGGGAGATCAAATAACTCAGACAGTAGCTTCTTGAGCCATAGTGCCTCACAACTAGCCGAGTAAGTTGCGACGTACTCTGCTTCGGTTGTACTTAGTGCTACGCAGGATTGCTTCCTACTAAACCAAGAGATCACACTTGATCCCATACTGAAGCATCACCCCGAGGTGCTCTTCCTATCAATGGCACTGCCTGCCCAATACGAATCCACATAACCCTCCAGGTTAATCTTTTGATTCGTATCATACTTGAGCCCATACTCAACTGTACCCTTCAGGTACCTCAGTACATCCTAGACATCATTCTTCTTGAACTAGTCTTCCCTTTCTTCTTGGATACTTCTTCATCAATTATGTCACTGCATTCATCATATTAATCATCACCTTGAATTATTTCTTGAACTGTCGTCACTTGTTCTTCAGAACAAGTCTCAACCTTCTTTGCTTGTAGGTGATTGTACACGATCTTTCCTACAAGTCATATGCACCAATTGTATGGTTAGAAACATTTCATAAGGTATATTCATAGTGAAAAATCTTATGCATAAATATATGATCATGCAACTATTTTAGACAATACAACATTCATCCATATCTCACGGAAACTTTCTAGATGCCTTCCATCTCTACCAGGACAACATTGAGATTGTGCACTAATCCAATATGTCAGCAAAGAGGTTTCATTCTAGATAAGTAGCAATTTAGAGTTGTATAGCACCATGGGCTACTTACCCATCACATGTATATTAGTAGTATACTGTCATTAATGCAAACATTGTATCATGCATAATACATCAACCGAATATAAACAAATGCATAACAAAACAATATCATGAAATGACAATTGAAAAATTCTCTTTATTTGTTTCGTGGGTAGACTCCTTCTTTTAGCGTCATCATTTTCTTCATTCATATCATCATCATTTCTAATCCAAATGCTTATATGGATAAAAGTTTCTTCAAGAATTTAGTTCTTCATATTCCTCATTGCTTGAGGGATCTTCTTTGAATCGTGAGGGCTTGATCTTTAGTTGCTCCCATCTTCTTTTCTCTTATTATGAGTCGAGCTTCTTCTTGTGTGCACTCTTCCCAGAGTCTACTGAAAGTAATCACTTCCTTCCGGCACACGTTCCTCGAATGAATGAATCCCATGATCTTGGGAGGCCATTCAAGGTGTTATCACCACTTCTGCATTCTCCACTCCTTCTTCTACCGCTTCAAGTTGTTCTTTTATTTGAGAGACCCTTGTAAAGTATGATTGTATGGTCTTTGCATTCTGGATCTTCACATTCTTCAACTATTTTCTCAAAGTCATCTTTCTATTTATGTTCTTCCCTTCAAATAGCTTGTTCAAGGAATCAAACATCTCTTTCGGTGTCTTTAGGGAAGAATCTTGTGGTATAAGGTGATCCTTGACTGAATCAGCAATGATCTTCTTGGCCTTGACCAATTTCTTCTTGTGTAAGGCTTTTAGCCTCATCTCCCTCTGGAACTGGAACATCTCTACTTATGTAGGTTTCCAATTCATTTTCTTCAAGAACGAGTGAGATCCAATACTTCCATGTTTGGAAGTTGTCAGTTTCACCAAGCTTGTCATCAAGCTAGTGTGATTAGACATTTTGAAATAAGAACCTCAAATGTAAATAGAAAAAGATTAGATCTTATCGATTTGAGGTGTCCATCCTAGTTCCGGAGTTGGCTGATCTAGGGTTTGTTAGAGAAGCCCTAATTTTCAAAACTTGGAATCTTTTAGATCTTATTGGATATAAATATATATCTCTTCAATGCAAGTTGTCCAATGTACTCATTTTCTGAAAACAATGGACGGAAGATCCTGGAACAGGAAGCCCTAGTTTACCAATTTCTTCTGCAGAAATTCCTGATACTGTTTCTGCAGTATATTCAAAATTACTACTTCTCTGTGTCTAAAATTTCGTACTAAGGTATCCCCTTATGTCCTTGTTCCAAAACCATAGGTTTCATCAGAATTTGTTTCACCAATTGGGACTTATGAGCGTTTTCCCAAGGTGGCTTGTTTTAGGACTATTCAGCATAGTAAAGTTGTACGTATTGCCACGTGTCACTGTTTCATCTTCGGGGTCTGAAAATATTAACAAAGAAATTAAATTATGTGCCCTTTCTAGAAAATCTTGAGAAATTTGATTTGAACCTTCGTATCCCGAGATATAGCAATTCTCCCCAGGTGTCCTGTTTGGGGAGGAATCCTGGGAGAGTATGGAACCCTAACTTGGAGGAATCATATCTCCTCGAATTTAGTGAATATGAGGCTGAAACTTGGACATAGTGTACATCAGGCATTTATATTCACCCTGTGAAAGTTTCGGAACTTGATCCTTCTCCAATCTTGAGATATAGAAAATCTACCAAAACTATCAGTTTTAGTATTTTAGGGTTTTTTAGCTTGGGGTCAAACTAGGGTTTGACTTTCCCAGAGTTTCACCCAACCAAAAATATCAACCCAGGTCTCTAAACTTTGATTTTGATGAGGAGAGTAATCCTATGCCAGGTTCACTCAAAAATTCCTCTTCTGTGAAAAGCCCTAATTTCGCGCAGCAAAAACTGAAAATGCCCAGAATCAAATTCTGCTTCGATAGAAAGATGCGCTCTTCAATGGACAGTTATCCTAGCATCCTTTTGCTAATGGATTGTGGAGAGAGACCCAAAAAGTAAGAAACCCTAGATTCTGTAGTTGCACAATGTCTTTTTCTCAGGTTATCTCTGATACCATGTTAGATTTTTATCATTTAAGCAATATGATCTTAGGATCTTATCTGAGAGAATAACATGCACAACAAAAATCACAAGAGGCAAGAGACACAAAGAATTTTCCTCGAGGAAACCATAAAGGAGAAAAGCACGCAACTTCCTCAAAGATAGAATGAGCACCAATGGCACCAGTAAAACCCAAAGACAGAAAATATGATCTCCATAGTTGTTCTCTCTCTCTCACTCATGTGCCCCAGTGAGTGAGTGAGTGTGTGATGTGTAGAAATGAGGAGAGCCTCACTTCTATTTATATTCTTCCGTTTACTTTGTGTCCACTCCAACAATTCAGCCTCACTTAACAATTACTTACCAGGGCCGACTTCTCTAGGAGAGTCTAATAACCCTAGTGCCCCACAACTGTGGGGACTTTGCCCTCCGATCAACAAGGAGGGTTAACCCTGACTCAATTGTGGGGACTATTGCCCTGACTTACAATGGAGGGTTAACCTCAATGACTTTACATGACTTGTTTACATTATTGACTCTCCCGATCGGAACATCGGGGAATGACATGACTCAATTACATTATAGATACTTCCCAGAATAAACGTTGGGGTACAATACATAAGATATACAAGTGAATACATTCTGAAGTTACAAATACATAAACAATTTAACTCTAGAGGCCAACTTCAGGCACCTATAGAATATCATCTATGGAGAACTAGAACAACTTCTTTATTGTCCCAGACAATACTTATAACCAGGATTACTCAACAATTTTTCAGTTCTTTGATCTGATGCTCGAGTCGCATTCTATAAAATTTTGGAATTGACTACTTTGTGTTTTTCCACTTTCTCAAGACTTAGATTTTGTTTTGAGAGTTCTATAACACCCCTTCATAATCCACAAATTTTCCAATTTTATACTATTCCAGTAACTATGATTAAACCCAAGAACTAAACTTGTATATTTATTAAAAAAATAATGGGGGTCAAGGGGGCTTTCCCCCTTGTGCCCTCCCCATTGCAAGGTGTGTCAAGGGAAACACCCTCATTTTTTTGTAAATATTTTAATTTCTCACAATCTTGTGCATAAGAACATCACCATTTTCTGCTGACATGGAAAGGTGCCAGTGTGTCATGGCATGTGGTTACTGAGGTGTTAGAAAGGTCATGCATGTCACCTCATGATGCAACCATGTCACTCTCCACCACCTGCCAAATCACCATACCACCTAGCCTTGTGTGCCAATGTATCGATGGTTTCTTATTACCAAAAGTGGTAAAAACTTGACACAAAAGCGGTTTCATAAAGTTTCTTTGGGAGTCATTTCCAATCAAAATATGACACATGGTAAAGTGGTTTCTTCCCAACAACTCATCTGCCTACTTATAACCATCATGCACATTTTCAATTCACTATGATCCATGGTCATCGATATTCCCTATTACCTAACAGTCAAATCTCCATCTTCCTCCTCACTTCGTCACATGCAACCACCCATGTGCGAGCTCTATGTGGTGGGTCCACATCATACCTATAACTAACATGTCTCCTCCACATCATTCCTTATGCCCACGTGTCTCTTCTAGGTCACCTATCCATGTGGCATGGATGGGCCCACTTTAAAATTACCAAATTTTTAAAATTTCAGAATTGTATGAATTTTTATTTTAGCAATAAGGGGATTTTTTTTGTGTAACATAATAGAACCTTTCCACCACTAAATATGAAAATTTCTAAAATTTATCTCAACAGTCTAGATCTCCCATTGGTAGACCATAAATCTTACCCATGACTTGGTTAGAACACCATATAATGATTAAAACTATGAGTTTTCATAGGAACAACTCATCTACAAACTTATATTTTCTCATAAGTGTTGATTATAACCCATACAACTCCGATGCTGTAACCAAAAGCTATGATACCACTCAGTAACGTCCCCTTCACTCAATTCAACCAACAGGAGGGGACATTAACTAAATTATGGGATTCTAAATCCCCCCCATTGTCATAATATGAAATCATGAGAATTAAAATATGTGTACAAATGCATAATATAAAATACTTAGCGGAAATAAATCTATCCACACACACATTTAGCATGTATATACTAGCATAATCATTACAGGAATCAATCAAAACATTTGTAGATTCACATATAAAATAGAATACTTATCTTTAACAAAGAAGATATAAGAAACTGGTTGTGTAAGAGTGATTTACCACCCAATCATAGGTTCTCTATCCATCATATACTATTTCTGCTGAGAGGTCAACCCCAATCTAGGCTATGAGGCCACCAGGGCGAAGGACACACCTGCATGCTTATCTCTCCTAGCTCAAAACCTTTCCTGCTCTCTATACTTAAGCAAATGCTCCTCCATATCTCTACAAAGTTCTCACGCATCCATCGCAGTTATGGCACTCCTTCTAACTTCTCCACACAACATAAGGAAGGAATTCCCCTTAGTTGATTAATAATTCCCTCGGGTAATCCAACCCTTATAGTACTTACCAGTGTGTGCAGTAGGAGTCCATTTTGTTGTATATTATTGGAGAACCCTCATGTAGCATAAATTATGGCTTCTTAAGCATCAATGAGTAGAAAAACTCAATGGGTAAGGGTTCTTAATTTTCCCAACCTCTATGCTCACCTACAACCATCTATTTTCCCTTCAAATCTGTAGCTTTGCCTCTAAATTCGAAATTTTGGGTTAAAGACAGTTTAGTAATGCTCATGAACAACCACAAGGAACTCTACATAGTGTAGAAATATGCATGAGAGAATGATAAAATGAGTGTTGACTCCAAGGGATATGAGATGATGGTGAAAATCCAACTAACATAACTTCTAAATATAGAAGAAAAGGACTTTTGATGGTGAAAAAACTATCACCTCCCGCATGCTTCAATAACTGCATGAAGTAACTTTTCCCACTGACCTCACACATGCATTCAATGATTGGATTTAATAGTCAAAAGAAGAAAATTGGCCCATTTAAAGCACAACAAAGAATTTGGATGAGTTCTAAGGTTGACACTTGGCAACAAGTGATTTATTTTCCCATGTGCCCCCTTTCCTCTTCCCCTCTAGTGGAATCATAGCCCATCTAGTGCGCTTTACACAACCATATTGGACCATTTTATTAATTTCCAACATAATATTTATATATATTTCTTATTGGCATGATAATCCAACCTAACAGTCCAAATAAAAATATATACATCATACATGCCTATCCATTCACTAGTTTGTCCTTGGCCTTGAGCTCTGCACTAGAAATAAATAATACCATATTTACAACATTTACATAATTTTGATTAAATACATTCGAACTCAAAACTGGGGGTATTACATTTCAAAAGGCCCTTTTGGATGAGGAACTTTGGTTCTTATTGGCTACTTTTTGAAGACTTGGGCCTACATGGGTTCTAGGATAAGGAATGGTCTTCATACATTGAAGGACTAAACAAAGTTGGCATCAGATTAATTGAAGCAAACGATACACTAGTGTGGTATTGGAATAACTCAAATGGTTAGGTTAGTGCAAAATATTCTTATGAAGCCATTTCTCACGAGAATTGTGATTTTGTTTGTAAGTGGTGGTACAATAGACTATGGAAATGGAACTTCCCTATGAAACTTAAGTGTTATTTTTTGCTCTATTTAAAAAATAATATTTTGACTTGGGATGATTTAATTAGAAGAGGTTGGTTTGGCCGAAATTGTTGCCTTCTTTGTCATTCTGAAGGTGAAACTGTATATCATTTGTCTGTTCAGTGTTCATTTTGCAAAAAAAATATGGAAGGAAATAAGGGATGATATATATATATATATATATATATATATATATATATATATAGAGAGAGAGAGAGAGAGAGAGAGAGAGAGATAGATAGATAGATATCCTATGAGTGGGGATCCTCTGCAATTGATGAAACTATGGGAAATTGGGAAAATAATGTCTAGAGGCACAAAGATATGCCAGTCTATACCTATTGGATTATTTGGCGCTCTAGGAACTCTGCTTTATTTGAGGATAAATCACTAAATGAGTATGTAATCAACAACAAAATATTAACTGTATACATAGAATTGTTCAAGGAAGGAAATCCTAAGAAAAAATGGTTGATAATTGAACCTTCTCTTTCAGTTGAGACAACTAATACTTTGATGGGGGTTGCACAACATGGAGTTTGTGCAAAAGGAATATATCTAAGAATTAATGCAAATCATAACTATAGACTCTGGATGAGTTGTGGATTGCTGACCAATACAGGAGTAGAATTGTTGGTCCTCTGGGGCTTACGATATGTTACTACTAATATTGGCATTATTACTTTACAGACACTTGGAGATTCCAAGGAAATTATGAATTGGGATAATGGTATTTCACAATTACATGTGATCATTTTGGAACATCGGTGACAAATGATAGTTTCTTTGATGGTTTCCTTCTCATAAATCTCTTTCAAGAATATATATAGAGAACTTAACTCTGTAGATACTTGTCTTTCTAGGAAGGATATAGGGTGTCATCAAGGAACACTATTTTTTGAGGAGTACAAAGAAAAAGTCCTTTTTACAAATGGTTCACTTCATATATTCTAATAGGTTGTTGCAATGTTTGGAAGACTATATATATTAAACTATATAACTTATTCTCTGGTTGCATAAATAGTTGGACAAAAAAAAGAAATAATACTATGGAAGTTGTTGTATTTGGACTTCTATGTTATGTAGTAAATTTTTATATTTTTTTCTTCTGATGTAAAAGACATGTATTCGAATAGTGTTTTCTTTGATTTTATGGAATAACTAGAAACTCTCAGTTTTACCATGGTGAAAAAAAAAAATATCACTTATATGCTTTTCCCTTTCAATTTTCATATAAATATAACCTTACATTACCACATCAATAATAAAACTATCATATTAAACAATATACTTTCTCTTTCAATTTTCATATAAATATACCCTTACAATACCACATCAATAATAAGACTATCATATCAACTAATATAGACTTTCTCTCTCTCTCTCTCTCACACACACACACATTATAGTAACAATGATAATTGTCACATATTTGGAATGAAAATATTAAGTAAAAGATAATCATATATTTAATAATTTAATAGATAAATTTAAAAAAATCATGGTATATCTATTAATAAATAATTTAGTAAAAAAAAAATTATTTATATAACTTAAGTTATTGAAATACAAATAAAATAATAAATATATGAAATCATCTTTTATTTAGAAATAACAAAATAATAGATTATGATAAGTCACAATAATTTCAAATATAAATGTAAATAAGGTAAACTAAAAATACAAATTTTATAACAATTCACATATTATTGCTTTCCTCAATTTGCTTAAGAAAACTACATAGTAGATAATATCATATATTTTTAAAACTTTGATTTTGCTTGATAACACTGTTGCCTCCCCGTGATGGGATGTGAATAAAAATGAGCATGAGATGGAATAGTTAATACTAAGTTTCAACAATCTAAGAACATTTACATAAATAAACATTTTCTCTAAATGACTACGCGAATTAATTTCAAGATCTCAATGTAATTAGAATTAGCATTTCAAAATTTGCCATATAATAGCTTTTCAAAATAGTGAGAATTAAAAATATATAGCATAAACAAATCATCATAAACATAAAAAGATGATTCACATATTAACTCTATTTCAGAAGTTCATCAATTATCTCAATTCATAAATATTTCAGAAGTTCATCAATTATCTCAACTCATAAATTTCCTACAATATCTTGGATGAAGGTATTGTTCTCTCCAAAGGAGGACATTCCTAAGGTTTAGGGTTAATGTCCTTAAGCTTATGCGTATAATACATTCTCTTTATATTAAAATAGTAATTCCATTATTATACCTGCCTTAGCAGGTATATAGCAATCGGTTGGTCAACCTTCTAGTTTGCAGTTGACCAAAAATTTAAAATTTGTTTTCCAAAGTTTAGCTTTGGAGTTTGCCAAAAAATATTTTAAATTTTAATAAAAATATTTGCCTTTGCTATTTTGTCAACTTTTAATTGGCCAATCAGGAATGATGTCAGCCTTGAAGTTTGGTATCTGGTTTTCACTTGACACATGGCTACTATGACATCAGCATTTATTATATTTTATTATTATGTTATTATTAGGTTGACTTTTCCAAGAGGAAAGTGTGACACATGGCTACTATCACGCGTTTCCCATGATTATACCCAGATTCATTTCACGTTTCAACTTTCCGTTGTATCTTACGTGACTCCATGGGCGGCCCACATTTTGATAGATTTCCTTTTTCGAATATGTCGAAATGCATGCACTGGAAACCGGAAAACCTCTCCTCGTCAAATGCTACGTCGCTTCCGGTCATGGAAATCAACGGAAACTTGTTAGAAATCGCCATGGTTTTGATTTGACATGCGGCAATGATCCACAGAATAAATTTAACTCAATTACTACATAAATGTGACTCAATTATTATATGTGAATAGAAGAAGAAATTTAAATCTTAGCCACCAATTTGGTCCGTTGATTTTCCACGAAACTGATAACAAAATTCGTGAAGGTAAAGTACAAACAGAACCCTTTTTAAGTTTCCATTTGGGCTTATTAGGCCATACAGATTGCGTGAAGCGATGAATGGCATAAAAAAGATATGGAATCATCTGTCCATGTCTTCAATTATAATTTGCTGTTTGTTGGGTATCCTTTCAAATGTCACACCATGCCTGATCCTGAAACCATGCTTTCCTTCAAACAGATATTATTTTCCGTGGATCGTTGTACTAGGGTTTCTTTCAAACACATACTACTGTTAACCTGTTATATCAAGGATGGCGTAAGTTTCTGAGAGTTTCCTTCAAATACATTCCTGTTTCTTAAATTATGAGTTAGCCCATTAATATGAGTACGGATTTTATTTACTAGAGTAGCAATGAATGTCCATACAATTCCAAAAAATTATGAAACAAACAAATTAATAATATTGAAATAAACATATATTCATAGTATAAATTAAAAAGTATATATAGTTTTTAAAATATTTGTAACTTTATTCTTATTAATAAGCAATTTAAAACATAATAAATAGAAAAACTTTAAATCCTTAATTTTAATTAATAAGTTCATCATTATAACAAGTCAATAAATTTTTTTGAGGGTGGATGCTTACCACAAGAAAGGAGAAATATGTGGAAGACAAGGGCAGCACAAATATTGAGGAGACTCTACAATCTCATCATGCAAGGCTAAAATGCTAGAAATTGGGCACAATGGACTTAAGAAAATAGTATTTAAAACCAGATGAAAGACAAAATCCAATGTATAGCATATTTTTCTTTTAAAAATGTCTTTTTTTATGTTAAGTTTCATGTTTTTTTCCCAACATGTAGATATATGCATGTTATTTGATAACGATAGTTTATTTTGAACTATCTATAAATTATTCTTGGAAAATCCATTATTCAAAATATTTAACTAAAAAATATTTTTTTTCAATTTAAAATAATTAAATTTATTTTAAATTTAAATTATAAATTTATAATAAAATATAAATAAACTATTCTCACAACAATGAAATTGATTTATAGTTTTATAAGCTATTAAATTTCTCATTTCCTATTTATGCTAGTCTATAAAAAAAACTTGGATATTTGTATAACATTATAAATTTATAATAAAATATAAATAAACTATTCTTACAAAATACTAATTTATAGTCTTATAAGCTATTATTTCTCATTTCCTATTTATGCTAGTCTATAAAAAAAAACTTGCGTATTTTTATAACATAAGTCAAGAATATTACTAGAAGTATGTAAGGAAGCTTGAATATGCTTGTTTCATGCTACATTGCAATAACCTATCTCGTATTTAAATGGACATTTTTTAATTCATTTTTGTTTTAATTTCTTTAAAATTGTAATTATATTTGTTTTATCATATATTTTTATAGCAAAATTATCTTATTGCTATATATTTTCAATCTCTTCTTAAGAGGCAAGTACTAAGCAACTTTGTTGCTTATTCCACTTGTTTATATTAGAATAGTAATTCCATGAGCATTAGGGTTATAATTTCATGAGCCTTTGGATTAAATAATCATTTGGTTATCTTTATTATTCTTTAATATATACAACTCTCGCTCCATTATTCAGAAAATGCATGGTTATATAGAATAACATAAAAACTTATAAAATAAATATTCACAATCTTGAGGCCAAGAAATGATGCAATCCATTGTATAATAGAGATTCGTCTTATAGCAGAGGTAAATACCTCATATCAATATAAACAATCATTTATAATAGTTACACATTAATCTATGTATAGCATATGATTTAGAGGTATGGGGGATCTCGTTTCCAACTTCTTTCAAGAGGCCAATGTAATACTACACATGGTTCAAACTACTTTATACCAAAGATACCCATCTCATGTGTCCTTTTCAAAACATTTACATCATATGCCAAAACTTTGCATATACAACAAACACAAGTTGTTTGGGTATTGAGGATTTGAGAAGCCTTTCTGGACTTAGATGTATTTTCACCTTTTATGAAACCAAATATGATTTTTTTTAAGCATGTGAGTATCGATGTTTTTTTAAATATTTGAATGTCAATGGACACCATATGTCCAAGTTATGACATATTTTCATATACAACTATTTTCCATTTTTTCTGGACATATTTTCATATACAACTATTTTCCATTTTTTAGGGCCATACAAGAAAATATAAAGCTTATTTTTGGTGAGCACATAGATATTGATGTCACATATCTTTTATTAAAATTTAAAATTCAAAAGTTAATGTATGGCTAAGTTATAGCATGATTCTAGCTACAATCATTTTTCATTTTTAAGGGTCATACAAAAACATCTAAAGCTGATTTTTGGTGGACAAATTGGGATATGTGTCATCTATCCGTCACCAAAAAAATGTATTCATTCAAGTTCATATTACACCATTGTACTAAAAATATGAAACATATTTATGCCGAAAGTATTTATTCAATGAACACCTTATCTCCCCACTGTAGCGAATTTCTCATCACTCTGCCCAACCACCTTCCACCACGCGTTATTTTCAATTAACCATCTATATCACACCACATGTTTTGCGTATCAATGAAGTTTCCCAAAGTTTCATCTTTGAACAAGCACCATGCACTTTATTTTCCCTATTAAGACCTCTAACTTTCCCCGTGACAAATATGCTTTGCTTTGAACAAGCACCACAGACTTTAATTATTTTCACTGTTAAGACCTCCAACTTAAACATAGGAAGAAGTGAACAAGAATGTAGATTCTTACAGGGTTTCTCAAAAGGCATGGGAAAAGAGTCCCCTTTAGAAGCAGGTAGAGCTTCTGCACCTTGTGACTACATTACTGGAAGAACACAAGAGTCCCATAGCAGCATGTCTTGTCATAAATTTGCAAACCTACAAAGAATGTAGTTATAGAGGTCACCTTTTAAATCTTTTTATCATTCATTTATGACCTGTTGGCTGATTTATTTGTTATTTTAGAGTTCGGTATTGTGTGTGGAGTTGTTTTTAGATTTACAACTTTAGCAATTTTTGTTCTTGGAGTTGTAAGGTCCGGTGATCTCATTTCTTACTGCGTAGAGGAGGGAGTGAGGATTCTTGGTGAAGTTACATTTCTTGTCTCAAATAGCTTCCTTGGAAATGATAAAAACAAATTATTTCTTTCCTCAAAGGTATTTACATTTTTATATAGATTCTGGGCCAACTCACAACTTCTTATGTTAACATGAAAGTTTCACTAATAGTGGCAGTTTTGCTAAAACATTCTTGAAACATATCAAGTTGTGGGGAATACCCTTAAAGTACAAGGGACATAAGGGAATTTTTTTATATCTATTTTATGTATATTCTTTACAAGTTATTATCAGAATGGTTATAACTTAATATTCGTTCATCTTTACCTTGTAGATTCCTCTAGGTGTCATTCTAGTTATTCCCCATTCAACTATCCCATGAATCTTACTGTCTAAGATTGGCCCTTCCCTGGTTGCTAGAAATTTGATTGTCTTGAAGCTTCCAACTCAAGTTTTATTCTTTGATTCAAATGATTTTTCATAGGGAAAGTGAAATTTTTATATTAACAACATATACAAAAAAATTTTAAAAATATATATGACCCTTCTTACTTCATATCCTAAATTTTCCATCCTTTATTTAACTTTTTTTCCTTTAACAAATCTAACTAAAAGTTTTTCCCCTTAACCCGGCCTTGGTAGTTTAGCCATACAAATAAATATTTTAAAATGATGCCATTCCATTAAAAATGGGAATTTATCTTCCCGGTACCCAATACACTATTCGCATTGCTTAAAGGATTTGGTATTACATAGATTTTCTTTCTTTATCACACATAGATGATAACTTTGACGTATGCCATCTTGGTCACTAACTCTGAGGTATTACATAGATATGCTCTTTGTCACATAACATAGATATACTAACTTTGAGGTATAACATAGATATGCTCTTTATCACTAACTCTGAGGTAACTTTAAGATTCCCATTTTGTAACTAGTGATGCTAGGTGTGTATCTCTTAAGGGGATTTCTACCCTTGAAAGTATAAATGTCTCATGGTTGATTATTATATCAGATGTGTCATTGCTTAATATTTCCAGACATTGTCAAAATTTGAAATAAATAAATATTATTGGTTGTGAGTCAATTATAGGAGATGGAGTATGAGCATTTTTTGCAGCACACCTCTTTACAGGTAATGATTTTGAATGCATTTTATACAATTCACAGTGAAGACATCGAGCAATCTAAGCTCGAATGCCCCACCTTGGGTTACTTGGGATTAGATAGAAGATTGAGACATTGGTTTCCTACTCAAGCTCACATACTTGAGAGGATCGAAAGTTGTTGTCAAATAGAATAGTTACAGGTTGATGGTTTCATTTGAATTACCTTGAATTTGAGTTGATTTTATGACCAAATATATGATCTTATTAAGGTTGGATGGAAAATTGTTGGTGCAAATTGCACATGCCCTCAAATAATATGAAGTGTCACTAAGTGTGGAGTTTAAAGGTTTCCTTATGGTCCAACTATTGAAATAAGTTTTAGAAGCTTTAAGAAATTATAGGTTTTAGTTCAATCTATTATCTTTTATGTTTCAAATCTTTTTATTTGTCCTTCAAGTATCAATATTACATGTTCCATTTTATTTTTAAATGGTGCCAATCTATAGTTGGACTGCCAAAAACACTCAAACCATAAATGAGATTTTATTTATTTATGTAGATACTCTAGATTAAACTTTGCTTTTATCATTTTGAATTGCTCTGAATATTGGGAAAGAGTATCGTTGACTTTCAACAACAAATGTATAGTGGTGGCCATACAACAAATGTAAACAACAACAACATAACAATTATTCTCACCTGACACTTGGTATCGTATATCGTAAAGTGTTTGTAATTCTCCTTTTGGCCTCGATGAACTCGTTCTCATGAATGAGTTGGTGGGTTAGTGCAGATATGTTTGTATTGAAATTTATTAGATACGACTATTTAGAAAATCTGGCATTGGTGGTTAGTGCATATATGTTTGTATTGAAATTTATTAGATACAACTATTTAGAAAATCTGAGAGATAATTTTGAATCAACGTAGTGCTTTACAACTTCTCATCTCAATTACTCATTACCAATCGTTGTAACGCCTGTAGGTATACAATAATATTATTATAAAGCACATGATTGTATTTTCTATTTTGGTTTTTAAAATTTTTGTAATCTAATCATTTGTTAAAATAGTCCTTCTAAGTCTTATGTACAAGTCTTTATTATTTTTTTAATCATATGTGTCAATTAAAAAAAGAATTAGTTTTAATATAATAATTAAAGTATAATTTATTTCTTTTTATATTTATAAATTTAATTATTAGTGAAGTTTAATTAAAAATATTACGATACAAATTCTCTAATAATGTTTCGGATTGTTGTGTTTTCATAAAAAAAAAGTTAAACTAAGTAAAATGTACAAATCATCTTAGTATTTTTTGTATATATGTCTAGCAAATTGGTTTATTTAATCACAAAATTTATACATTAATTTGTTGAAGGCATATTTTATATGAGTAAACTTTCTACCCGACCATTTGCACCAATCAGACGACCAGCAACGCGTGATGTGAAAGCTCACGCGAGCCAGGTCGTTCGATCGATGCAAATAGTCAGGTAGAAAGGTTACTCCTATTTTATAGAGGGATAGTGGTTTGATGCTTTGGTTCTCACTAAAAATGTAATTTACTCAAACATATTTCTGTATTTGAAACTTTTTACTTATGAGATGCCATTTTATTTATCTATGCATAAAGAGCTTTTTCATCTACTTGTATGAATATTTCACTTGTTTACACCGAACAATATTCATAATTGAATAATGCTTTTATTAAAATAACATGAAAATGTAAATATATTTGCTTTACAAAGAAACAAGTAAAATATGTATTTCTCCGTTTTGGTTCTATAAATAGATATGTTTGACAAGAAAAAAAAATTGTATACAAGATTTTTCATGGAACCCGTGTTCAATTCTTTTATATTCTAAGTACATTTAGATTATTAAGATGAGTCTTCGTGTTTTTTTTTAATGATTAAAGTAATTTTAATGATTTAAATATTATGTTGAGTATATTATTTCAGGGTTTTATTTGAATTGAAAAAATTGTATATATGGATATTATATTAAATAAAAAATAATATTAAAATTTTGAAAAATATTAAAAAATATATTTATGTAAATATAAAAGATTTGTTAGAGTAAAAATAGATATTTAATGAATTTATTTTTTAGAAAAAACCAAAAAAAAACGAATAAGTGAAATTTCTTAGAACCATGTAATAATGTTTTTAGTCATTTAACTCATACAAAATTAATAAGGTTTTCATGTCTTTGACTCATAAAAAAAATTCTTGGAATTTGCGATCAATCCTCTCGTACTCCACGCACATTTAGGACTACCAAATTGAGTCTTTCATTAGGTATATCAGACAAGGAGAAGCGACATTCCAACATGAGCAAAAAAATCATGGAGGCCAAACCACATAAGTTGCCTATTTTGTTACTTTAATAAGGTTTTTATAGGTTTGATTCATTGTATTAAATATTTTTCATGGATCTCTGTGTTCAATTCCTTTATACTCTACACACATTTTGGAGTACTTGGCCCCTGATTTTCTTTTCTCTGGTTGGAATGTGGCTACTCCATTTGGTTTATCATCTTATTATGGTTTTTATTGTTGCTTTTGTTTGGAGTCGTTTATTAGAATCTGGGAGGAGCATTACAATGCAATGTTTATCATTATACTTTTGACATGTTTCTTTGCCCTTGTTCTAATTTGTGAATTAGTTTATGGTAAGAGAAGTACATTTTGAAATTCAATTTTGCATTGGCATCATGGTATGTTGTTTTGACATTCTTGGTGGTGTTCTCAAGCTTGCAAGATGTGATTTTTTGTTTCTCTAATTGAGAATGACGATGTCTTTACTAACATTTTCCTATTTGGTAAACAAGGGAACTAGGGTATATGGGGTTAACATATGAGTGTGTTGATGTTGTGATTCTTTTGTTTCCTTGTTGACAAGCATTGCTTCTATGCTAGGAGAATGACGACCTTTGTATTAACATTTTCCTATTTGGTAGACAAGGAAACTAGGGTCAATGGGGCTATCATATGAGTGTGTGCTGACGTTGTGATTTCCTTGAGAATGATTGTCCATATACAATTATACTGTATTGATTCCTCTCATCATAGACCTGAATACTTCTAGCACTATGATGCCTTATTTGCACACAATGACACAAGACATCATAGTACACGATGATGAACTAAAATTTGGGGTTGATTCCAAATTGCTCATCTAGAGCCTAGTATACAATGTTTGACCATCACATGGTTATCCTGTCTCTTAATTGTATCATGTTATTGATTTCTTTTACATAAATGATTATGGTTTATTGGCATTTTAATTTACATAGATTTTGATAAGGAATCACATTATAGGATCACTCTTTAGGAAATTTTAATCACCATGCCACTCAATATCTTTCGATGTTTATACAAAATATGAGGATTCACAGACACTATTAATAGAGTAAAAATGCTATATTAACTCTTAGGGCAATAAGTATTAGAGCTTTGGAGTAAAATTTCGGTGAAACGAGCATGTCAAAAATTGCACATAATTCATAAATATTTGAGTGGTGTCTGATTTTGAAAGAAATCAAGATTTTTACTTGTATTGATTTGTTAGAGTTTTATTTTGGGAATACCTCTTCTTGGATTTGTTTTCAGGTATTTGATATGGGGTACTCAAATCTCTCATTTCCACTCAAGGTGGATTTTGAAGCAAAGTTCCATCATTCCGTATATTTTTCTTAAATATGACAATTTGTTCATCTTAGAATAACCAAAACTGAAGAGGCAAAGTTTCCAACCATGAAGTGGAACTTTGACTTCTATCAAAATGCTTAATAATGTAGGATTTCCATGGTCATCAAGTCCATTGAAAATTTTAGGGTTAAAGAGTTAAAAATTTTGAAAAGGCCAATTTTTAATATTGTAATACTTATCATTTTTGCCCATAAATTATAAATACGATACAAATATCCCTTTATTTAGTCAATGATATGAAAACCACTATTCAAAAATTGCCTTTCAATTTTTCTCCATATCATTGGGATTTGCCCATTTATTATACATATAAATTTAGGGGCATTCTTAAAATTTTCCCTAATAAAGTCCTCCCCAGATGAGAGACATTCATCCAAGCCACGAGAAAACAATTAAGGTACTTTATGGTAAATTGTATGCAGGAAAAGCATAAGGGTCTGCCCTTTGGCTGCGAGAACATTGGAGGCTTTTGCTTGTGGTTATTTTTTATCCAGATTTATGCAAGAATGCAACAGAATACACAAATAACCATAGAAACAAATATGCACTAGAAATAACACTTCATTTCATTAATCAATAACTAAAACTTGTTTACATACAGAATGGAAATAAACTAGCTAGAGTGCTAGTAGCTTATCTCTGAGAAGAGATGTGGCGGCTACATGCCTCTGAACTCCTTGTTACATTGAGGCTCGAAGGCCTATATATTATTGAGAAACAATGGAAACCCTACACATCCAAAAACCTAACCCTAGGAGGTGAAACGCCAGAGTGTGGGCCCTGTTGGGTAACTTGGTACATCAATTTTTCGGGGTCATAACTTTAGCATACTACCTCCGTTTGATGTGCATGATACATCATTAGAAATATCTATTTAAGGAAAAATGACAAGTATGTAGTCCGGAATGAACTCATATTTGCCCGACAATTCGATGCCGAAAAAACGTCATTTAGGGCCTCAAAACGGCTCCGAAAGTTTAAGACCCGAAAACTGCCAAAAATAGTAAATTGTACTACAATTAAGGAAACTGGAAAAATGAAAGAAACAATGGTGGGGATCCAAGTGGAATATGTGGGTGGCCACCAATATCCTCTTGGATCAATTTTTCTCCTAAATTTTAGAGAAAGGGTAGTGAGAAAACTTTGAATCCAAATGGTTATTACATGAAATCTATGTCCAGGATAGTCCAAGATGAATTCATGGGTTCACTGAATACTTGTAGGTCATCAAGCAATTCCATTATTCTAGGTCGCTAAAATACAAGTGTGGATTTTGTTAAATACTATATATAACAATGACATTCCGACAAATTGGTACAAATGGGTACCATCAAATCCACCGAGTATCAATCCCTTCCTGCAGGTGTTTTGCATCAATCCAAAGGCAAGTAGAAAGCCAAGGATTTGAAGCATCAAGAGAAGACGAAGCATGAGAAGCCCAAATCTTCAGATCGGGGTTCAAATCCTATCACAGACAAAGAGAAGAAGAAGCAAGAGAAGACAAAATGCACTTATTTTCACAAAGGTTGGCATACAGAGAGTGCATGCATGAATAAAAACATTGACATGATGGCACAACTCCTTGATAAGAAAAACATACCCCTGCCAAAAGGCGCAAAGAAGAAAGAGGAAGGTCCAAGCTCAGAGAACAAGGATAGATGACATAATTTGGTTGTTGGATCTTCAGGATCTTCTGCCTTCATCATAGATTCAAGTGCCTCAAGGCACATGGATTCCATGCAATATTCCTTCTCATCCATACATCCTTACACTGTTCCATCCATCCTCCTGGGTGATGACTCCGAGATCCCAGTCAAAGGGATTGGCAAGATCGATCTAGATAATGGGTACTTCAACAATGTGTTGTATGTGCCTGATCTTGCAGCAAACCTACTCTTTTTCTATCAAATGACACACACAGGTGCAACCAAGAGAGTAAAATTTACTCAAAATGATGTGGAGATTTCAAAAAATTCTACAGGCCAAGTTGTTGCAGTGGGTTTTATTGACCATGATTTGAGAATGTATAAGTTCTCTAACTTCCTTCCTACTCCCAAGGAAATGAGCTCCTGTCACATTTCAATGAGACCAACAAAATATGGCATGAGAGGTTTATACATCTCAACCACATGTATCTTCAATCACTAAGCAAAGAAAACATGGTTGAAGGGCTTCCAAGTATCAAGTTCTCCAAAGGCACATGCAAGGGTTGCGTAGTGGGCAAACATGCGAGTGCAAATATGACAACGAAAAGGAAAGGGTGGTTGTCCAGGTTCTTGATATCATCCATTCATATCTGACAAGGCCTCTTCCCACACCCTCATATGGGAATTCAAGGTATGTGTTGACTTTCATAGATGATTTCTCAAGGTACTACTGGGTGTATTTTCTCAAGCAATAATCTAAAGTTTTTGAGGCTTTCAAAGTGTTCAAAGTTTAGTTGAGAATATGAGTGGGAAAAAAATTAAGTTTCTTAGGACAAATAATGGAAAGGAGTATGTAAAAAAAGAACTTACAACATCTATGTCATGAAAGTGGCATTCATATGCAACATTATGTGCCCTACACACCACAACAAAATGGTGTTGCAGAGCATGCGAATAGAGTTATGAAAGAGATGGAAACATGCATGATGGAGGCTAAGCATTTGTCTCCTAAGATATGGGATGAAGCCATAAATTGTGTTTCATATTTTCATAATATAGCTCCACACCAAGCATTGGAAGAGAAAACTCCATTTGAGGCTTGGAGTGGTCACAAGCCCAATGTTTCTCAGGGTTTTTGGTTCAACGGCTTGGGATAGAATTCCTCCCGAGAAGAGAAAGGCCTTGAAAACTCAAAGAAATGAGTCCATTATGGTTGTATATGCTGAATATTCAAAGGGATATAAGATATTTTATCCCTCATCTCATAAAACATTCATTGAAAGGAGTGTACATTTTGAAGAAGAGCCCATGCAGGAGATCGAACTAGTCAAGGGGGAATGCTCACATCCTCCACTCAATGATGATGCCAGTGATGATTATTTCTATAATTTTTTTTATTATAATATTTAATATGATGTTTATGAGATGCATACAGATAATGACTCACCCATAAGGCCAAAGTGATCTTGCTGGAGATCTACTAGACTCTATGAAGACTAGATCTCAATTTCACAGTGCTTTCTCCACTTGTGAATTGAATATTTCAGAGAGACGATTTAGGATGATTAGATATGATCCTTAGACATATCAGGAAGAATCACTTGACACAAGATGGAAAACAATCATGCAAGAAGAGTTCAAGTTTTTGCAAGACAATGAAACTTGGGAGTTGGTTCCTCTACCTTCCAAGAGGAAACTAGTGCAATGTAAGTGGGTCTATAGGACCAAAGTGGCTGAATATGGTTCTTATATCAAGTAAAAGGATAGGTTGGTTTCCAAAAGATTCTCTAAATTCCAAGGAGTGGACTGTACAGAGACATTTACACCAGTTGCAAATATGGATTCTATCAGGCTAGTTTTAGCCATTGCTGCATCTAAACGATGGGAGGTTCACCACATGGATGTGAAGAGTGATTTTATTCATAGTGATATTCATGAGGATATTTATATTCAGCATCTTGAAGGTTTCATTCATGATTCTTCACTTGTTTTTAGGTTTAAGAAGTCTCTCTATGGCCTCAAGCAAACCCCCAGGGCTTGGTATGCCAAGATGGTCAACTTTCTTCTTTCACTAGGATTTGATAGATGCAAATATGATCATAATGTGTATTTGAAGAAAATAGGTGATTCATTGCAGGTATAGTACTGTATTTTGATGATATTTTGATCACTGGAAGTTTCATTGATGATATAGGTTCAATAAAGTCTTCTTTGCATAGTGAGTTTTCAATGACCGGCCTTAGATTGTTGAAACAATTTATTGGCTTGGAGATTGAGAAATCTGATGTAGGGATCAAGGTAAGACAATCAAAGTATGTTGTAAACCTGTTATTGAAGTTAAAAATGGATTAATGTAAGGAATCCAAGTGTACCTTCCTTTCAGGAGTGAAACTAGGTGGTTTAGGTTCATCTCCATTGGTGGACAACTCACTATATCGACGGTTAGTTGGGAGTTTGTTGTATCTTACACACTACCAAAATGATTTGGATTATGCAGTAGGTGTTGTTGAAAGATATATGCAAGAGCCTCATAAGATCCATTGGAAGTATGCTAAGAGGATCTTGCATTATGTGCAAGGAACCAAACACTTCGGGATACACTATGCTGCTAGTTCTCCACTAGAATTAGTTGGATTTACTGATTCTGATTAGGATGGAGATTACATTGACAAAAAATCCACTTCAGGTTATGTATTCATGCTTGCACGTGGTCCCATATGCTGGTCAAGTAAGAATCATACCACCTATTACCATGGTCATATACACCTAGGACACATTTTCATTTGTTTTGTACTTATGTCATATGGTCCAAACCTTGGTTATGTTGGTCAAGCAAGGTATTTTTGTGTTTTTGACTAACTAATGCACCCAAGCGCCCATATTTTATCATTATGGAGACACATGTTCTCTCATTTATGTCTGTTCAGTCCTTGGTGTGCTCCCACTCCTTAAAACAGGGAAACTGGTTGACCAGAGGCGCCCATGCATTGTATTTGAGTGTTTTTGGCTCTTTTGGACCATTTGTTGCTTCCTAGAGCCACTCCCACTCACCCATACACTACAACACGCCTAGAATACCCTCATTTATGTCCTGGCATGCTTCACCCACGTTAACATGGCCATTCGTGACCGTTTGAGGTGGTTTGGGAGCTCATTGGTCCACCTAGGGGGGTTTGAGGTCCAATCTAAGCTTGCCACATGTATGCATCCAATTTTCCTCCAAAGGATAAAGATTTTATCTTATTGTATTATATTGATGTTCTAGAAATATTTCCATGTTGGAAAATAATATAAACTTAAGATATTGACACAATTCCTATGTGTTAATTTTGATCTTTTAATTGTTTTTCCTGCATAATTTGTGAATTTATTGAGTTGTGAGGATTCCCTTAAATCCTATATCTTGTTGTGAATTATATTTTCATAATGTGGTTCCAGCACTCTGTGTTGATGCCAAAATTTCTATGCTGACTATGTGGTTCCATCACTCTGTGCTAATGCTAGCATTTCTATGATGATGAAGATGATGTGGTTCGAACACTCTGTGTTGGTTCAGACATTTCTATGCCGATGATGATGATGTTGTTGCAACATTTATATGCTGATGATGATAATGTTGTTCCAACATTTCTATGCTGTTGTTGATGATGTTGTCCCGTCATTTCTATGTTGTTGATGATAATGTTGTTTCAACATTCTATGTTGAGGATGATGATGTTCCATCATCTCTATGTTGATGATGTAGATGATGATATAGCATTTTTTTAATGATTTTTCTTTAGCACTAACATGTTAATGATGTTTTTGTTGTTCCAGTATTTACATACTAATGTTGCAGGTGATGATCCAATATTCACATATTGATGTTGCAGATGATGATCCAGCATTCACATATTGATGTTGAAGATGACGTTGTTCTAGTATCCACATACTTATAATGTTCTAGCTAATAATTATGTCCCAGTACTCACATATTGGTGACAATGATGATGTCCCAGTATCCACATACTGATGATGATGATGATATTGATGATGATACAATTCCATATTGTTGATGAAGATATATGACGTTGTTCCAAAACTTCCTATGACATATAGAGATTCACCAGTCATTTGTATAGTTGTTGTTGATGATGTAGAATACCTTCCTAGTTAAGAGGGAGTGTTAAAATAATGTAACTTCATAAGCTATTCTATTTGTATTATTGTTATTCCTCCATTTGAAGATGTCCTTGATGTAATTGGTCATGTAAAAGTCATGAGGTAAAACCTATGTTGTAAGTCAGGGAAATAGTACCCACAAAAGTATTTTATAAATATTATTTTGAGCCTTTCCATGTAGGTCGGCCCTAATTAGAGAACCCGGTCGACCTATTTAGGTAATTGAGTCACTCACCTAATGAATATAAATTGGTGAGGCACCTCCTTCATTTGTACACACTTCACTCAAGAAAGTTCGGTAGAGAGGGAAGAAGAAGTGAATTGGAGAGAGGAGGAGTTGTCTTGGGGTTTTACACTGCCTTGGATTAGTTCTATTTTGAGGAATTTTTACGAGGTTTTCTCTCTTGTGCTTTCCTCGAGGAAAATATCTAAGTTCTTTGTGTTGTTGTGCTTGTTGTTCTTTCAGTGATCCCACTATTGTGAATTGTTTTATAATATCATCTAAGCAATTAAGAAAACTTAACATATATAATGTTCACCAAGGAAGGGAAAAAACATCATCTTAAAGGACTTACTTAAAGTTATTTGGAAATTATTATCTCCCATAGTATGGAGAAGTTATTTAATAAATACCACTCATGTTTTATTGCACAATTCAATTCCATCCAACTAGTGGACACACCCCCATAGGACATCCCCACTGATTTGTAGATGGTTCTCTCTAAACATCAAGAAGTCTTTTAAATAACCAAGGGTTTACCACTAACCCAGGAGAAGAATGACCATGATGTTCCACTAATTCTATGGAGTCAAACCCCCATTGTACACCCTTAACACCCTTTTATGCAAAATAATGATATAGAAAATATCATTCAGAAGTTGTTGAAGGCTGGAATCATTCATTCGAGTACAAGACCTTATTCCTCATTGGTGGTTATGGTATTGAAAATGAAGTAACTTGGTGCATATTCCCATATTTTCAAGCTCTCAATAATTTGAATATCAAGAATAAATTTCTTATCCTAGTCATTGATGATCTCTTAGATGAGATTTATGGAGTCAAGGTATTCACTAAACTAAACCTTCATTCAGGATACTAACAAATCAATATGAAAGAAGAAGACATCCCTAAGACAAATTCTTGTACCCATGAGGGTCATTATGAGTTTTTAGTAATGCCTTTTGGCCTTTGTATTTCTCCATCCACCTTTCAAAGTGTAATGAACAAGACTTTCCGACCTTTCTTCCATAATTTTGTGTCGATTTTATTTGATGATATCTTGATCTATATAAAAAAAAGGGAATGCCAGCTAAAACATGTCGATTATGTATTGCATACCAGTAGTTATTTATGAAGTGTTCCAAATGTGCTTTTGGGGTTACTAAGGTTGAATCCGTGGGTCATTGTGATTCAAGATGGAGTACAAGTGGAATCTATGCAAGACTATCCATTGCCCAAGAAACACAAGAGCTTGTGTAGGTTCCTAGGACTTACTAACTATTATAGAAATTTTGTGACAAATTATGGAAAATTTGTAACTCGTTTAATGTTCTTTCTACAAAAGAATGCCCTTTGTTTGGAGCAACAAATCTAACAAATCCTTCTCATCCATAAAGTATTCCATGTGCACTACTCTAGTATTAGAATTGCTTGAATCCACTAAATTTTGTTTTATAATGTGATGTCTAAGGAAGAGGTCTAATATTAGAATTAATGCAAGAAGGGTTCCCTTTGGATTTCATCGATAAGCAATTATGTGATCAGAATTTCGAAAAATCTACATGTGAAAAATAGATCATGGCCAACTCTCTAACAATGTTGGCATTCAACAATTTCTTACAGGTTTTTGTCATCAACTTCTTGAATAACTTGTTCATTAGATTCTAGATCCTTCAAATTTTCATCAAGAAATCATGCACTCAAAAACTGAACTGGTTTGAAGTAATCTAGAATATGAATTATGTTGTCTTTTTCATATCCTAAGGATTGAATGTTTGAGGAAACAAGGTTGTTTCAAGCTATCGACGTGAACCTATTTCTCTTGAAAGGAGAAATTGGTGTGGGTGAAATCACTAAAGGAAAAATCATGAAGGATAACAACTTAAGGATCCCAAGTGCAATGCTAAGAACTGCGATCTAATTGAACATTACTCTCTGTGTCAACACTATTGGTATACTCAGAGTACTTAAAAATGATAGTATTGGATTCCCAAAAATTTTAACAACAATCACACCTAGCTAGAAATAAAATTACAATTCCTCTTGCAGTCACACCACTTGGTTTGAAAACATTTTGCCAAAAACCCATGCACAGGTGTCCAAAGACAAGGAGGTAATTAATTTTTTATCAATGCACTTTATCGCACATGGAAAAAATAATGAATGATTTATCTCCTTCATATATAGAGGGTGGTATTGTTTAGTGACTGGTGCATTTTAACTATTTGAAGGTTGGTTAGTAATATATTTTGAGTATAAGTGTCTATACACAACCAAATCAACATTATTGAGTTGTATTGTTTGTATGAGGAGATGTATTTGTTCAAAATATTTGTAAAAAAAATGGTTGACTAAGCTGGGAAGTTTTTATGGTTCTAAAAATGAAATAAAAATTAAGAGAGAGTTGGGAACATGCATACAAATTGACATTTTTTTGCACTATTTGCTAAAGTGAATTATTGTATTTGGGAAACTCATTGTCCTTACAACAAGGATATCTATAATACAATCAAACATTTTTTATGGTAGATTCGTCCT
This sequence comes from Pseudotsuga menziesii, assembly GCA_001517045.1. NCBI lineage: Eukaryota > Viridiplantae > Streptophyta > Pinopsida > Pinales > Pinaceae > Pseudotsuga > Pseudotsuga menziesii. The sequence continues at coordinate 239,331 of LPNX010324528.1, read as the reverse complement.
AGACCTAGCTTGAAATTTGAAAAAGGAGGTCTAAGGATAGTTTTCATTGTGTGAGCCGATGATCATGTCATGTATGGTGCATACTTTTTAAGATATTTGATGATGGTGTTTTATGTCTAGTTTTTGACACATTTGGAAAACAACAAAAGAATACATGCTAATTCACTCATAAAATTCCATGGTGAATGCAACTATTAAGTCTTCTCAAACTTGTTGATAAGTGACACTAAGTGGCAAGTTGTAAATGCATCAAGAAGGAAATTCTTCTGTCATGTACCCATACCCCAATTATCATGCGGAATTAAAAATTTCCTACAGAACCTTTGTTGTTCTATGAAACACAGGGCATGGCCGTGAAACACTCCTCAACATTCATGTTTTGATACCACACTGTCACATCCCCTTTCGTCCACCATTGATCAATTCGACAATCTACAAAGAAAGATCTCAGAGGGGATCAAACGAAGGGAGAAAAATCATGACGAAAAATGATGGTCACAATCTGTTCCGTATCTAGGGACAAATCAACGGCTGAGAATCAACCCGCAAGAATCCCGCATGTGGAAATATACCGTTGCGGAAAGGAGAGTTGTAGAAGGAAATCTGTGAAGTTGCATTCCACATCCCTCATCCTGCAAGTTGTAAAAAGGAAATTGTGGAGAAAAGGATTTCCATAATGTCGTTTCTGCATCCTACATCTCGTAAGTTGCGGAAAGGAAAATTGCGAAAGGATATTTCTGTGGAAATTTCACCTGCTAACAGAAGTCTTGGACCGATTTGATCATTCAGGACATCACCAATCCAGCCAATATAAGCCCCATAACGAACCTTAGAAATGCATTGAAAGTAAACATACATATATGCAGACAATTACAATTATACATCGGAAGCAATTCATCAATTCAACACATTAAGCATGTTCATCATATTTCATTGAGAAAATTCAAATGAAAATATTAACATAGAAAAGAACACTTATCTTTGAAATAAGTTTGTTCTGCAACCAGCTATGTCACTGCAACGTTCCACCCAACCATAGGCCAATGCTCATCAATCTCTCAACAGCACTGCCACCTCCTAGATGGGAATGATTCCCCCAAGGAATAAGGAAACACTAGCAAACTCACACATAGCCAAGGATACAACAAGAACACAACCAAGCCAACACGGTTGGGTTTATCAGGATACACATAGTTAAGCTAGCTAATAGTTGGGTTTATCAGAATGCACACAGTTAAGCCAACACTTACATAAAGGACCAACCAAGCCAACAAATGGGTTTATCAAGCTACACAACTAAGCCATCTCACTAATGGGCTTATCAGGATACTCATCCAAGCCAACATTCAAAGCTGGGTTTATCAGACTGTCTAGTCAAGGATCACATGTGGCCAAATAAACAATAAGACACAGCCAATCCAATTACCAGTTGGTTTTATCAGGATGCAAGGAGATGGAAAGGCTGACTTCTAATCTAGTGAGCTCAACCACAGAGCTATGGATGCCTACACCAGATCTAGCCTGGATTCTATAACATCTACACAACCAATACCAAGAAGCATCCCCTTCTCTGCTACACAGTCCCTCGGGCTATGCCTTCCCTTTCCAGCGCTATTCAGGGTGTTCAAAGAAGAAAACTAGCCCTCTAGATATTTTTGTAAGGTTCCTTTTCACACTAGGTTTATCAAGCTAGCTCAGACCCCATTTCTACTCCCAAACCAGTTCAAACCAAAACAACAGAGGCATATATAGAAAGATATGAAATTCACCAAAAAAATCATAATTCCTTGCTGGCCATTCACTCCATAGCACCCAAAACGTATTTCCTGGACATGCGCACTAAAGAAACAACTGAAACGTGAAGGATAAACACTTAGGTAGGTTCAGCTATGTGAGAGTTCCTCGTGAATGAAGGATCGATGATGAAAAATGTCCTGCAGCTACCCAAAATGTGAGGGAAGATGAAAAACGTGAATGCATGAGGGAATGCGCATAAGTTCTTAGGATATTTCTTGCCCGTGAAGTCAAAACATGTTCTTCAAGAATGGGTGCTCTGCCCAATTCGAATTTCGCCCATACTCTTTCCATTCCATGCAATAACTACCTCAACCAAATTATGGCAGAAATAAATGGTTGGGGAAAAAGACAAGAAATGGGTAGTTGACAGTTTTAATGGGTTTTCCCCAATGGCTCAAAGTTAAACATTCCCTGCCCCCTATCCTTGGGAAATCATTCCCCCATTTCATTATTTGTTGCATTGACATAGCTAGTTGTGGGTTTTTTATTAAATCACATATTTACATGATGTTTACAAACGTGCTTGACTTAGCACATGAACCAAAGGCATCAACCATGATCACCTATACACCAAACATTAATCAATGACAGGGCCTTGTCCTTGAGGTCCTTGCCATGATTCCATATAATATTTACATCATATACATTTAATGCAAATGGGGTCAAAACTAGGGTGTTACATTCCCCTCCCCCTTCAACAACACTGTCCTCGATGCTTTACAAAATTGAACAAAAATCCTGCACTGGTACCTCCCTCAGTGCTCTGCAGAATTGAACAAAAATTGATGTGCCAATCGCATGGCATCCTCCAGCTCCCATGTAGCCTCTTTAGGACCGTAGTGCTCCCATTGCACCTTTACCTTCCCTATGGCTCGGTTCCGAAGCATTGTGGCCTTCCTATTGAGGATGCGCATTGGATCGATGTGTAACTCTCCCTCGGGTTCCACCTAAATCACATCCCAATTTATCACATGGTTAGGATCATGTACATATTTCTTAAGCAAAGAAACATGAAAAACATTATGATCTCTAGTGCTAGCAGGAAATGCAATTCTATATGCAACTGGCCCTATTCTTTCAAGCACTTCAAATGACCCACATTATCTAGGTGACAGCTTGGCACAACTTCCAAGCTTCAAGGAACTCTTCTTTTCCCTCACTATGAGGTAAACATGATCCCCAACATTGAACTCTCTGTTCACCCTATTCTTATCTGCATAGCTTTTCTGTCTGTCATGGGATGCTTTCAGATTATGCCTGATCTTTATCACTTCCTGCTCCATCTCCTTGAGCAATTATGGACCAAGCACAACCCTGTTCACTGGATTTTACCAAGTCACTGGTGTCCTACACCTCCTACCATACAAAGATTCATATGGACTCATCCCCAAAGATTCTTGTTGTCCATTGTTATAAGAAAACTCTACCAAGTGTAAATAATCTTCCCACTTGGTTGGTTTGTCCATCACATACATGAAAAGCATGTCTTCAAGCACCTGATTCACTCTCTCTATCTGACCACCCATCTAAGGGTGGTAGGCAATGTTGAAGTTCAACTTTGTACCCAAATCTACAAACAACCGCTTCCAAAAATTGGAAGTGAACTTGACATCTCTGTCAGAGACTATTTCCTTAGGTAATCCATGCAATTTGAAAATCTCCTTCATGAATATCTTTGCAATGTCATCAGTCTTATGGGTAGACTGAACCAGTATAAAATGTGTTGCCTTTTTCAACCTGTCCACCACAACCATGATGGAATCATGATGTCTCCAAGTCATTGGCAATCCTATAATAAAATCCATGGAAATAACTTCCCATTTCCACTCTGGAACTGACAAAGGCTACAACAAACCTGCTGGGTGTTGATGCTAAACCTTCACCTGCTGACATTTCATGCACTTTGAAATATATTCAGCTGTGTCCTTTTTCATTCCTGGCCAAAAGTACTACTTTCTAGCTGTAGAAATTGTCTTCTGATATCCTGGGTGACCAGATATGGAGCTTGATGGATCTCATCCATAACAACCCTCCTAAAATATGCTACATTTAGAATATAAATTATGTTCCTATAAGTAAGAAGTCCATCTTCTTCTAATTTACATCCCTCAAACTTCTTTTCAAGGCTTTGCTGCTGCAACTTGTCCTTGACCTGGACATACAATTCATATTCAACAACATGATTAACAATCTACTACCTCAACTCTGATTAGAAAATACTAATGGATGCCACATGCATTTCCTGCACCTTCCTACTGAGTGCATGAGCTACCTTATTCTCTTTTCCATTTATGTGCTTGATTTCAAAATCAAACTCACATAAAAACTCCAGCCATCTAGCTTTCCTAGCATTTAGAGTAGGTTGATCAAACAAATGCTTCAGACCACAATGGTCTGTCCTTAGCTCAAATATTTTTCCCATCAAGTAATGCCTCCACATCTTGAGAGAATGTACTATTGCTACAAGTTCCAAATCATGAGTGGCATAGTTTTTCTCATGTTCCTTCAACTTTCTTGACTCATAACATATCGCATGGTTGTCTTGCATAAGGACTCCACCAAGCCCTTGACCACATGCATCGGTACACACCACAAAATATTTTTCTGGGTCTGCAATATTCAATACTGGTGCACTTGTAAGAAGATTCTTCAACTGCTGGAAGCTTTCTTCACACCTCGGTGTCCATTCGAAATTTATTCCCTTCTTTTGCAAAGAAGTGACTGGATGTGAAACCTTGGAGAATCCCTCTATGAATATCATGTAGTATCTTGCGAGTCCTATAAAAGATCTTACATCTGTCACATTTCTTGGAGTAGGCCATTTCGTAATGGATTCAATCTTGTTAGGGTCCACAAATATACCCTCTTGTGAGATAATGTGACCCAAATACTGAAATCTATCTTTATACAAGTCACACTTGCTCAACTTTGCATACAACTTATGCTCCCTAACAAATTGCAATGTCAATCTCAAATGTTCTTCATGCTCTTCCTCATTCTTAGACTAAATAAGGATGTCATCAAGGAAAAAAAGAAAAAACTTGTCCAAATACCTGCTGAAGACAGTATTCATAAGGCATATAAATGTAGTTGGTGCATTTGTGAGACCAAATGGTACCGCTACAAACTCATAATGTCCATACCTTGTTCTGAAGGTTGTCTAATNCTTGATTCTCACCTGATGGTAACCAAACCTCAAGTCAATCTTGGAAAATACCTTTGCTCCTCTCATTTGATCAAAGAGGTCATCAATCCTAGGAAAAGGATATGTATTCTTCACCATGACTTTGTTCAGCTATCTTTAATCAATACACAACTTGAGTGTACCATCTTTCTTCCTCACAAACAAAACTGGTGCTCCCCAAGGAGACACACTCGACTTGATATACTTATTCTCCAACAACTCTTGTAGTTGCATCTTCAGCTCTAGAATTTCTAGCGTGCTCATTTTGTAGGGTGTCTTGGACACTGGTGCTACTCCTAGAACAAGCTCAATTGTGAAATCAATGTCTCTCTTTGGAGGAATCCCCCTGGAATCTCATAAGGAAAAACATCCTTGAATTCTTGTGACACATGAAATTCCTCCAACCTAGGAGTTTCATTCTCTGTTGCCTTCAAAATATGAGCTACATACAACTGACAACCTTTCCTACAAAACTTCTTCAACTACATTTCTGAAATATGCCTCACAGAAATCACCTTTGGAATGCCTCTTACAACTATTGGGTTCCCTTCTTCATCCATGCATTCAAAAGTCTTATTATAATAGTCGAGTGTTACCCTGTGAGCTTCTAACCAATCCATTCCAAATGAGAACATCATAGGAACCAAGTGGTAGAACATTTAGATCTACACAAGTGACAAATCCATTCATCACCAATGGACATTTCTCTACCACTTCACTAACCTTTCTCTTAGTTCTAGTGGCTAGATGAACTAACCAAGATTTTCTATGCTTTACTTTCTTAGAAGCAAAAATATCCGCTACTCTAGGATTAATGTAACTGTGAGTAGAACCAGGGTCAATCAAAATAGAAACAGATTGCTCAGCAATCTTACCTGCAACTTCGACCACAGTTGACTGGTGATCTTCCTGGTGGTCCTCTAGTGCTGCATAAATTCGGGGGACGACCCTTGCTACTTGACCCACTGTTTCTGCCTCTTGAATGTTGTAAGCTAGCCTTGCATTCTCATTCTCAAGTGGACAATTCATGTGCTTGTGGGGTCCTCCACATCTCCAACATTGGAGTGGTTCTATGGGATTTTCTCCCTCCACTCTAGTTGGTTTCTTCTCCACTTGGGATGGTTGCTTCTGTTGATTCCTGAAGTTAGAAGGTTTGAAACCTTTCTTCTTTTAGTCATACTTCTCATTCTTCTTGTCCTTCCATGTCTTATGATAATCAGGTTTTCCTTTTCTTTGCTCATAGCAATACTTAGCTTTCCTTATCGCTTCTTCCAGATTTCTAGGTTCATAAAACTCAATTCTGTCTTTGTAGGACTGAGGAAATCCACTCAGGAAACGCTGGATTTTCACCTTTTCATCTTTGATGTACCTGCCATACCTTAAAAGTTCTAAGAACCTGTTTGCATACTCTTCCATGGTCTGCTGTCCCAATCTCAGCTCATGGAATTATTTGATAATATCATCATAGTACTTGTCAAAGAGGTACTTCTGCTTCAAATACTTCTGGAACTATTTCCACACAATCTTCCTTGCATTATTCTTTTGCACTTGCCTGAAGTGCTCCCACCATATGTATGCTCTTCCAGTCAAATTGAAGATGGCTATTCTACCCTTCATATTTCCTGAATAGTCTTGGACTTGGAAATATTCCCTCATCCCAAAAAGCCAGGCTTTAGCTTCTTGACCATTCTTTATCTCACCATTGAAGGTAGGCGAACTTGCCTTCTTAAATTCATCACGTGGACGGTTCTGGTAGCATCTCTTTCTCTTGTCCTTGTGAGAAGAAGAAATTGAACCACCAGTGGATCCTTTAGAGTCAGATGACCCACTAGGAGGTCTCTTTCTTCTTTTGGCAGTGCTCTTACTTCCTTATGGTCTTATTGTCTGGTCCCCAGATTTCATCTGCCTCTGAATGTCTGTCAAACTTTGCAACATGGATGCATTCAACTGATTCTGCTCCTCCTGAGCCTTACACACTCTTTCATTATCTGCCTCATAAATTTGCATCTCCACCCTTAGGATTCTCATGGTGGCTGCAAAATATGGGGGAGTATCTTGAAACCTCCTCCCATTAGAGTCTGTCACAGCATTTCCATCTCGAACATTCCCCCCCATAGCATCTTCCTTGTGTTCATAGGGATCCTGGGTATCATTCATGCTGTAGGTTCTCATGGCTTAGCCAAACCAAATTTACCAAGCTACACTATCTGGAATGTTGCCCTTTAAAGGTGACTATAATTTTGCAAAATGTGTTATCAAACACCATTTGTTAGCTGCATAGCAATTCAAAAGTAAAAATCATTTACTTGTTGTCACCTGGCCCATCTAGGCCCAATGTTGTAACCAACAACTCTGTTAATTGTTCAAATTGGACCCTTTTAGGCCCAACACTGCAACCTATAGCTCTATTAAACCACAATCTGGATGTTCTTTTCTCTTTTAACTGCTCGTTCTGGCCCATCCAGGCCCAATGCTGCAACCAGCAGCTGTGATAACACTCTGTCACGTACCCATACCCCGATTATCATGCGGAATTAAAACTTTCCTACGGAACCTTTGTCGTTCTTTCAAACACAGGGCATGGCCATGAAACACTCCTCAACATTCATGTTCTGATACCACATTGACACATCCCCTCCCGTCCACCATTGATCAATTCAATGATCTACGAAGAAAGATCTCAGAGGGGATCGAACAACAGGAGAAAAATGACAACGAAAAATGATGGTCACAATCTATTCCATATCTAGGAATAGATCAACGACTGAGAATCAACTCGCAAGAATCAACGATGCAAAAATCTTGAGTTTGCGGAATTGGGAAAATGGAAATTGTGATCCCGCATCTTGCATCCCGCATGCGTAAATAGACTGTTGCAGAAAGAAGAGTTGCTGAAGGAAATATACGAAGCCACATTCTGCATCCCACATCCCGCAAGTTGCAGAAAGGAAAGTGCAGAGAACAGGATTTACAGAATGTCGTTTCCACATCTTGCATCCCACAAGTTGCGGAAAGGAAATTCGCAGAAGGAGATTTTTGCGGAATTTCCACCTGCTAACAGAAGTCTTGGACCGATTTGATCATTCATGCCATCACTAATCCAGTCAATCTAAGCCCCATAACGAAACTTAGAAATGCATTGAAAGTAAACATACACAGATGCACACAATTGCAATTATACAGCAGAAGCAATTCATCAATTCAACACATTAAGCATGTTCATCATATTTCATTGAGAAAATACAAATGCAGAGCTTAACATAGAAAATAACACTTATATTTGAAATAATTTTGTTTCGCAACTAGCTATGTCGCTATAGCGTTCCACCCAACCATAGGCCAGTGCGCTCATCAATCTCTCAGCAGCACTGCCACCCCCGAGCTGGGCATGATTCCCCCAAGGAATAAGGAAACACTAGCAAACTCACACATAGCCAAGGATACAACAAGAACTCAGCGAAGCCAACACAGCTGGGTTTATCATGATACACATAGTCAAGCTAGCTAATTGTTGGGTTTATCAGACTGCACACAGTCAATCCAACACTTACATAAAGGACCAACCAAGCCAACATATTGGTTTATCAGGCTACATAGCCAATCCATCTCACTACTGGGTTTATCAGGCTACTCATCCAAGCAAACATTCACAGTTGGGTTTATCATACTGTCCAGTCAAGAATCACACATGGCCAAATGCACAATAAGACGCAGCCAATCCAATTACCAGTTGGGTTTATTAGGATGCAAGGAGATGGAAAGGCCAACTACTAAGCTAGTGAGCTCAACCACAAAGCTATGGACACCTGCACTAGATCTAGCCTGGCTTCTAAAACATCTACATAGCCAACACTACGAAGAATTTCCTTCTCTTCTACACAGTCCCTTGGGCTATGCCTTCCCTTTCTAGTGTTATTCAGGGTGTGCAAAGAAGAAAACCATCCCTCTAGATCTGTCTGTGAGGTTCCTTTTCACACTAGGTTTATGAAGCTAGTTCAGACCCCATTTCTACTCCCAAACCAGTTCAGAAAAAAAAAACAGAGGCATATACAGTAAGATATGAAATTCACCCAAAAAATCGTAATTCCTTGCTGGCCATTCACTCCGTAGCACCCAAAACAGATTTCTTGGACATGCACACTGAAGAAACAACTGAAACGTGAAGGATAAACACACAGGCAGGTTCAGCTGCGTGAGAGTTCCCCGTGAATGAAGGATCGATGATCAAAAATGTCTCGTAGCTACCCAAAATGTGAGGGAAGATGAAAAACATGAATGCATGAGGGAATGAGCATACGTTCTTAGGAGATTTCTTACCCATGAAGTCAAAACACATTCTTTAAGAATGGGTGCTCTGCCCAATTCGAATTTTTCCCATACTCTTTCCATTCCATGCAATAACTACCTCAACCAAATTCTAGCAGAAAATAAATGGTTGGGGAAAAAGACAAGAAATGGGTAGTTGACAGTCTTAATGGGTTTTCCCCAATGGCTCAAGGTTAAACATTCAACCCGCCCCCCCCCCCTTATCCTTGGGAAATCATGCCCCCATCTCATTATTTTTTGCATTGACATAGCTAGTTGTGGGTTTTTTATTAAATCGCATATTTACATGATGTTTACAAACGTGCTTGACTTAGCACATGAACCATAAGCATCAACCATGATCACCTATACACCAAACATTAATCAATGACAGGGCCTTGGCCTTGAGCTCCTTGCCATGATTCCATATAATATTTACATCATATACATTTGATGCAAACAGGGTCAAAACCAGGGTGTTACATCTTCTAAGAATCATGAGTTGGTTGAATCGTTCAAACGCGGGGTGAGTTGCAAACCCTTTTTCAAATTCATAATCAATTGAAACTTTATTGTGAAAAGAAGACCTGCTTGAAATTAGATAAGGATACCATCGACAATAAAAATCAAATCATTGTAATCAAAATTTTGGGGTGGATGATTGGTTGTAACCAACACCCTAAAGTTAACATAAAAACAAGTGAGTATGACATAAGAGAAAGCTAGTGTAAAAACAAACAAGTTCAAGCAAGAATGACACAATTTAAAATTTAAAATGGCTAAAGGTGGAAAGCATTTGCAAGACAACAACCAATAAAACTTCAAGGCTCATTACATGCATTGGATAATTGGATTGTTAGTATTTACAAGCAAATTGATTGGAGCACTTCAACTAAATTTACTTGAAAAGGGTCATGTTATCTCCCAAAATAAATTCATTTTGATAGTATGAAGAATTCAAGTCATGTCATGAAAGATTTGAAGATGACTAACAAATTGAAGGTCTTTGTTTGTGCTACGGTTGAAGAAATTGGAAGTTTTAGCTTTCGGTGGCTTAGGCAGGGTTCTTAATAGCTCATTAGCCATCAAAAGGCTTTGTTTCAGCAGCTAACAGTTTAACGCAGGATAAAGGTAAAACACCGAAAGAGGGCCCGAGCGAGTAAATGGTAAAAACACTTTCGGTGGCTTAAGTGAGACTTCAAACGACTCATTAGCCACCGAAAAGTGTTGCTTTCGGCAGCTTAGTGAACAGTCCAAGAAGGGTGTTAACCGCCGAAAGTGGACAAAAATTGACATCGGTAAAGGCGCTTTCGGTGGCTTAGGTGAGACTTCAGACATCTCATTAGCCACTGGAAAATGATGCTTTCGACAGCTTAGTAAACAGCTCAAGAAGGGCGTTAACCACCGAAAGCAGGAAAAAAGGCGTTGGGGAAAAAGCACTTTCGGTAGCTTAGGTGAAATCTCTGACGTTTCATTAGCCACCGAAAGGATGGGTTTTCGGTGGTTAAAAGGGATTTTTGGGGAGACCACTATCTGCTGAAAGCTAAGTTTCACCGTGACATTGGGAAAATGGTTTCGATGGCTTGGGCAAAAGGATTATCATTTCATTAGCCACCGAAAGCCATATTTTTGGCGGCTTGCAAACAAATTCCCGAAGGCTGTTACCACCGAAAAGGTAAAAGAGAGAAATGGTTAGAAATATATCAAATCAAACCCCGTCAGCAAGATAACGATTAGTAAAGGGCGTGATAAACCAACGAAAGGATAGGAGGCTGCGTAACTGCGTGAGGAAATGAGCAATGAGGTCATTATTTGAAATTGATAATGATTGATGTGATGAAACCCTCCTTCTCCCTCCATCTGTCCATCGAACTACAGAAAATCCCAATGAGTATCCATTGATTGATTTTACCATAATTGTTGGGCATGGGTCTCGAAAAAAAAAGAACCATCACCCTCTGAGCTAAGCATCCATCATGAAGTTGAAAGCCCTCATAATCAGTGCCAAATCTCTAGTACATTCCACCCTCAACCTCAGCATTTCTCTCCACCAAAAATTCTTCTCTGATAAGCAGCGTGCTAAAACACTATCCTACAGAACTTGAATTTATTTGTTGCAGGTACCTAGTAGTGGCATTCAGCAAGATGGAGAAGGGAGGACCTACTCTCAGGTAGGAGTTGGGAGACATCGGTTACCTAGAGGCACATCTAGAGGTCTGTCAATTATTCAAAGATGCTGGATACTATAGGTTTTGTGAGAAGATTCAAGGTTCACACCAGTAGGTGGCTGAGGCATTTTCCCTCTTCTTCGATGGCTCCAAGGAAGTCATAGGCAAAGAAGAATTCCTGATAGATGAAACCCTAATTACTAAAGTAACTAAACTTCCTAGCACAGGAGAGAAGTGATTTAAGACCACCATACCAAAAGATGTAGAATTCATATCTTACATGAAGCCTGAGCATAGGGAGGTGGTGTGGAAGAAAAGTGTACCATCCTCCTGGCTCAAAGAGAGGTGGCAGAAACTGCTGAAGGTCATTGTGGTCTACATAACATGTGAAGGGAGATATAACAAAGCTATGATTTACCATTTTAAGTTGATGAACCACTTCATAGGGAGAAGCCCACTGAATTTTCCTTTTCACTTACACAAGAGTTTGGCAAAGATGGCACACCAGGTGAAGGCCCAGCCAACCAAGATTGCTGGCAGACTGTCTCATCATGACCTTATCTAGCTGCTGATCTAAGAGTTGCTGAAAAGGAGGAATATGGCATGGCCTTATTTCCTATATTGGAATGGTTTTGAAACATGCCTGCAGCCATAAGAAAATGGGAAGTCTCTTGCCAAAAAATCCAGCACACTAAGAAGTGGGAAAAGAAAGAGAAGGGATATATCCCCAGTAGCAGCAGAACAGCCTCCCTCCTCTTTCAAAGCCAAGAAGGTCAAAAGAAACTTGGATTTTAGTGAAAAGGGCCAGGAAGTTGCAACACACAATGAGAACATTTTGAACCTTCCCTACTCAAATTCACAAGAGGAACAAGAAGAAGGTGCAGAACTAGCTTTGAAGGTTGTAGAAGAGATTCAAGAGCTACCATCACCTACACCAAAGGAGCAAGATGAACCAGCAGAGAAGGCTTGCTCTAGCAAGCCCAAGACTCAAAAGATAAATCAGTTGCTGAGGCAAGTATATGGGATGGAAGTTTTGGTCAGAGAGGTAAAGAGGAATAATGCTACATTGACCAATAGGAACAAGCTGCTGCATAAATCTTACCTAGAGCAGAGAGAAAGGTATATTTTCCTAAAGAGACTAAATAAAAGATACCTGAAGGATAACACAAGATTGTATAGGATGACTAGTCTTCAAAAACTCCAGATGAAGGAGGCCAAGCTAAACCCTAGCAGCCACCTCACATTGAAAACCCTAGTTGAAGTTGTTAACCCTCCTGGCATAGAGCCTGCTGAAGAAGAAAGCTAAGCAGATAGACTGGAAAGCATAACTTTGGAGGCAGCCTAAGAATTGTTGAAGAATAGGGCTTTCGGTGGCTTAGGCAGACGCTGAGGCAGTTCATTAGCCACCGAAAGCCCCGCTTTTAGCAGCCAACGGTTCTAATATTTTGGCCTCTTAACCACTGAAAGTAGACAGAGGCATAATATTAAATTTTGACATGCAGGACTAGTTTTGGGCGAACATGGATGGCTCAAGGATGAAGTATAAAGATGAAGGACGCTAAAGAAAACATCAAGGAAGGTGTGCTTCAGTTTTACTGTGACATAACAGTAGAAAAGGTCACCAATACTTAATTGTCAAAGTGAAACAGTGACTGAACCAGTAGAGGACCATTGACAATGATTGCCAGTAATTACTTTAGTTATCAAAAGGTTCAAACATTGAATGAATTCTTGAGATAGTTAGACTAATAGTTAATTAGGGTTTCATGACCTAATTATGCAAAAAACAATTATTTTGTTTATTTTTATTAAATCAGATCCAAGTTTTCAGGATCTGAGTATTTTTGTAAAGGCTATAAATCCTAAGACTTATTTTATTGAAAGGGTTCAACTTCAGGGACTTGTAGACCAATACTATTGTCAAGCTTCTCATTTTACACATGATATAAGATCTTTTGTTATCATTTGTTCAGCTTCCATTTTCTATCTATTCTGTGCTTATGCTTGAATGTGTTATTCAAGTTTGATTCAGGTTAATTAATGTCTGATAGCTGTCACCCTATTAGCATATTGATGTCATTTGAATTATAAGTGTTTTCCTTGTCATGATTAGTCATTTATATATATCTGTTTTATGCATGGATATGCCAGCATGATAAGTTCTCCATCTCTGCACCATATTTTCAACCTTTGAACAGTGGTAATTAGAAGCCTTATCCCTGATTGAGTTTCATGCATGTCTTGAGAGTGGTAGGTTTATAGGTCACCTGACTTGATCCACTTAGAAAACCATAAAAATATTTAAGTTACCAGGAATCCTCGAGCTGCAACCTAGAGGATTTTCCTGGAGTGATAACAAATTGGCGCCGTTGCCGGGGAGAGGAGACTGAAGCTTAGCTGCCCTAGGAGACAACATAGATCCATGCTTTGATGATAGACAAAGCTTGGACACTATTCTGGTTGTAATCATCTATCTGGAGACTCCATTGAAATAAGGTGGCTTCAAGAAGACCAAGTACCAGAGAAAACCCTCAGGGGCCACCAGCAACACTTGTTTCAGATCCAGAAGCGATTTTGAGAAGAGCTAGGGTTTCCATAAGGCAGACCAACGGTGGTACAAAGGAAGCTACATCAGGAATTTCAAAGAATATTTCTGCTATTTTTCTTCTGTTGAAACACTTAATTCTTAGGAATTTATAAATACATCAGAAAATTTTAGGGTTTGGGAATCTTCAAGCACTGTTCCTTGTGAAGATCCAATCCCTGGTGACTCCACTGGGATAAGTTTACCACCACCACCTTCTCAGCTACTACCTACATTAGTACTACCTTCCTCCACCCTTTCCATATCCATTTCCAATATTGCTGCCCCTCAATTGACCAAAATGGAAAGGATCCTGGTAGCTAGGTATGCCCCCCTAAATTTGCCTAACCCTTTCTCGTCCATGCACTGGAGAATACCTCAAGTACATGCCTAAGTTCACAGGAGAGGGAGATTTCGCAGCTGAAGAACATCTAGAGGCATTTCACAGTTATGCTGAGAACATTAATATAGAACAGGAAGATGTGTGGACTAGGGGTTTTGTACAAAACCTAGATGGTCAGGCTAGGAAATGGTTTAAAGAATTGGCTTCTGGATCAGTAGCAGATATTGAAGCCCTAGATGACATCTTTCTAAAACATTGGGGAGAGAGGAGAGACCACCTCTATTATATCACAGAGTTCAGCAACTTGAAAAGAGAGAATGGGGAGTCTGTTTCCAACTTCACCAAGAGGTTCAACAATATGTACAGCAAGATCCCCACTGAAATCAAACCCACTGATACCTCAGCTAGGATAGCTTATGCAAATGCCTTTGACTCAGATTTCTGCCTGCTTATCAAAGAAAGGAGGTCTGCCTCCTAATCACTCATGCAGGATGTTTCCCTAGAGGTAGAATATAACATTGTGGCATCTCAGAAGGTCAAAGGAAAGATAGACAGGAAGAAGCATCCAGCAGACCCTATTGGGGCTTCTTCATCAGAGAACAAGATTGACAAAATGACCAAACTGTTAGATAACCTAACTGCTGAAATGTCTAAGCTAAAGGAATAAGGATAGATACCTGTGAGGGGAAAAGGGCTAAGTGATTTTGTTCCTCAAAACCCTAATTTTGTCCCTTATAGAAGAGGAAACCCCCCAGTTCAGATCCTTAGAAGGGAAAGGAATCAAGGGGAAGATTAGAGAATGAGGGCTCTTTTTCAGAATGTTGTACTAGAAGAAGAGCTAGAATTCATTGAGGAAGAAGGAGAGGCTGAAGAACACATCCACTACATGGAAGATGAAGTTGACTATTCTTTTCTGACACAGGTAGAATATGAGGAAGCCCTAATTGATGAACAGATCAGTGAAGAAGAAGTATGTAAGGCTGATGGTCAAGGGGGGTATAATCTGATGTCCAGGCTGGTTTCTTCTCTTAAGAAGAATGTTGTTCCTGTCAACCAGCCTGTTGCACCAGCTAAAAAGGCTACTGTTTTACCAAAGAAAATGGTTGTCATTTCCAAACCATTGCAAAAACTAGCACCTTCATCAAGCCCTAACCATGTCCAAGTCAAAGCTCCAGTACATGAGGTAAGGTTTCCTGATAGACTGCATTATTCTTTCAACCTTGAGTCAGATATTCAGAAATTGAAGATCCCTTTCCCATTAATTGAGCTAATGAAAAATGATGCATTCAAATCTTCCATACTGAATTCTCTTCAGCCAAAGGTACATATTGATACTGACTTTGTAAATCTGCAAGATGACAAACCTATTGTAACCCTAGGCCCTATGATCGAATACCTAAAGGATTCATGCCCACCCTTCTACATATCTTTGAATATCCATGATAAAGTCCTTCATAACTGTCTACTGGACTCAGGAGCTTCCCCTAAACTAATGCCAAAAGCTGTGATGGATGAGCTTGGTCTCAGCATTATAAATCCCTAACATGATTTATTCTCCTTTGACTCCAGAAAGGTCAAGTGCCTGGGCCTCATCAAAGACCTTGTTGTAAACCTATCTTAGCTACCTTCAAAAAGCATCATGATGGACATTGTAGTGGCTGATATCCCTCCCAAATTTGGTCTCTTGCTGTCTCGATCATGGAGTAAAAGGCTAGGGGGCACCCTTCAGATGGACCTTACATATGCCACAATCCCCATGTTTGGAGGGGAGACCAAGAGGCTTTACAGAGAAAATCAGCTTGCCTACATCATAAGCAATGAAAGAAATTCAGTGAACCACCCCATCTATGCAATAGACACTGATTTTGGATCATGCATTCTGCAAATAGATGATTCTCAGCGAACACCAATCCATCTTACCAATCCCACCTATCAGTAGCCCGAAGAAGTGACCACAATAGTCTGGAACATGTATTTTGATGGGGCTAGCACTCAAAGCTCAGCAGGTGCAAGTGTAGTATTGATATTTCCATCCAAAGAGAATATTCACATGTCTTATAAGCTTGACTTTAAAACCACTAACAATATAGCAAAACATGAAGCCTTGCTGCTAGGAGTTAAAGCTTCCAAGGAGATGGGGATCATGTGCATGAGAATCTTTGGAGATGCATACCTTATTATACAGCATGTCAACAACACTTTTCAAGCAAAAAATGTCCTTGAAGGCTTACAGGGACGAGGTATGGAATCTCAGAGACTCCTTTATGTTTTTTGAACTATCATATATACCTAGGGCTTTGAATCACCTGGTTGTCTTTGCAAGTCTATTTGTTCCTTCTTTACCTCCTAATCTCAGCTATGATGTTCAGGTCAAGTATAGACATTCCCTGCCAGATAATGTCAAATTTTGGAAGGTGTTTGAGAATGATGATGAGCTTAGTAAATTCCTTCACCTAGTAGATGAATTTTGTGATATACATATAGATAAGGAAAACCTAAATATGGAGGAATCCCAATAGCTCAAGTTGAAAGATAAAGTAGCTAATCAGAATATTTTCCAATTACCCATCAATTATATACCTCGGGGTCTAGTACCTCTGGAAGAGATTTTTGATCATAATGACATCCCTTTCAAGCCTGCCAAAAAGGAGCAAGACCCTGCTATCCAACAGCAAAAGACAGGTAGCCAAAACCATCCAAAACTGATAAATCTGTCCACTAAGTTGACTGCTTATCAGAGGTCCAAATTTTGCAGCTTGATAAAAGAATTTGCTGATATCTTCTCCTGGGAGTACAGTGACCTGAAAACCTATGACACCAATATCATCTAGCACATGATTCCTTTGGAGAAGGACACCATCCCTTTCAAGCAGAAGATGAGATCCATCAGTCCTCTGCTACTACCTGTAATTGAAAAAGAGATCCATAAGCTCCTCAAAGTCAAAATCATAATCCCCCTCAGGTATTCCAAGTGGATTGAAAACCTAGTGGTGGTAAGGAAGAAGAATGGGGAAATCAAGTTGTGTGGATTTTAGAAACCTGAACAAATGTTCCAAAAAAGACAACTATCCACTGCCAAAGATGGAACACCTGTTGCAAAGAGTCTCAAGGGCTAGTGTCATGTCATTCCTGGATGGCTTCTCTGGATACAACCAAGTTGTTGTGCACCCTGATGACCAAGAGAAGACTGCTTTTACCACCCCCTGGGGCACTTTCATGTATGATAAAATGCCATTTGGGCTGATGAATGCTGGGGCTACTTTTCAGAGAGCCATGGACCTAGCTTTTATAGGGTTGAAAGCTAAATTTGTGCTTATATACTTGGATGACCTAACTATTTACTCTCACAGCCATCATTACCATTTGCATCATTTGAGGAGGGTATTTCTAAAGTGCAGGAGGTTTGGAATATCTCTCAACCCTAAGAAGTCCTAGTTTACACTTAGTGAGGGGAAACTTCTATGTCACATAGTCTCAGCTGAAGGTGTAAATATTGATCCAATAAGAGTGGAAGCAATCTAGAAGTTGTCCATACCGAGGTCAAAAAGGGATATTCAGTCCTTTTTGGGTAAGATAAACTTTGTCAGGAGGTTCATCCCTAATTTCTTTGAGTTGTAAAGCACATAACAGCCATGCTGAAAAATGATGTAGAAATAAAATGGACTGACCAGGAAAGAAGCTCGTTCGAAGACATCAAGAAGGCTATCATGGAGGCCCCAACCCTGATTAGTCTGGACTATACCAAGAGATTTTATATTTTCTCCTTTACATCATATGACACAGTGGCAGATGTGCTATTACAGAAAGATGATGAGGGTCTCGATCATCCAATTGCATTCTTCAACAAAACCTTGAGAGATGCTGAGCCAAACTATGATCCAATTGAGAAACAAGCTTATGCTCTCATCAAGTCATTGAAGACCTTCAAGATTTACATTCTCCATGCAAAAGTTCTTGCATATGTCCCTTCAGCTGCTGTGAAGGATGTTTTGACTCAGCCTGACATTGATGGAAAGAGAGCTAAGTGGATTGCCAAGATCATTGAGTTTGATATAGAGGTGAAGCCCACTAAGATAGTAAAGGGACTAGGTCTAGCCAAACTCATGGCTAAAGAAAACTGTGAACTAATGGGGATAAACTTCACTTGTGTCAATTCAACAAAATTGCAAACTGTAGTAGCAGCAAAGGGATTTCAAGATCGGAATGACATTCAACCAGTGGCTGAAAACCTATCTTCATGTGAGTGTTACTCAAGTATTATTCATTTTCTGCAGAAATCAGAAGTTCCTCCTGGTCTCACTCCTAATCAAGCACGAGCTCTTAAATTAAAATCTATTAAATTCTGCATAGTCGATAAACTGTTGTACTGGAAAGATCTGTCTAGGGTTTTGTTGAGATGTCTAGATAAAGAAGAATTAGATCAGGTCATGCATCACTTTCATTCCAGCACATGTGGGGGCCATCATTATTGGAAGACCACAGCCCACAAGATCCTGAGGGCAGGGTACTATTGGCCAGTCCTTTTTGTCGATGTATGTACTTTTGTAAGGGCCTGTGACCAGTGCCAAAGATTTATAGGGAAGCAGCAGCTCAAATCCTTGCCCCTTAGGCCTATTGTAGTGAATGGGCCTTTCCAGCAATGGGGTCTGGATTTCATAGGAGAAATAAATCCATCTTCCAGTGGGCAGCATAAATGGATCCTAGTAGCCACAAACTACTTTACCAAGTGGATAGAGGCAATACCCACCAGGAATGCCACTCATCGGGTCATCAGGAATTTTTTATATGAGAATACCTTTAGCAGGTTTGGCTGCCCAGTAAGGTTAGTGACTAATACTGCACCACCTTTCAAAGCCGAGGCATTGGTTAGAATGTGTGAGTCAATGGGCATTCAGCTGGTGCATTCCACATCTTATTATCCTCAAGGAAATGGCCTGGATGAGTCATCCAACAAAAGCCTAGTCAGGATCATCAGAAAAGTATTGGAGACAAATCGGAAAAGCTGGGATTCTAAGCTAAAGTTTGCTTTATGGGATGATAGGGTAACAGACAAAAGATCTATAGGTACTTCTCCTTTCAAATTAGTTTATGGTACTGAGGCCATTTTTTCCATTTAGCTCATTCTGCCAGTGGCAAAATTATTTCAGGAAGAGGAAGATGAACCAAATGATATGGTGAGGAGGATGATGGATTTGGTGGAGTTGCAGCAAGTCAGGGAACAAGTGATAGGAAAATATGAAGCCCATCAACAAAGGATAAAGGTCATGTTTGACAAAAGAACAAAAGTAGACAACTTTCAAGTTGGAGATTGGGTCCTCAAGTGGGATGCTGTCAGACAGGACAAGGGAAAACACGGAAAGTTTGACTCTTTATGGATTGGCCCTTTTGTGATAGCTCAGGTATAGAAGAATAACACCTTCAAATTGCAGAATTTAGAAGGGGAAGAGGTGTTTGATGGCCCATTGAATGGGCGTTTTCTGAAACTTTACTTTAATTGAGGCTGTGAGGCCTTGTTATTGTAAATTAGTAGTTAGTAGGTTGCTTTTGCTTACAAAATAAAATCCATGCCCAATGGCACAGTAAATGATAGTGTTAAGTTTTTAGTTGTTTTTAGGGAATGGAATTTTGGTCTGGGGTTCTTGGGACCTCATAGGGAGGTTCCCATCCCCAAGTAGGAGCCAGATGTTATCTCCCAAAATAAATTCATTTTGATAGTATGAAGAATTCGAGTCATGTCATGAAAGATTTGAAGATGACTAACAAATTGAAGGTCTCTGTTTGTGCTATGGTTGAAGAAATTGGAAGTTTTAGCTTTCAGTGGCTTAGGCGGGGTTCTTAATAGCTCATTAGCCACCGAAAGGATTTGTTTCAGCAGCTAACAGTTTAACGCAGGATAAAGTTAAAACACTGAAAGTGGGCCTGAGTGAGTAAATGGTAAAAACACTTTTGGTGGCTTAGGCGAGACTTCAAACGACTCATTAGCCACCGAAAAGTGTTGCTTTCGGGAGCTTAGTGAACAGTCCAAGAAGGGTGTTAACCACCGAAAGTGGACAAAAAGTGACATCGGTAAAGGAACTTTCGGTGGCTTAGGTGAGACTTCAGACATCTCATTAACCACCAGAAAATGATGCTTTCGGCAGCTTAGTAAATAGTTCAAGAAGGGTGTTAACCGCCAAAAGCAGGCAAAAAGGAATTGGGGAAAAAATGCTTTTAGTGGCTTAGGCGAAATCTCTGATGTTTCATTAGCCACCGAAAGGACGGGTTTTCAACGGTTAAAAGGGATTTTCGGGGAGACCACTATCTGCCAAAAGCTGAGTTTCACCGCGACATTGGGAAAACGGTTTTAGTGGCTTGGGAGAAAGGATTATCATTTCATTAGCCACCAAAATCCATCTTTTCGATAGCTTGTAGAAAAATTCTTGAAGGTTGTTAACCATCAAAAAGGTAAAAGAGAGAAACGGGTAGAAATCTATCAAATCAAACCCCGTCAGCAAGATAACGATCAGTAAAGGGCGTGATAAACCACCGAAAGGACAGGAGGCTGCGTAACTGCATGAGGAAATGAGTAATGAGGTCATTATTTGAAATGGATAATGACTGATGTGATGAAACCCCCCTTCTCCCTCCATCTGTCCACCGAACTGCAGAAAATCCCAATGAGTATCCGGGGATTGATTTTACCATAATTGCTGGGCAGGGGTCTTGAAAAAACAAGAGCCATCACCCTCTGACCTAAGCATCCATCATGAATATGAAAGCCCTCATAATCAGTCCCAAATATCCAGTACATTCCACCCTCAACCTCAGCATTTCTCTCCACTAGAAAGTCTTCTTTGATAAGCAACCTGCTAAAACACTATCCTACAGAACTTGAATTTATTTGTTGCAGGTACCCAGGAGTGGCATTCAACAAGATGAAGAAGGGAGGACCTACTCTCAGGCAGGAGTTGGGAGACATCAGTTACCTGGAGGAACATCCAGAGGTCTGTCAATTGTTCAAAGATGTTGGTTGCTATAGGTTTTGTGAGAAGATTCAAGGTTCACACCAGCAGGTGGCTAAGGAATTTTCCCTCTCCTTCGATGGATCCAAGGCAGTCATAGGTAAAGAATAATTCCTGATAGATGAAACCCTAATTACTGAAGTAACTGAACTCCCTAGCACATGAGAGAAGTGGTTTAATACCACCATACCAAAAGATGTAGAATTTAGATCTTACCTGAATCCTGAGCATAGGGAGGTGGTGTGGAAGAAAAGTATACCATCCTCCTGGCTGGAAGAGAGGTGGCAGCAACTGCTGAAGGCCATTGTGGTCTACATAACATGTGAAGGGAGATGTAACAGAGCTATGATTTACCATTTTAAGTTGATGAACTACTTCATAGGGAGAAGCCCACTGAATTTTCCTTTTTACTTACACAAGAGTTTGGCAAAGATGGCACACCAGGTGAAGTCCCAGCCAACCAAGATTGCTGGCAATCTGTCTCATCATGGCCTTATCCAGCTGTTGATCCAAGAGTTGCTGAAAAGGAGGAATATGGCAAGGCCTTATTTCCTATTTTGGAATGGTTTTGAAACGGGCCTACAACCAGAAGAAAAGGGGAAGTCTCATGCCAAAAAGTCCAACACACCAAGAAGTGGGAAAACAAAGAGAAGGGCTATATCCCCAGTAGCAGCAGAACAACCTCCCTCCTCTTCCAAAGCCAAGAAGGTCAAAAGAAACTTGGATTTCAGTGAGAAGGGCCAGGAAGTTGCAACACACAGTGAGAACATTTTGAACCTCACCTACTCAGATTCACAAGAGGAACAAGAAGAAGGTACAGACCTAGCTTTGTAGGTTGTAGAAGAGATTCAAGAGCTACCATCACCTACACCAAAAGAGCAAGATGAACTAGCAGAGAAGGCTTCCTCTAGCAAGCACAAGACTCAAAAGATAAATCAGTTGCTGAGGGAAGTATATGAGATGGAATTTTTGGTCAGAGAGGTAAAGAGGAATAATGCTACATTGACCAGTAGGAACAAGCTGCTGCATAAATATTACCTAGAGAAGAGAGAAAGGTATATTTTCCTAAAGAGACTAAATAAAAGATACCTGAAGGATAACACAAGATTGTATAGGGTTATTAGTCTTCAGAAACTCCAGATGAAGGAGGCCAAGCTAAACCCTAGCAGCCACCTCACATTGGAAACCCTAGCTGAAGCTGCAGTTAGCCTTCAGCCTCCAAAAGCAAGCCAGGTTACTGTTAACCCTCCTGGCATAGAGCCTGCTGAAGAAGAAAGCTAAGAAGACAGACTAGAAAGTACAATTTTGGAGGCAGCCTCAGAATTTTTGAAGAACAGGGCTTTCGGTGGCTTAGGCGGACACTGAGGCAGTTCATTATCCACCAAAAGCCCCGCTTTCAGTAGCTAATGGTTATGATATTTTGGCCTCTTAACCACCGAAAGCAGACAGAGGCATGATATTAAATTTTGACACGCGGGACCAGTTTTGGGTGAACATGGATGGCTCAAGGACGAAGTATAAAGATGAAGGACGCTAAAGAAAACTTCAGGGAAGGTGTGCTTCAGTTTTACTATGACATAACAGTAGAAAAGGTCACCAATACTTAATTGTCAAAGTGAAATAGTGACTGAACCAGCAGAGGACCAATGACAGTGATTGCCAGTACTTACTTCAGTTATCAGAAGGTTCAAACAGTGAATGGATTCTTCGGATAGTTAGACTAATAGTTAATTAGGGCTTCATGACCTAATTATGCAAAAAACAATTATTTTGTTTATTTTTATTAAATCAGATCCAAGTTTTCAGGATCTGAGTATTTTTGTAAAGGCTATAAATCCTAAGACTTATTTTATTGAAAGGGTTCGACTTCGGGGACTTGTAGACCAATATTATTGTCAAGCTTCTCATTTTACTCATGACCTAATATAAGCTCTTTTGTTATCATATGTTCAGCTTCCATTTTCTATCTATTTTGTGCTTATGCTTGAATGTGTTATTCAGGTTTGATTCAGGTTAATTAATGTCTGATAGCTGTCACCCTATTAGCATATTGATGTGATTTGAATTATAAGTGATTTCCTTGTCATTATTAGCCATTTATATATATCTGTTTTATGTATGGATCTGCCAGCATGATAAGTTCTCCATCTCTGCACCATATTGTCTACCTCTGAACAGTGGTAATTAGAAGCCTTATCCCTGATTGAGTTTCATGCATGTCTTGAGAGTGGGAGGTTTATAGGTCACCTGACTTGATCCACTTAGAAAACCATACAAATATTTAAGTTACCAGGAATCCTCGAGCTGCAACCTAGAGGAGTTTCCTAGAGTGATAACAGGGTAGGAAATGTCAATAATTCAAAAGGTTCATGCAACTTTTGATACACATGATCTAATTCCAAAAGTTGACAATACACGTGATACAAATGATCTAGCACAACAAGGTGGTGAAAATGCAAAAAGTGATGTGATTGAGGATTCCTTAACAATTCATGAGAAAGAATCAGTAATAAACAATGAATTGATAACTTTTTGCAGGTGAATCACAAGTAGAAGCTCAAAGTAACAATAAAAGTAGTGAATGTGGATTTGAAGAACATATTAATGAAGGACATATTCAAGTACAACATGATCTTTACAAAATGATCATTAGACGTTGGGAAGAATTACAATCCAATATAAATCAATATGGCTTAGGATATGAAAAAGACAACATATTTCATTTTCCATATTACTCCAAACTAGTTCAGTTTATGAGTGCATGTTTTCTTGGTGAAAATTTGAAGGCTCCAAATTAGT
The DNA here is from genome assembly GCA_001517045.1 of Pseudotsuga menziesii. Taxonomy (NCBI): domain Eukaryota; kingdom Viridiplantae; phylum Streptophyta; class Pinopsida; order Pinales; family Pinaceae; genus Pseudotsuga; species Pseudotsuga menziesii. The sequence goes on along the minus strand of LPNX010324528.1, from coordinate 215,150 downwards.
TCAATTTGTGAGTGCATGTTTTCTTGGTGAAACTTTGAAGGCTCCAAAAGATAATGAAGAAGTTATTCAATAAGTTGATGACAAAAACATGGAAGAAATTTCTCAATGCCAACATTGTCATACAGTTGGACACTTGGATGATCAATGTTTTGATCTCCATCCTTATCTTTATTGTGGAAAGACAAATCATCACTCAGATAAATGTCAAAAGAAGAAGAAGGATAAAAAGAAAACAATTCACTATAAATGGACAAGTTCTTGGTGATGGAACGAAGAAGTCAAGAAGTTGCAGAAGTCTTACCATTTATTTAAGACACATTTGAATAACAAAATTTAAACAACAAACAAATTTCAATCAATTATTGCAGAAGATAATTTTAGGCATGACTTATATATCCCATTTTGAATTGGTACTCCCTTGTACCTTAAGGGATGGGGGGAATGAAAAACTGAAAGAAGGAAGGTACTCTCTTTCACCTCAAAGGGGGAGTACATTGAACAAACAAGATCGAGTGAAAATGGTTAGTGGTAAACCAAAACCACCGGATGCATGGCATCAAAATAAGTTATTGAAGAACAAAGCTTAATATTAATGGATCCCATCCACATCTTTCTCACCATCTTGTACCTAACAAGTTGGGGACATCATTGACGATAATTAGAATTCAAGATTCAAAGTCCTATTAATTCAATCAGAAAATTGATCTACTCAAACACTAGTCTACAAATCAAATCATGGAAGTTTAGCATGGTATATGAGATTCTCTTCAAATCACCAAATCAACATTTGGGAATCACATTATTTACATTGGTATCCTCAACAAATTATTCAACTCTTCATGGGATTTTAACACCTAATTGTGTCTAAATTCATAGAGTGCTTAGTGATCATATTTTTTCACTGATTGTAGAATGGTGATCCTATTTATTCACCAAATTAGCAGAAGATGTTAGTTTCTTCTAGAAAAATCAAGGATTTTTCAAACATGGTAGTTGTTCACTACCAAAATTTTAGTTCTCATTCAAATTTCAACATCCTAATTGGTGTTTTTTCAAGGCATATATTTGTCGAAGATTTGTTCAAAAGTTTTATATTGAAGTTGATACGAATTCTTATTACTTTACTTGTATAACTATTTAGACTTGTGATTGAGGGGGGAATGTTAGATTATGAGTCCATATACAATAAAAAATTCATGGATCAATCTCTCATGTGAGTTGTTATTCTTATCACATTCTGAGTTGTCATACCTATCCACTAATAACTTGTTAGTGATATCTAGATCTAGAGGTGACTATGATCCATGTAGTATATACTACCACCATTGATATAAATATCTATGTTGAGAATGTATCGATCCTTTTCCACCATTTTTTGTTTTCCTTACTAGTTCTATAGTTTAACATCACATAGTTGAGACATGGCACCCATATTTAATAGGGGTGCATTTCGACCAAATCAAGACTGGCCATAACAGTTTAAAATATTTCCTTGAACAAAGGTTGTCATCTCTGGAGCAACATAAGTGGGTTACTAATATGTTGGGGTATGATTATGAGATTATATGTAAGAAGGGTAGAAAAATGTGGTGGTTGATGTGTTGTCTAGGCAATTTGAGGAGGATGGATCCCTATTTGCATTATCCTTACCAATTCCTAGTTGGCTCAAGGAAGCACATTAAGAATGGATGGAAAATAACACCATAGTAAAACTCATCCAAAGGATTTAGGAAGATCCAAACCATCCTAATATGTATAAATGGAACTAAGATACATTTATGTATAAAGTACATAGTTTTCTAGCACTGAATTTGACTTTAATACAATGAATATTAGAGTAGTTACATTCATCACCCACAACAGGTCACTTAGGATTTCATAAAACAAATGAAAGGATTAAGCACTCTTTTTTTTGTGAAGGCATGAAAATAGAGATCCAAAACATTATTGCAACCTGCAACACATAGCAATGAAACAAGGGTGAAATAGTGAACTCGCTAGGGGCCTTGCAACCACTTTCAATTTTGACCCATATATGGAGTGATGTCTCCATAAATTTTATAGTGGAACTTCTTAGAGATGTTAATAAATCATTCATCATGGTGACCATAGATTATCTTTCAAAATATGCTCACTTTTGTTTCTTGTCACACCCTTTTACACCATCATTAGTTTCCCAAGTCTTCACGAATCAAATATTTAACTTACATTGAATGTCAACTTCCATTTTCTTTGATTGGGACCCTACATTCACAAACAAAATTTGTTAGGAGAATGAGATATTTAAGCCTCAGGGTTTTGAATTGAATTTTAACATGGCTTATCACCCTAAAACAAATGGCCAAATATAAGTAGTCAATAAGTGCTTAGAAAGTTATTTGAGATGCTTCACTTTGGAAAAGTATCACCAATGGGCACAATGACTCAATATGAAGCCATATATGGCCAACATACCTTGTCTGTGGTTTCCTATTTACCCTGCACTTCCAAGGTCCATGTAATGGATTACACAATTCACACTAGAGAAGCTATTTTCTGCACACAAAATGACAATTTGGTTATGGATTAAAATATAATGAAACAACATGTATATCAACATCACTTTGATCATTCATTTGAAGAAGGGGAATACGTGTTTATTCAACTATAGCCTTATAAACAAACATCACTAAAAATAAACCTCACCAAAAACTAGCCCCAAAGTTCTATTGACCCTGCAAGATCATACAATGCATCTGGACATGTGGTCTACAAGATAGTTTTGTCAAATCAATCAAGATCCATCCAATATTTCATACGTATTTCCTCAAAAAAGTTGTGGGTTTTAATTGTAAAGTGTAGACTAAATTATGAGAATTTGATGAGGAAGGCTCCATTTGGCTCCAACTAGAAGTAGTATTGGATATCAGGGAATGCCATTTGAGTGAGCACATTGTAAAATAAGTCTTGATCTAGTGGTAAGATATGAAACTAGAAGATGCCACATGGGACCCAAAATGGATTCTGCAACAATATACTCACTTTCAGCCTTGAGGAAAATGCTTCTCTTGAATGAGGAGGGCATGTTAGGGTCCTACCTTAACCCCCTTTATTTTAGGCCACATAGGAGTTATTCAAGTAATGTACATGGCCATTTCCTTTGAATAAATCCGAGTAGTTAGTAGTCGACATTTAATTAATGTAAAGATGGTTTATCTATTAATTAAGGTCCATTAGATAGTTCGTACTCATTAATTATGGACCACAAGTAGTTGGAAGCCTATTTAAAGAGCTAGAAGGTTATGGATTGTTTTGTCAAGTATTTTTGTTATGGATCTTAGCTTCAGTAAAATATTTCCACACCTCAATACTCAAGTCAACATTGCTTTCTATTGGATCATCATAATATAAGGGTTTAATTTGCAACATATATCTTCTATTGTCTTGAGTTTGGTTATTTTGCATTGTAATTTCTAGTTTAATTCATCATAAATCTATATATATCCTATAGTTGAAGTTTATTGGTTAACAACATTGCAATGGCATTGAGGGCTTTATTTATAGGAAACTATCTGGGCATTCCTTAGATCTAGCTCCAATGTGGATAATCCCCTTGCATTGATGAAGTAATGGGATCATGATAGGTTTTGAAGATAAGATCAAAGGCTATTTTTATAAATAACAAAATGATGATGTCCACTACACTTTGGAAAGCATAGAAAATTGATGAGCCAATTGTAATAACGATTTTCTATTTTTGGTACCACAACACGTTTTTTGAGGAATTTAGTGTGTAGTTGGTGTAAATTATTAAGGAAATTTTGTATGCTAACTTTCATTGCCCAACTTAGGATTTAGGTTAACTTTTGGTGATAAGGTTAAGGTCATATGGAAATGAAAATGATGGAAATGGGTCAAGGGTGGGAAAGGACCACTGCACCAGTGTGTCAAATTTGTGATCACACTTGTGTATTTGTACAACTTTGGAATAAAAAACAAAAAAGAACTCTGGAAAAACCTTTAGTCGCTTTCCTCCGCTATAAATGGATAAGGAAGACATTTTTACAAGAGGTCCCTCAAAAACCTCCGCTAGAAGGTGTTTTCCGTGTAGTGACTCATGACATTGTTGTTTTTCCTCCATAGTTGGATATATGCCATCCATTTGTTTCCCATTATCCCATGCAACAATCCAAATAGAAGATTTTGTCTAATGCCAACTAACATGAAAATGGACACTCTTAATTGTCAAAACAAAAAAAATGGCAAAACACTTTCAAATTTGACCTTCATTGACACAATTCTAATTTTGTTGTCAAGATGGCAAGCACAAGGGTGTGTGAAAATGGATCTTCCTCCCATAATGATTTTTACGTATGTCTAGCTTCCCTTTCATTCCAAGACCCAATGCAGTTAACTACCCCTCTCTAAATATTTGGAACAACATCCCACTCAACCCTGTCTACCCCCTTTACTAGAGCTTAAGTTTTGATATCTAATGTGCTCCATGAAATGATGTTTTACCATTCATTGTAACTATGTGGAGGCACCGTGTAGTCCAAAAGAAGCTTTGTTCAAACATTTGCCAAGATTCTTATTAATTCTCTATACATGCTATGCATAGAGATGTGCCTTCCATGGTATGCTACATTTAAAAACATACTTCACAAATGCATCCACTTTCATTATAAGTAAGTACTAGCCACATAATGTTCCATGGTATGCTACATAAAAAACATACTTTACAAACGCATCCACTTTCATTAGAGGTAAGTACTAGCCACATAATGTCTTATCATCCTTGTTTCATTATTCAAATGATTCTTGTGATCAATAAGTAAGGCAACAAGTTTCAAAGCAATGAATGCCTACCTTGTATGAGACATTCGAAACGAAAGACAATCCCTTTGAGTATAAGCAATCAAGATTTAAAACATCAAATCTATGTTACTATCCTTCAAACACAAATGATATTTCCCACCTTCCAAGTAGGTAATTGGGGCACTAGGAGACAAAAGCTCAAGTCCTAACGCTATTAATTTGATTTAAGAATGGTCGCTCCACTCTCCAACCCTAAGATACTTTGAATACATCTTCTTCTTGGATCAAAGGGAAAGGGACAATCCCTTTGAGTATCAGCAATCAAGATTTATAACATCAAATCTATGTTACTATCCTTCAAACACAAAGGATCTGTCCCACCTTCCAAGTAAGTAATTAGGACACTAGAAGACAAAAGCCCAAGTCCTAACGTTATTAATTCGATATAAGAATGGTCCCTCCACTCTCCAACCCTAAGATACTTTGAATACATCTTCTTATTGGATGAAAGGGAAAGGGCCAAAAGGTCAAAGTCATTCACTACATAATCCTTCGAATGGATGTTAATCCTTCTGATCATTACTTTGAATACATCATCTTTTTGGATCAACAAAGCCCTTCACTACCTAATCCTTCGAATGGATGTTGTTCTTTCTGATTCACTACCTAATCCTTCAAATGGATGTTGATCTTTCTAATCAATGAATATGAAGTAATCCCTTCACTACCTAATCCTTCGAATGGATGTTGATCTTTCTGATTCACTACCTAATCCTTCAAATGGATGTTGATCTTTCTGATCAATGAATATGAAGTAATGAAGACCTTAAGCGCTTGATGGCTTATATTTGAATGCGGGTTAGAGTTAATCTTGATTTGTAAGTTTTTTTTTGTTTTTTAAGAATTTGGTTATGTGAATTTTGCTGAATTTTGAATTCTTGAAATTTGATTGCAGAAATAGATTATACAATTTTAACAATTTAAAAGTGTAATTCCAACCATTTCAACTGAATTTTAGCTTAAAAAATAATTTAAAGATAGATTTTCCACTTCCAATATATTGGAACCTTGTGACTGCCCAATGCGAAGTAAATAGGAGGTAATAAGGTGAACATTTATTAATTGAAGCCCGTATGCACAGCCTTTCAACTCAGTGAATACATTTATTGCAGATTACTATGAACAGAGACATGAGAATGATGAGAAATGAACAAATGATAGGTCAATGGACAACAATTTCAAAAACTTAATATTTCTGAAAAGGAATTCAGAAAAAAAAAAGTAAGCAATCATTCCACTTCTATTTGCTGAAAACACATTCATGGCATTGAGCTGATCGAATATCTCATTTTCAACAATAGCAGTCAATTCAATTTCAGCTACAATAACCAACATATAATAGCTTGGATCTACAGCCAAATCCTATCAGCTACATGCTGGTAATTGAACATAAGGAAGATTTACAAATGCAATAGAGAGAGGGGCTACAAGGATGGGTCTCTCAGCAGGAACTGTCACTGCCAGCAAAGAGGGTATCTCACCATGAGGAGTTAAATCTAAAATGTTCCCATTGAGGAGCATAGTCTGGCTATGTAAATCACCATCTTTTGCTGTCAAGTGATATTCCAATCTCGAACTTGTGCGTCTGGAAATTCTTGAACCTGTAGAGACCTGATATTCCAGTCTAGAATTTGTGTTTGTGGATGTCCCTGAACCTGTGGAAACCTGCACAGAGATACCAGTGTCCCTGCTCAAGTTGATCAAGAGAAAAGTGACCCCGCTCTGCCAAAATAACAGCACTTATAAAAGTTAGATCAATATATAGTGTCTGAAGATCAATATATAATATAACATGCCCATTTGAGTTCACCATATATGCTTTGTTGAAATTAAAAGATGCTTCATACATACAGCGTTCTTGGTACAATGTGCATAAGCACGTAGGTATTCTGTTCCTGTTGAATTTGTGGCAAGAGCACGTGTTCCCATTAGTCGATGCCAAAGAAGTGCACTGCATTACAGTTCAAGGAAAGCCAAATCTCAAATTATAAAAGCTTTGGCAAACAATTTTAAAGAATCATAGATATATTTAAACCTGGAACACTGAGAGGATAAAAAGTTCTCCGCAAATTTCAATGTTTTGGCATATTTAAATAACATTGATTTGTTTAGTGATTGAATGTTTTGAGATTCATACAAAGAGTTTAGAGATTCTATATATAAATTTTAAAAGTTTTACCTATAATAATCAGGATTTGGCACAAAAGTCGTTGTATTTAAAAGGCCATAGTTACCACCAATCAAGCTTTGTCTGCAGAAAGACTTGGTATTGAACGCTGATGACATGCCAAGCTGATCTAAATACCTGTTCACGTTGACATGAATGCCCAAGTTTCTGAGCTAACAGTGAATTACTATTTTAATATAAAAGATTAAATATGTAAGTGTGCTGAGCTTCATGACTTATTCATTTGGCTTTTGGATATGATTGTCTCTGTAATATAAAACAAATTCACCCATGATCGAATTGCTATGATCGAAAAAGTCCTTTAAAAGAAATAAACAATGTCATATCCAAATTTAGCCAATGTAAAATTACTGAAAATAGATAATCACCTAAAAAGATTCTGATTTGTGCTAATTGATTTTGTTAATATGTTTGAAGTGAAAATAGAAGCTTCTCTAATGCAGCTCAACTCACCATCAACCAGCAATTACAGTGCAAAGCATTACTGAAAACTAATGACAGATGAGCTTACCAGAAACTCATTACAAAAGCATTGGTAATGAGATTATGTCCACTGTTATAAGCTCCCCCTGTTTCACCCACCCAGGCTTTTGACCAAGGCCCATAGTTCTGCAGTACAGTTTGTAGGCCTTTGAATGAAGATGCTTCTTGGCTCAGATATGAGGGATTCAGTATCTTTTCTACAAGGTCATTATCCACCCCTGATAAGCAAAGAAATTATTAATAAGATCAATATCCTATCTAGCTGAAAGATAAAATGATTTCAGTGAAAAACTATAGCCTTTTAATTTTATGTACCTGCCCCAAGGTTGTAGAAATGATGTGTAATAACATTCACAATATTTGGTCCTGTTAGTTGAAGAAGCTCCTTGAACCAGTCAGCATCAAAGAATCCATCAGGCGCAACAAGGAGTGGTTTCTCTTCATAATCCTTGTAAATCTCTTGAAGAATCCCATGAAGCTCATTAACTTCAGATGCATACTGCTGGGCACTGACGCTGGTTCCAACACCACTTCCACTCAGCTCGTTTCCTGTTCAAAAGACCTTAAATTCTTAAATGCTCATAAGTAAGACTGAAACAGATTATCAATTGCTCTTGTAGCTTCTCTAAAACCGCCCAGAAAGCATCAAATTCGATGAGAATAATAGCTTACCTAACTCCCACGCCTTTATTTTGTGACCATGATCAACTGTATATTGGATAAAATCACGAGCATTGCTTGAATCCCAAGACCCTTCCGAACCGCTTGACATCAAGCTCTTTCCATTCAGTGCATTCAATCCAAAAGCTATCACAGCCCTACATTCACTCTGTAATATTAGATGACTGCATAAGAAAGGCAGGTATTCTATATCCCAGTATAGCCTCAGTATAGCCTCAGATGAGGGGAACAAAATAAAATAAATTTTAAGAAGATAAACAAACAAAAACTGAGATGCAAATTTGGATTTTTTATATATCCAAAAAAATTTACGATCATACTCTGCCTGTGATAGTTCAAAGGTTTAGATGGATCTTTGCTGCTTTAGTGCTTGATAGTCTAGAGTGCTTGATAGTCTAGAGTTTAAGATGAATTTATACTGGTTTTACTTTTTATTTTATCAAGAAATAGACTTTTTAATTATTTTTTATTTGTTTTAATTTTTATTTTATTAGCCAAAATTACTTTTTTGTGAACAATTACATTACTTGACAATATCTCCCATCTCCCCCATACTGTGCTGTAAAGCACGTGAATAGGTGCAATAATAAGATACAGAAAACTTCTGAGTTTTTTTTCTTAATCTTGCTTAATACTTTAATGGTTAATGGTTATATGTATGCTAATGCCTAAGACATCTAACAAAAACAAGAACAGCCCCTAGATAAAAGAACAGCCCCTAGATAAAGACAATTCAGATGTGAAATCAAAACATAATTGTTAAATCTATTGTTTTGCCCAACCCATCCAGCACAAACAAAAATAACCTTGCAATGAAGATGGTTCATATGTGAGTTCAAAACATACTCTGTTTTGTTGACAGGGAATATGGTTCATATGTTAATTCACAACATACCCTGTTTTCTTGAAAAAGGCATTCAAGGAATCCCATCTTGACATGGGAAGGCATCCATCTGAGAATCCAAACATCAACGAAGCATTCTTGACAAAAGGATGGCAAGGTTGCTTCAACTTTCCAACATCATATATAACTTTGTCTTGCAGTGATCCACCCAATCTTATCTTCAACGGATGGAAAGCTGCATTCAAGTATGATCAGATACAAATACATATTAACCAAGTGATGCTATGGTTCATAAATCAAAATAAATAGAATTACAATATCCTTACCTTTGACAGCAACAGCCAGCAGTGGGTTTTCAAGATCCTGACAAAGAATTAATTGAGATTATATAGAAGTTAAGTGCTTTGCAATTTAGGCATGCCAAATATCAAGCATTTTTATCATCTCTAGATGTTTAATAGATCCCCTTAAATTTCATCTATACCGTAAGAATAATTACGGTTCAACATAATAATGACAGTAGTTTATGCATGACACAGCATAGCTTCATAAATTCAAACCATAGCTATGCAATTCATTGTATTTTGAAACAGCTAGCTATCCTAAGGCCACTGATAAAAACAAAGAGGACAAGGGCAGAGAAGTTACTAGATTTAGCAAGGAGGCGTGTCCCCAGCTGCAGGTCCCGTAATCACATTTCTCTGGAGGCCACCAGTCTAGAGTGGCACATATAAAATCTTGGTCGGTCTCGGCAATAGCAAACTCTCCCTTTACCCGAACCTGGGCAATAACAGTCTTGTTGAAACCGGATTCGCATCGTATACAGTAGCAACACAGAGCCAGAGTCCAAAACCATAGCTGGCAAAACCAGGAAGCCATTGCGTGAATGGTTTGGATTTAGTGGCGAGTACGAGGACAAAGCAATAGTGAGTATATATATATACACACCACACAGTGGAAAGCAAACGGATAAAAAGTATGGCACGTTATCCACCATCCATTGCCTTTGAAAAAAGGAATGAAGTACAGTGACAGCTCCAAAATAACACATTGTCGTGTAATGGTGGAGTAGTCTAATCGTGATCAACTTTTCGAGGATGGTGAATGCAATCTGCTGCACAGCTCGGAATCAATCAATCACGAAAGGTATTATTCCAAACAGTTCGCAATCACTCAATTATAGGAGGTATTATTTCTGTGTAAATTTTCCTATAGGAATTATGATGCAGTAGCGTTTGCACCGAGAGGTGCAAAGGAACCCGTTCATAATTGATAGAAAATTGAATGAAGCATCTCGAGAAGTATGAGTATCTGGTTGTTTATTATTGTAAGTATTCTAATTTATATCATTAGTTTTAATGGAAAATGTCCCTAAATCTTATATGTTTATTGTAATTTTTGTTTGTCTTACAGTTCTTATTTTCAATGAATATGTCGTCTTCTTTCCACACTTCTGCACCTACACTTCGGAAATCAGCTTAATAGCTTTTGAAACAGGTGTTCCGCACTCTCACATTTTTCCGATTCCTGATTCTCGGTTCGAACTGCGGAAGTTGGCTCCTCGGCTTACGAAACAAGGTTCCCGCAATTTCACGCAATCCAATTTCTGCTTTCCAATGTCCGGAATGCGGGGATCCATTTTTTCAAGTGTTTGGGGAAATCTTTTTCCGACTTCCGATTTCCACCATGCGGAATCCAGAAATTGGGACTCTCATGTTCGCAATAAAAGTTTTTCCTTTCCGACTCCCGCTTCTTGATGTCCGGAATGCGGAAATCGGAAAAGTCCTTTGTCGTGTTTTTGCTTTCTTGTCTTTTCTACTTTCGCTTTTTGCTAAGGCGGATCCCGGAAGTATCATTTTTCATGCAATAAAATATCTGACTTTCCAACTCCCGCTTTCCGTTGTCTTGAATGAGGAACTCGGAATTTTTTATTCACGATAAAACTGTCATCCTTGTCTCCAACTTCCAATTTCCACACAACTGTTTCCCGGAAACCGGAAATTTGTTTTTTCGCAGCTTATGTTTTCTTGTTTTCTCTATTTCCCGTTTTCCACCTTTGCAGAATGCGGAATGGGGAACTTTAATATTTACACTGTCTAACGAAATTACTTTCCGTCTTTCGCTTTCCGATGCTCGAGACGCGGAAGCCGGAAATCGCAAAATCCAAACTTTCGAAACTTTTTACTTCCATTTTTTGAGTTTCGCGCCTTCATCTCAGCCATTCTTTTATGCTAGATCTATGGTCTAGATTTTTTTCCCGTTTAGACTTTGGCTATTTAGTCTGTTGAAATTTGTGAAGATTTTTACCATTTTCACTCGCGTTATTTATTGTGCCTCGGGATTTTCACGACGATTTTTTTGCTCAAGCTCACAGTTTCCCTGGCTTTGAAACTTTCTACCGATAAGTTGACTTCTCATAACCGTTTATTTTGTTATTTTACAATGTAGTAAGTTTTTGACCATGGTTGTTGAATTTCGAGCAGAAATAGCGCCTACTGTACCCAAAAACACAAGATCAAAGAGAGCTCTACAAGAGCAAAAATCCAAAGACCCAAACGCCAGAATATTCATGGACACTAGTGGACGTGTTTCCGAAACCTTGTTTTTGGATTGGTCGACGATATATGCTATCTTCGATAATGATGATTTTCCATTATGGCTCATGACCACCTTTCATGCCTTACATAGACCTGGTGAAATGGGCATTGGACAATTCTAAACCTGAAGAACGCACATTCAATGACCACATTGGTACTTTTCTGGACGCCTTCAATCCTAATACTTTTGTTAAGGCTTACACCCTTGGACCCCCCAAACAGCGCATGAGCCATAAGTTCCTGGACAAAGCAATCTCCCGCTACAATTATGAAGATGTGGTAAAATCGTGGATGGAAAACCCTACTCTGTTTGTTCCTTGACCAGGTAATGCTTACCCTATTTCATGGTTCAGGGAACCATATTCATTGCTTCCATCCATGTTCTATCGGTTGTATGGGTCGGCTAATTGCTCATTGTGTAAGGATGAATGGGCTCCGGCAACGCATCACATTCTCCTTACGGGCCATTCTTTCCGAATTGGGCTCAGATTTTATCCGTAAATTTGCAAGAGGAAATTGTTAAGTATCAGAAGACCTCGACAAATAGGAAACCCCAGTTTTTTATGTCGGGTTATGTAATGGATGTTTTTTGTGCAACTTGTGCATTTCTCGCTTTGGGTTGGAATTGGAAAAATAATTCCTCGTCTGTTCATATTTATTGTTCTGACATGTGGGAGGATAACTTTGTTCCTCGGGTGTATGATATTTGCGACCTTTTCTTAGGGTCTATGTACCATAACATTTTCAAGGCTGAGGCTCTGGTGTTTTCACAAAGTGCAAGGGATTTGATCACTTTGCATGGGGACTGGTATGTTGGAGAATATTTCTCCTACTTCAGAATTTGGGGTAGCAAAACGGTCCATTTACTACCAAGGATTGTCTCAGAACACATGGTTTTGCAGGAATTTGCTTTTAAGACAGTCGTTGATGGCACCTTCCCTAAGTTTCCCTTGACTTTAGGTTCTTTGGTCCTGTAGAATTCTACCCATGCAACAGTTATGGGTAAGGAAAATTCAATTATGAACTTGTGAGAAGCCCCTAAAAGAATGCATGATCCAAAGGCTTATTTGGCAAGCCTCTTTTCTCAAGAACGGGCTAAGTTTCATTACACACATGAGGAGCTACCAGATGACTCCATATATAGGGCAGCTATTGATTTTCGTGAGGCATTGGAGAGTATCACTGATCCAGAAGTAAGGAAACATGTTGATAAGTATCAGAAAGATATCAAGCAGACTACCCTTCACTTTAGGAAAATAAAGTTCGATGCAAAAGATAAAATTCATAAGGAAAACATGGAGAAAGAAGTAAGACAACAGGCAGTAGCAGCTTCTTCTTCTGTCTCAGCCTCCGAGTCTAAAGGAAAGGGTAAAGTCGTCCCATGTGATTGCTCACTCTTCACAATTGGATGAAGCTCTGCATAAAGGGGAATAATTCATGAGAAATCTTGAGAAGCTTAGTTCCCAGCTTCAGACACGGGTAGAAGAGGCTGAACCTCGGCCTAAGAGACACAAAACTCGGTCTGTTCCCCAACAAGCACATGAACTTGAAGCAACAATAGCTCAAATAGAACACATACCTCAACAAGTACTCAGAGAGGAACAACCAACACAGGTAGCTCCACTTGCTCTTCAAGAACAACTACCTCTGAAGATTCCTCCAGTACAAGAAGTTGAATCTCCACCTCAACCTGAAATTGAAGTGCATGGGATTCATAGTGACCTGGAGGAAGAATATGGTCCTGCTACATGCCCTGTCAATATTTTCTCTTCCATGACATCCTTTGTTCCTGATATGTAGTCATCATCAGGTCTTTTTGATGCCTTATTTCCCCAGTCTTCATTTTCTTATCTGAATTTAAAGCCCATTCTTCAGGACACCTCTACAAACTCATCAGTGTTAGAAAAAGTGGCAAGTCCTACTTCTCCTCTTGCTCCACCTATGTCATTGATCCCCCATACATCCCATACTACCCCTACATCCTCGCATATTTCATTTTCCCAAGTACAAGTCCCTTCTACCTACACAATTCTTTCTTCGCATGTTGATATTCCTATTCCCACCTATTCCTCTTCTCTTATATCTATTTTCCCTACCCCCCACTTGGGGATTCATCCCATTAGTGTAGAAGTCTCGGTCTCTGAAACACAACCTAAGCCATCAACCACCCCCCAAGAGGAAATCCTACCGGACCCAGAAGAGATCGCAGATTTTGAAGAGGATATTGTTGTTTCCTTAAGGAAATATTTTTGGTGCAAGAAAGAGAAGGAAATAGTAAAAAAGGGAACAAAGAGGACAAGAGAAGGCACACTCAAACATCTTCTTTCCCTTAATCAAGTTGTTCTTGCCCTTAATCAAGTTGTATGGAGAATTGATGCCCCTAATGTTAGACAAGGAGCACTGGATACAACAATTGCTATGGGAGCTTTCACAGGAGAACATTATGACTCAGTGTCACATCTATATAATGATCTCCTAGATAAAGAACAGGAATTGTAGAAAGCCAAATAGGATCTGGCAGCAGCAGAGGCACATTACCAAAAGGAGACTCAGCTCCTCAGAGAAGAACACCAATATAAATAAGAAGATTTGCAGAAGAAGATTTATCATCTCAAGCATCACCCTGAGAAATTAGAGCTCCGTAATCAACAACAGGTTGATCAGAATGCTTCCCTTGAGCAACAACTCAAAGAATCATAGTTGTCTTCAGCTGCCTCATCATTTTCCATGTTAACAACTACAGAATTCAAATAGTTAGCTTGCAAGGTTAATGATCAATATTATGAGTCCATGATTAGTCTGTATAGAGGGTTAAATGGAATGCAGGAACTCTACAAATCATTTCAATCACAGTCAAATGTCTTGTAGGAACACCATACTCGAAGAACTGCAGCAGCTAAGGAGTTTGAGAATGTGTTGGGTTGGCAAACACACATCAGGGATAAACCACAGGACATGCCAATCATGGACAATAGTTGGTTTAAGAAAACCGGAGCCACAATTGAAACTTGGGAAGGCATTTGTGATACAGTTGATTCCATTATCCATGAGGGACAAGCGACATGCAAGTGTAGGTGGACAACTTCTAATGTTTTGCTCAATTTCTTGAAGCTTCCTAAGTTAGCTTCGATCAACCAAGAAGCACATCCCAAGATAAAATTCACGGAAATTGAACAAACCTTTACTACAATTAAGGATCAAATTCAGGTGTGACCCAGATTACTTTGTAGGAGATTACGAACTGGATTGAGATACCTAGCTCTACGATAGTTAAAATACAGGTGTATCTTGCGGAATGGAAGAAGGTCAAAAAAAGGGAAATCACATCCTAGATCTTGAGGGTAGAAGTACACCTAGAACAAGACAAATACCAGCAAATTGATTTCTTGATGGATCTAGATGCCAAGTGGTGTTCCGCCCTTGGCCAAACCAAAACTGTTTGATTCTGTGATCCCACATCTTGGGAATTTTGGTCTTTTGTAAAATTTTGTATTATTATTTAAAGGGAAA
The DNA here is from genome assembly GCA_001517045.1 of Pseudotsuga menziesii. NCBI lineage: Eukaryota > Viridiplantae > Streptophyta > Pinopsida > Pinales > Pinaceae > Pseudotsuga > Pseudotsuga menziesii. The sequence continues at coordinate 199,990 of LPNX010324528.1, read as the reverse complement.
GTTTTACCAAGCGAAGGGGAGAATTTTTTAGAGCTTAAGCATAGAAATAGAACGAAGGACAGACTACCAAGTTACATTACAGGGAAGTTTGTGATTTTGTACTATGTAATTTTGTACAAGGCAATAAAATTGTAGTCATTTCATGTTATGTTTCATGGTTCATTCGTAAAGTGTTTTTAATGAATTCCAGTCATTCTTCTATTATTTTATGGCTTGCTAATTATCAGTGGTATCTATTAATGTGTTTATTATGTCATGATTTGTTATTACATGGTTAACATGTGCTATGTATGTCAAACGAATGTCTTTTCTTGATTTATATGTGACCTATACAACAAGTCCAACATACAATATTAATTAACAATTCAATATTAGATAAAGCATTGCAATTGTTATTGTTGAGTTTTATGTAATGTTCATTTAAGGAAACATGAGTTGATCTATATTTTTAGATATTGAGTAATTATTTCCTTGCTATTAATTATATATCATAACTGTCTTACCTAAAAACTTGCACATTCAGTGTCTTAGTTTCCCGAGATAGTTTAGCCTAGAACCCAATTACTTCAAAATTTCTTGGATCTTCCTTGAAACAAAAGAAAATCTCTTACATTAACAAGTCACCAAATAAAAACAGTACATCTATAGTGAAAACAATGAGAAGCCTCAACTACATTTTGGTTTTAAAGGTTTTGAAGCAAGTGAGTTTTCCTCTTCTTTCCTACATTGGACATATGGATTGTCTTGCATTCGAGAGTATCTGGAAAAAGAGAAAGCTAGAGAAATGTGAAGGCCTGAAAGAGATGTAACTCTTGATATTGCAGTGAATGTAATCCCTTGTTTATCAATGTTTCCAATATCTATTGTTACATTTTGTAGGGTCATGCCTTGGGATTTATGAATTGTTAAACCCGGTGCCATACGAAGTGGTAGTTTCCTACGCGATCCTCTTGTTATGGGAAAATTGGAACATAAGTAGGATTAGAAGCATCCCATAAGGGTCTTGTGTAATGAAGGAATTCGACAACAACAAAGGATGGTAAAGTAGAAGGTTGTTCATTGGAGTTGTAGACAATGTCAATGAATTTTCAAAGTGAGCCATTAACAAGGCCTACTTGAAGCCATAAATTAGTAGTTAACATGACTTGTTGACCAATACCAAGAAGGACCTTTAATGGCAATTGTTCGTCATCAATGGATTGAAAGGCATCTTTGTTCCTTTGTTCTACAAAGCAATGTGCAATTGGCATATTAAGGTTTTTGAGCAAGTTTTTGTTGTGTAGTGCAACAGAGCTATTAGTGGGATACAAGTGGATAGATTGTTGAAATGAACATTTTTCCACATGTGAAAGGCATGAGATTGTTCTTGTCATTAGGAGTGCCCAGTCTTCAACAATTGGTGTTGCATTTCGAAGGTTTAGTAAGAGTTGGTGAAACGCAGTTTGAGAAGGGGTATTTCCTTGTTGTCGGAAAATCGTTTTGAGCGTGATAAAAGTATCAAATGTACGCCAGACAGCAGTTCCAATGGATGATCCTGCATACATGGGGATGTCCTTTACAAGAGAAAATTGTATGAAGTCACCGAGAAGGATCATGGAAAAACCACCAAATGGGATTGTAGAATGTGAGGGGAAATTGTGACGTAAGCATGCATCAATTTGAGTTAACAATTTTGGGCCAATAAAGCTCATTTCATTAATGAGAATATAGCAAATATGGCAGAGTTCTTCTTGAAGTTTTGAAAGGGATTGGCCTTCAAGGGAAAGCATTTCAACAATGGTTATTCGAAGAGAAGAATGTATGTAAATTCATATATGTTAAAAGAAGCAACTCCAGTTGGAGCAAGGAGAAGAAGTCGGGAGGTAGTTTGTTTAGATGCAGTTTGGAGTGCATATTTCAAGCAAGATATAAGGTAAGATTTCCTAGTGCCTGCAGTACCTTGAATCACCATTTTGAGTGGTTGAGCAGGTGTAGTGTTTCTAAAATGGGAAATCACAAGATCAAAGGCTATGCATTGTCTGGGAGACAAGGAATCAGATGAATTGGAGAACAACAGGGTGTCTTCATGTAGTTAGGTGGACAAGCAATTGAGCTCAATGAATGATGTCATTGTCTCATGCAGATTGGTGGTTATATTCCTATGTGTCCAATTGTGATTTTTGTCAAAATCACGATGTCCAAGCATTTCAAGGTCATCAATCTGGATGTTGTTTCCTGGTCGCATTTGAGAGAGAAGTTCCCATTCATCCATGCTATGGGGCAAGGGAAAGGTAATTGCATCAGAGTTCGAACATAGAGGTGTAGAGGGTTGTTCTTGTGTGCGTTCAACATGCCACACAACATATGTTCCTTTAATGTGATGCCAATGAGAAATACGTTTAGAACTTGTTGTTCCAATATCCTGACGAATGGAATGAAAAGGTTTGTATAGAAGAAGGTCGCTCCAACAAAAGGGTTCAAAAGATGAAGAATCAAAGGGAGGAATGGAAGTGAATTGTGGATAGACTCTAACAATATTGTGACGCGAGTTTTGTTTCCATAGATTTTTTTTCCTATTAGGCGAGAAAGACCAAGAACGATCAACTTCAAGCAGTGTTAGATCTTCAAGAGAAAGGGGTCTTTGCATGTATGCAAAAATGATGGGGGGGTTGGAGGGGTGTTATTAGTGTCATTACAAACACGGTGGAATACACTTTGTCTCACATTTAGGGAAAAGAAGTGACGAGTACAAAGCACAAGAGGGAGTTTTTGGAGCATGTGACACGTCTCTTGTGCACTAATGTCTCATTTTGCAACTGTTTGATAAGATGAAGAATGGGGTCGTCACTTGGTGTTGCATGTGCAAGGAAAGAGAGAATTGCATGGTAGCTTTTTTATTTTGTCTCTACTTTCGATGTATACTTTAAAATGTATTTGAGGACAACATGTCTAGAAAGAAGAGGTTGGAAATCAACATTAGCCGTCCATATTGAAAGCATGGTAGGTTTGTCAATATTTAGAAGGGAACCATTTCTTGCAGGATTTTAGGTTTTACATCCATTTTGATCAATGGATAACGAAGAAGTAGCTTGCAGGTCAAATAGAAAACCATAGCGACATTGAACATATGTTCATTTTTTTGAAGGCAAGTTGGTTATGAACATCTCATGTGCCTTTGAACAAAATTTACAAGTTCTTCATAGTCAACTAAGTAGTTTGATGAAAATATGGATGGTGATGCAAGACTACATGGATCATTTGTAGTAGAATGGTGTAAACCAGATGTGGACAAGTTGGAATTATGAGGATTCCAAGCTGTAACATATTTGTCAAAAAACAAATTGCAGCTTCAACTGCAAAAACATCTTCCCATTCTAAGGTGTCCATATTTGGTGCATCTACCAACCAAAATAAAACCATGAATGTGTGTGGATCCTCTATGATGCCATTCATATCGACATGGGAGGAAAATGAATATATTAGAAATGAATTTTATAAAGTGAGAAACATGAAGAGAAGAATAATAAAACAGAGATAGTAAAATACATGCACCAAGAATCCGTTATATGAAAACATTTTGGAAGCACCTCTTGAAGGAATGTTTTGAATTTGTTGTGCATGTATTGTGATGTAATATGTGGATTTGATATGATGTTGTGAATCTTCCATTGATAGTCTTGAGCTAAACCGGTAGGACGTTTAGCAGGCATTAGAGCATGCAAATCTGGCCATTTTGTGTCATCTGCACTAGTAAGGGTGAAAAAGAACGTCGGTCTACCTTTTTTATTGATCATATTTGTGAGTTCAGCTCTACTTTTGTTCCAATATGAGCGTGTTCCATGTAATGAAGACCCAAACCTTGTGACCTGGTCATCAATTTTGTCATTAGGCATGTCTTGCAATTGGTTAACAAGCTCAAGTGTTGTGGGAGGTAGTGTATCTTCAAGATTAATTTTGACAAAAACTGAAGTAGTAGAATTACTTTGATGACGCATGATTAGATTGTATATGTAGTACCGGAAGCGAGGATGTTGGCCAAATCTGTTGTCATGATAGTGAATGAGGTGAAGTGCATATTTGTGCATCTCAAATTCATGAATGCGTGGTTGTTTAGGCATTGCTGCACCTATGGGGAAAGGTTGGAAAAGCCATGGAAAGAAGGCCTTCTTTGTTTTAGTCATTGATAGGGGAGATTCCTATAGGGGGCCAATCAATCGAAGGTGGTAGTGGGATATTTGGTATGTGTAACAAGTTTCTAATTTCTTCAACCTTAGTTCTAGCATTAGTTTGTGTTGAAATAAACAAGGAGGATTCTAATTCATAGGGTTCAAATAAATTTGGTGGTTGAACTGTACAGGACAAGATTTGCGGATGAGATAATGTATCCTTGATATCAACATGCCAAATCATAGGTGAAATGTCTGTTGATACAAGGGGCAAAGAAACTAATGCAGTTGGGTTGACTTGTATATCCTTGTAGTATGGGTCGTTTGCCATTTTGTATTCAAGGGCAGCAAGAAAACGTGTTCGACTAACAAACAATTCATATGGATTGTTTGTAGAGTTGCATTTGTGAAAAACAAGGATGTCAAGTTCTGATATCAAATGGGGTAGGAATGATATTGGAAATGTCTTGGGGGAAGCAAATAGTATGGCCAGAATATTTATATTGACCATCATGAGCATGTGTGATTTGTAAGATTGGGTTAGAACCAGTAATGAGCATTTCTTCAACTTGTGTAAGTACTTCAAGGACAGGTGGTTGGATGCATGGGTCCATATTGTTTTGCAATGAAAACCGATGGCCTTTTCATTCTAGAATACAACGAGAACACGTGTATGCACCATGGAAATTTTTCATTGCAATACTAGGGTAACATTCTTTACAAATTGAGCAGACATGCATATCATATAGTTGTTCCATTTTTTTACGAAATCGTTGATGTGCATCATCAAGAAGGGTGTTCGATGGATTTAACATAGGGGATGGAAGGCAAGGTATGTCAGAAGGTTGGGAAAGAGAAAATGAAGAAGCCATATCCACAGGTAGACGAGCAACTCTATAAATAAGACATTGTTTCTTGTTGTTTTCATCTATGTTCTGTGCATATACAACTTTGCTTCATGCATTGGCTTGTTCATTGTCATGAGTCGACATAATGTCTACAAGAAAATCGTAAACTTGTTAAAGACTTAGAAGCTTTGATTGCTAGCAGTGACACATTTTCTATATGTATTAACTGCAAAGTATATGGATATAAAACATAAGATATTAAGAAAATGTTAACTAATTACATATTGGGAATTAAGAATGTACCTTAAAATAATATTTATGGAGCAAGTATATTTTTTTCAAGTCCTAGCTTGATAATTGTAAGAAAGCAGCAATATAGAAGAGCAAAATGTAGTAATAGAAAGGATATATGAAAAAAAAACATTAAATGTAACTATTGTTCTGTACAAAAGAATGAAAAGTTGTGCTAAAAAAGAATAGGACAAAGTTGTTTATTTTATAAATAAACACAATAGAAAATTAGTATTGTATTCAAAAGTTACCATATAGGTTATATCAACAATTTAGGTTAAAAATGTTAAGTGATATCTTGTATAGTGGAATTATGAGACTACAAAGTAGAACTGTTATAAGGGAGTTAAAAAAAATAGCCTTCTATGTTGAACTATGAAATAAGGACTTAAAATTGAGAATTGAAGGCATTCATTACAGACAATAAATAATGCTTAAGTATCAATTCGAAATAAGCTATGTATTTAAATGTCCATCTGAAATTGTCGATTATGTGTTTTCAACCATGACAATTACAACTTTTAGGCGTGCAATTCCACAGAAGGTCTCTATTCTAACTGAAAGAGTAAGAACTAATTGTTTGTTGCAGATCTTCTAAACTATTTCAACAATTGATGCTACGTCAGTTGAGAGAAGACATAGGTCTTTTGCATAAATTCCCATGAGTTGGTTTGCAGCATCATCAAAATATCTAACACCATGAAGGTATCCAGTGATATCTTCCAAGTCAACCTTTAGTATGTATCGGTAGCCACATTCAAGAAACTCCCCATCACATTTACCACAATGCCAAATGTCTCCAAATTTGTGGGAAATATTTTTCATGCATTGTATACCATCAACAAAAAGAGGGCATGTAAGGAAATGAAAGTCATCCATGTTAACATTTGTGATGGTTGCAACAAGAGAGTACCAAATAGGTTTTTCAGATGGTTGAAGAATTTGTAGCTCATTGATGGTAATGAGTTTACGAGGAGCAGAATGAGAGGCATTGAATTTTTGGCTCAAAGATGGTGATGTTGAACGAAATCCATTCTCATGAAACCATCTCTGGAGAACCACAATTTCTTCAATTTTTGGGTTTATAAAAATAGTAGTGTTGGAAATAGTCCCAACATTTTTTCCATTAAAATATGTAACAAGACCGCCTTTGATTGCTGTAGTTGGAGGAGTAGCTAAACCGCGAAGGTTGTAAATATCAGCTCCTTCAATTCAATAATGCTCTCCCCAAATTGTTATGCCAATACTATAGCTTGACATGTCACAGAGTTCAATGTTGCTTCGTACAGTCTCAACACCATCTCGTTTCAGTATCATGGATGTAGGTGAAACTGAAATGACAAGTCCAACAAGGTCAACCATGGAATTGAAAGGTATAGTTTGAATCTCCTGAATAGTTTTAAAGTTAAAGCAATATAAATGTATTAAGGGGTATTCATCTAAGCATGGTTGGATGGTTGAGGAGGAACCTAGGAAAATCTCATTATGGCTTTTCAAATGGTTGAAAATTGGATTGGATGCTTTCACTGTGCCATTTGATACTATGTACACTATTCCTATTTGTATTTGGTCATACAAAGAGAGTGTCAATTCATTGAATGCGGATATATGTATTTCATAGTGTGAAGCATTAACAAGGTCAAATCCAAACACTTTTCCAGACCCTCGTTGGTTGCCATATTCATGTATGTTTGTCTTGGAAATAACTCGACCTTGAATATTCCAAACTTTGCTAGAAGAGGAGAGTGATGTGAAAGGGATAATCGATGCAGGGAAGGCATGGTTTTCATTTATTGAGCTATGGCTCATAACAACAGAGGAACTACTCTATGAGGGAGAAGCTACAGGTAAGTGGTAAGGTGCATGGTCTCCAATATTTGTTGCATCCATTGTGACAAATTCGAGTGCAAGCAGTGCGATAGTCCTATGAGAAGAACTATGTTAGAGAGTAATGGGAGAGAAAAAGATTGGATGCATGAACAACGTGAAATTGATTAAGTGGGAAAAAAACAACAAGGAAATCAAACATACGTTACATTATGTACAATGATGCATGTACATTGGGTAACTTTGATTATAGTTCCTTCTTTTAGTTGTCCATTTTCTACAAGACTACTATATATGATTGGAAGCAATAGTTCATGCTTGTGAAGGTCGTCTGAGATAGAAATTCGTAACTGAATAGATGATGAGTTGAGTGAGTTCACTTGGTTTAATGAGGAGACCTATACCAAGGGGCAAAGGTTGACAACACCATGTAGCAAGAGTGAAATAGAATCTTTAGTTAGCATAGTCTCCATAACGTGATGGTTCTTTTTTCATGTGGAATGAAATAGGGCATGAACAAAAAAAAAAGGTTATTTGCAATGTAACATATCCATGTGACCTAACTAAAATGCATATATAAAAAAAAACTCTTCACATGAACATATGCCATGAGTAGGATTATTGTTATTCATTATATGTTATGAATATTAAATGTGGACTGTCACAAACATAGAAAAGGTTCAGAGTCCTTCGAAAAGCTTCAACAAACATAGAACATATGCCATGATTCCTTCAAAAAGATTCAGAGTCTTCAGTGGAGAGGGAGGCAACGCACTGGTTTTTCTAGCTTATAGAAGATATTTTAAACCTCATAAAACAGATGGACGAATAAGGCAGGCCTTCTGGGACAAGGTTTTAATCTATTTTCTTTGTGTTTTCTTAGGTGAAAGTCGAAACCGGAAAGGCATCCAAAAGATGTAAGGAAGAGTTGGACTTTCGATTTCTAAAGTCAGAAAGTCTGAAGTCGGTAAAACAAAATAAGGGTAAGTTAGAAAGATGAATTTCTGATTCATGAAGTCGGGAAGTTGGAAGTCTGAAAGTGAAGAAGTAGCCGGAAGTGTGTAAAGAAAGTTGGATTTCCGATGCTCGAAGTCGAAAAATGGATGTCAGGAGGTCGAAAATTGGAAGTAAAAAAAGTAGCCAAAATTTCTATGGAAAATTTGGATTTATGATTCCCAAAGTCGGGAAGCAGAAGTCGGCATGTCGGAAATCGGGAAATTGAGGATTCTCAATTCGTAAAAGCAGAAAGCGGAAGTCGAGAAGTAAAGAAGTCAGAAATTAGGAAGTCGCGAGATAGAAAATTGAAAAGCAGAAAAATAGCTTAAAGTTATAAGGAAATGTTGGATTTTCGATTTTTGAAGCCAAAAAGTGAAATTCAAAAAGTCAGAAAGTTGGGAAACAAAGATCAAGTCATGGCTTCATGGATCTGGGGGGTTGGAAATTAGAAAGAGGAAAAAGTAGCTGAAATTTATAAGGAAAATATGGATTTTTGATTACCAAAGTGGGAAAGTGGAAGTCGGCATGTCGGAAATAAGGAAACTAGGGATTTTCAATTCACAAAAGTGGAAACTGGAAGTTGGGAAGGAGGGAAGTCATGAGGTAGGAAATCGAAAAGCAAAAAAAAAAAAATTATAAGGAAAGTTGGATTTTCGATTTCTAAAGCCGGGAAGCGGAAGTCAGAAAGTCGGAAGTTGGAAAGCCGGGGAATAAAGATCAAGTCTTGGCTTCGTGGATTTCCGCATTCATACGTCATAAAGCGGAAGTCAGAAAGACGAAATTCAGAAATAGAAAAAGTGACAGGTGAGCACCTCGCTTCGTTGATTTCCTCATTTTGAAGTAAAAAATCGGAAACCGAAAATCCGGAGGTCAAAAATCAGAAAAATGACAAGTGAGCACGTCACTTCGTGGATTTTGACATTCCAAGGTGGGAAATTGGAAGGCGGAAAGTCAAAAGTCAGAAATCGGAAGGCGGAAAGTCGAAATTTAGAAATCGGAAACGTGACAAGTGAACAATTCACATTCTTGGATTTATGCATTCTGAAGTTGAAAGTCGGAAGGAGAAAGGATGGAAGGTGGAAGTCGGAAAAGTCAATTCAGTTCGGAAACAACTGTTCTGCTTACAACTTGGATATGTAAGCTTCAGAACGATTGTCATAGTGATTTTTAAGCTTGAGAATGATTGTAAGAGGTTATCAATTTTCGGTGGACTTGCAGCCTTAGGCTGAGTTCCTTACCTAAAACAAGTGCAGGCCTAGGAAATTGATAGTGGTGTTTACTAGTCAGTTTCCTAAGAAAACTACAGGTGACACACTTTCTTTTACAACTTCAACATTCATTTAAAGACTAACAATATTATACATGGAACTCACTAATCTGGAACAACGAGAGGGTTAAAATATAACCAAATACAAGACTCATTGATTCAAAACATAGCATGAGTATTACACCATTATGAAGCCACATAACCAATACAAGTCACAGTTCTTCTGTAACAGAGCAGGAGTCACAGTCAACACCATCTCATAAGCAACACTTTCATTTATCCTAAAAACTAATACTATCATTTTATTGACATTTAAAACACCTCTTTAGTAGACTGAAGGAATACCTGCGAATTTGACAAGGTGCTAAAACCTATGTTGGAAACTCTCTAGTGTAAACAAAGCGCAGGAAAACCAATATAAGCAATGCAAAGGCAAACACTAAGAAATAGCGGTTACCTAAAGGTTTGTATATATGTGTAAAGAAAATGCGGTGCAACAACAATGCGGTAAATCGAGTATTGCAACAAGATCTTGGAGATCGTCATAAGGTGATTCAAAATTAAGATATATGCCCATGTCTAAATCAAGTGACAAGCTTTCTTGCATTAATGGAGCAACAACGCATTGATGAAGCATTAATGTGGATGAAGGGACATGGGAAAAGTGTATTTAATCAATAGAAGAGGTAGTGAAATGAAACCACGACCAAATTAACCCCACAAACGGTGAGCTTAAAGCCACAAAAGTTGTCGACAAAATATTAGCCTAAACCCACAAAAACTACTGGACTGAAACTTTCACAAAATCCTGGGCGTAAAATCTTGGCAAGGGCTATGCCCAATTGAAATAAATGAACTGCAATGAAGGATAGTGAAACCTTGTACAAAAAAATATGCCAGGACTGATCATTTAGGGCAATAGATAGAAGTGTAGTGAAAACATGCAAGGCACCTGTCGGAAAAACATCCTAAATAGTAAGTGGGAAGAAGGATCCGCAATTGGCAATCTGATACGAAAAAATTGTCCATAAGTCCATCAATCCATTCACGCGCAGCACCGGTCATAACACAGAGGACACCTGTAGTCTGCGGAACAGAAGTTCCAGAGTCAAGATTGCAGAATCGTGTTGGGACTCAACTGAAGTGCAGTACAAAAAAAACAAAAATTGATCACCATACGTGCATGGAAAAAATGTCAGGACATAGCTCCATCAATCAATCCATTCACCTGCAGTAGCAGCTGTAACACAAAAGATAGCTGCCAAACTCTTGTTCTCCCAACACGCGAGCCACTTGTCCCATCACCATTAGCCAAGGAGACAAGGAATCTTTTGAAACTGCGTCTGCATTGTGAAACACCTTCAACGTAATTAAAGTCTATAGCAATATATAAAGATTGATTAAGATTTTAAAGTATATAATAATATATAAAGAAGGTTTCATATTTATTATCATTTCATTTGGTAATTTTTTTGATAAATAATAATTTTGAGTTATTAAATTGACATTTTTAATATTTCAATGCATTTAATATTTTTATTATAATTAAATTATACATTATTATATTTAATATTTACAATTTTAAAATAAGTCTAAATAATTTTAAGTTAAAATAATTTCATTTATATTATTTAAAAGAGAAAAAAATAACAAACCAATATCAAATAATAAAGTAACTTAAATTATATTTAATTAAATTAAGATTTGAGAAACCATGTAAGATAAGAAATTCTTATAAGATAATAATACAACACAATTTATCGTATATAGATAATAGAGGCAACCCAATATTATAGTCATTGGTCTCTTTAAAGATTGATTGTGCACTAATTAGGATTTGATTTCATGAGCTATTTTAAAAATATAAATACAAGTTTTTAATAATTGTATATAATAATTATTTTGAAGTATTAAGTGAATTAAAATGTAATAATTGTTTCTATTATTAAATAGATAAAATGTGAGGAAATTAATTTTTAAAAAATATTGAAGAAAGGAATATTATTGAGAATTTAATCTTATTAAAATAAATCAACAATTTTTAAAACATATTAATTCAAGTATATATAACAATTACAATGACTAGCTAACCAGTGGAAAGGATCATGGTTTTATTGTCACGTGTACTTGGATTGCCACGTTTGATGATTTAAGCTAGGCATTAATGATGAAATGAGGGAGAGGGAGATTCACCATGTTGGAGCCTGGTATGCCAATAAACTTCCAATGGTTAACCATTGCGTGTGGATTTCAATGCGAGAGGGAAACAACTTGGGGAGTAGGATGGATCAGGGATGGAATTTGACGGGCAAATGCCTGTCATGGATTAATTTACTCGTCAAATACAGTTGATATTTTACAGAGATCGTCAAAATTTGGCTTAGAATACATAAAACGTTTTATATTTTGATTGTTAACGACAATTTTAACAGGTGTTCGTCATTTGAAATCCCTACCCTAGGATGGATGGTAAAGGCCAATGACAAGTGATAGGGATCCTTGGCGAAGTGGTGGATTGTGGTTTTAGTGTCTTATGTGACTTTGATTGTGTTGCTTATTGGTTCAAGTTGAGAATTAACGTTGAGACGAGGGAGGGGAAGGACAACTCCATGGATTTTTGGTATGATGGAAAGCTTGTAACGCCAAGTAAGCATCCTTGAAATTATCATTGTGATTCAAATTGTAGAGGTAAACAAGTGGGGGGAGAACTCAGGGGTATTTAACCTCGAGTGTCAGATGTAATGGAAGGTCATTTGAAGCTGAGGAACAAAGTGATGATAGGGAGACTACATTTGTCATTCGTTTGGCATCGATGGGCTTGTTCTAAGGTCTGACTTGCGACATAAAAATTACCACAGGGGTGGTGATTGCTTGGAGAGGAGAGAGGCCTCTCAGCATGCCTCTATGTCAAAGATCACATTGTCAGCATGGGGGGAAGGTCGGGCTCATCCTTAGTATGTGAGAAGGGATCGATCTTAGCCTAGCAATAATGTTGAAAATGTCAATCAAGGCTTCCACTCTTTGGTTCCTTACCACATTGAGCAATCCATAGAGACCATGGAAGACTCGTCCCTAGCTTCCCAAGTGCACACTTAGGTTGATGAAGGGAGAGCCACCCCATACTGTAGCTAGTGAAAATATCTCAACAAGAAAGATGATGGAATAGGAGGTTTGACTTGTGACATAAAAATTACCACGGGGGTGGTGATTTCCTGGAGAGGAGGGAGGCCTCTCAGCATGCCTCTATGTCAAAGAGCATGTTGTCGGCATGGGGGGAAGGTCGGGCTCATCCTCAGTATGTGAGAGGGGATCGATCTTAGCCTAGCAACAATGTTGAAAATGTCAATCAAGGCTTCCACTCTTTGGTTCCTCACCACATTGAGCAATCCATAGAGACCATGGAAGACTCATCCCTAGCTGCCCAAGTGCACACTTAGGTTGATGAAGGGAGAGCCACCCCATACTGTACTATGAAAATTTCTCGACAAGAAAGATGATGGAATAGGAATTCCATTGGGAGGACACCTTTGCACTATTTGTAGGCTACAAGACAACTTACACTATGTTCACTAGCAGGTAGGTAGTTTGGCTACGAACATGAATGTTCCATCTTAGATTGTAAGCAATGACGAAGCTGGGATGAGGGTAAATCTGGCTATGTTAGGATAGCTAGCCTTTAAGATTCTGGTTTCCCCAGTAACCATAGGGTTTTGGTTTTGGTTTTTTTTGCTAAAATTATGGTTGACAATGTAACCTATGTAATCTAGATATATATGCACGGTTGTTATTGCTTTGTATATTTATTCTTTGATTTGTTAATAGAAAATATCATATTTACATTTAAAAAGTATATAATAATTACCTAAAAATAATACAATTATAAAAATTTAAAAGAAATTGATTTTGGGTTTTTCCTCCCAACTAACTCACCTTTAAGGGGATTGAATTGAGGTCGTCTTTCTCAAGAAACCCACACTTTAATCAAATAAATTTACAAAATTTTAGTGTAATATATTATTATTGAAATAAAAATAAAATATTTAATTTTTTAAAATAGAGAAAGAGTGTTTCTTACCTCAAATATTATTTGGGATAAGAGATTTCTTTATGCATTGTTCCATGACAAACTTATGATATATCTCAATAACATGCATATGTTTTATTGCTTTATTGAGAAGTTCGTGAAATCATTATAACTATTATAATGTTGATATAATATATTTTAAAACAAGAGCTACGAGGTGGCAATGTCCTCGACGTTGCCACTGCCTGTGGGAAGAACAACTGAACGAGAAGAAGCTATTAACTAAAAAAAAGAGTTATTTGCACAAAGTAGTGAACAATTGATAGAAGTCAACATCAACAATAGTATAAATTATAAACTGTAAACACTATACAATAATATAAATTATTTTAAACATAAATCTTAAATTCCACATAAATCCATGCCAAAATCCAAACTGGATTTATTAAGACATTCATTTTTAATTATATTTTGATAATCATAAATTGCAAAACTCAACTACTCTTAATACAATTACACAATGTTACAGCACAATTACACACAGTTCTAACATTCATTTTTAATTCTATTTTGATAATCATAAATTGTAAAACTCAACCACTTTTTTTTTTTTTGTATAAAATGAATATAAAATATGTTCCAAATCTATAAGTAAATTAAGAAAAATGTAACCAAATGTAATGACTTTATGCTGCCTGCTTATATTTTAAAAAAAGTTCAACATACACGCTCTCAGAAATTTATTTCTATTACTCTTTTCATTTGCAAGTTGGAAAATTCGCACGAAATATATTTATAAAGCAAAAATTAATGTCACGTATAAAACCTAGCCACTTACATAAACTCAACCAATCAAATGTTCCGAGTTTGTTCCAATAAAAATTCCACTTTTTAATGAGACTTTGTCTCCTTTAAATACACACATTTTTAACCTATATATGTGAAAGGAAGGGACTAACTACATTTAAATAGGTAATATAAACTGGGAGAGATTAAGTAAACATATGAAATTTGATATAATAAAATATTGAAAAACCGATCTTGTAACTAAATTCCAAATTGCCTCCTATACATCGTTAACAAATTTTTTAATAATCAAAATTCATTGGAATGTTTACAAAGTCGCAACAAAAATTGTAACATGAAATTTGATATAATAAAAGATTGAAAAAACCATTTAAAATGTACCTAAATTCCAAATTGCCTCCTCAACATCGTTAACAATTTTTTTTAATAATCAAATTCAAAGGAATGTTCATTGTGTGGCAACAAAATTGTAATATCAAATTTGATATAGTAAAAACGTTTCGCGAAGATGGTTGCATCTCATTTTTTGAATTGATGCCCAATATTTTATTTTTGTTGAATATTTATCTAGGTGACTCATGATATAGGTAGATAGGATATTTTGTTGTTTTTTAATTTAAGTGTCATTTAAAGTCCTTTTTTTATACAATCTATGATTTCGTGGACAGTGTAATAAATATACAATGAAATTTATTTATTAACCCTAAGATCTCTGAGAGCTTTTGATTCTTCTCTGTTTAAGTTCCTCTTGGGAGGTCTAGACATTTTTAATAGCCGTTTTTAATATCAATGTGTAATCTTGTTACCATGGACTATTACACTGAAAAGAAAAGATGCATCCTTGAGGCTATAGAAATAGAGAAACACCTTTCAACAATGTTTTCAACTTTTTCTTTGAAAAGACATTTATGGTTTTTTTAGAGAATCTAAAATAAAAACTACATACATTGTATTTTATATTAGCTGAGAGCTACCTACCATCTAAGAATAGAGAATTCACTACTAATCAGGTTGCACAGAATCACATTAAATGTCATGTCAGCTTGGCGTAACACAACTAAATTTATGATGAAACACATTAGATTCAACTTAATCCACAATAACCTTATTAACACCAAGGAGATAAACCCATTGTGATTCAATATGTGATGATGAATTTTAAACCTGCAAACCTATTAAAAACACTCTTATTTGATACGAATACGAATGCGATGAATGACATAATAAACCTATGAAAAACATTAACTGCCATGGATATCTGGGTGCTATGTGGACCATGGTTGTCTAATCTGTCTAAATGGTTGTCTAATCTGTCTAATCGTGGAAATCTGGAATATTAATTGTCACCTTTGTCATCCTGCTATTTGAATCATGGATGACAGTTTTATCATAAATGAAGTATAACATTGCTGATATCACCTACGCCACCGGGTCTTGGGGCACAAGAACCCAAGGCAACGTCATCTCCACCAAACGAATAATAATCTAAGAAAATAGAGATTTAAGAAATAAAAAAATAAAAATAAAAATAAAATAATACACAACCTTGGGTTAAATTACAATTTTTTTATTAAAGTGACTACAAATTACTCTAGATAATAGCCCTGACTGATTCATATATATCCCTTTGTTGCTAAAAGTTTTAAGGAATAAAATGGTTGCTATATTAGAAAAAATAAATAATATATATATAATTAGAAGTATCAAATATGTTTTGTTTAATTGGTTGAAAATAGTATTCTTTTTATTTTTAGTTATTTTTGAGGATTTAATCCAAAAGATCTTGTAAGTTGTTTTGAAGATATATTTTGTTCAATTTAGTGAAGGAGTAAATCTTTTTAACCACAAAACAATATTTTTTTAATTTTAGAGAAGTTTTTAGCAGTAAAAAAATAAACAAATCTTATTAATTTTATAATTAATAAAATATTCTAATTTTGAAGATATAATTTTTTTTAGAAGTATATATTTTAAAAATATAAATAAAATTTATATATATATAGAATTTAACACATATATGAAATTAGTAAAACATTATAATTTTAAAGATATCAAAGTTTTTGAAAGTATCCTATTTGTTTTGTTCCATTTGTCATGGAAAATATAAGACCTCATTTACATTAACAAGTATGTGAAATTAATAAAATATTGTAATTTTCTTATGTAATTTTAAAGAAATTCAATATGCTTTACAAATATTGGTAAAGCAAAATGTATAATTATTTTCAAATATAATATTGTAATTTTAAAGATCTATTTTTTTTAATGTAAATTATATATATATAATTTAGTTCAACAAATATGTGAAATTAGTAAAACATTGTAATTTTAAAGATATCAAAATTTTTGAAAATATCCCATTTGTTATTGTTCAATATGTTGGAATATATATAAGATCTTATTTATTACATTAACAAGTATGTGAAATTAATAAAATATTATAATTTTAAAGAAATCCAATGTACTTTAAGAATATTGATAAAGCAAAATGTATAATTATATGTCGGAGATATCCTAGTCTCCGTGGTCGACCTTAGATTTTCTGACCGGTTCTAGTATTTAACTTTGGTTCTCACCCTCTCCACATTCGACTGTGTCCTGATGATGGATCCTGATATGGATTCGAAATGTCGACCTCGTCATTTCGATACTGTGGTTTTTCCGATTACATCTCCAACAACCTATCACCACAGAAATTTGGCAACAGAAATATTGATAAATTGAATTATGAATAACAATAAGGAATAAAAAATTTGGCACATAGAAAAAGTAAATAGAATTAGTGTGTTATACTTTTTAATATATTAAAATATATATTACATATAAACTTTTTTTTTTAATTTAATTAATTATCACATTTTTTTTGTTGACAAAGTGGTTGAACCTTCTTGACTAGCAGGGTTGTCATTGGCTAAGAAACCACGAACCAAGGGCATCTAAGCCCTGAATCGCACCAAGGGCATCTAAGCCCTAAATCGCACTTGGCCTCGACTGCACCAACCCTTAACATGATTGGATTTTTTTGGTATTCGACGAGATTAGAACCGATGACCTTCCAACTTAGGGGATGTCTTAACCATACCCAGCCACCAACTGTTCTATATCTCGTGGATCAATCAATTATCACATTAATAATAAGGTTCATGAAGTTATAAAATGCTAAAGAAAGTGTTATCTCCCAAATAAAATAAATTTATTTTTTATAGTAGGAAGAATTTAAATGATGCAATGAAGGATATGAAGATCACTAACAGTTTTAAAGACCTCTATTTTTGATGCAAAATTCACAAAGTTGTGGCCGCGGTGGCTTGGGCAAGAATCAGAACATCTCATTAGCCACCGAAAGATGGAAGATAAATGGCGAGTGGAAGACCCCTTCGGCAGTTAGGCATATTGCTAAACTTTTTACTGCCATCGGAACATTTTTAGACAGTGATAGGAGGTGTAGTCCTCTAATTCTCCACCACTAAGGAGAGGATAGTGGTTAAAGGTTCCACCACTGCGGAGAATATAGCGGTTAAAAGTTCCGATGGTGAGAAGGTTTGGAGTTCTGGTCGCTGATATTGCGGAGTCTTAGTTCACTGCGGAGCCGCAACGGCGGAAGAAAAATAGACTAAGGCTTTCGCAAGTATATGAAAACTTCGTTGTCGAGAAGGCTAGAGACTAACCGACGACGAAATAGTTAAATGCAGAGCCACAACGGCAGATGAAAGACTTACTGCGAGTTCCGAAATAACAGAAAGACATCGCCGAGCGGAGGAACTAAAGACTACGCGCTGGAGCTTGAAAACATAAAACCGGCGGCGAATTATCCCTCTAAATAGCCGCAACGGTGGAAGAAATATAAACTACGGGGTCCGTAAGCAGATGAAACTTCGGCGTCGAAACTCGGAATCACTAGCCGTCAGCAAGATAGTGAAATTGGAAGCTGCAACAGCGGAAGAAAGAAGACGAACAACTCCGATACTGTAGTTATTACCACTCCCGATCACCGATGTGTTAGTTATGGAGAACGTCGATTAGGAGCGCAGATGTGACAAAAGAAGAAACCTCTGACCATCGATGAAGAAGCCGTCGCGACACTGATGATCTAAGGAGCGTCGATACTACGGCAACAAAGAGACTTGGAGCGCCAAAATGGCGGAAGAAAGAAGACTAAAGGTCCGATTCAAACTTTGATGATATGCTTCGATAGCGATAAAACTAGTTTGTTTCACCTCCGAAACTGCAGCACCAAAGTAAAAAGGGGTTTCGGGCGGATTGAACGAGACGGGGCACTTCAGTTAAACCCCGATACACTGGCTGTTGGCGGCAATTTCATAGCAAACCAGCAGTAGTGGTTATCAGCTACCACATCAGTCATTAAAAGATCGCCCGGTGAACTAGATCTTCACAATGAATAAACAAATTGTTAGCAAGGGTTTGACGCCCTAATCGGGAAAAAACTATGACTTTCATTTATTTTTGATGTAAATAGATCGGATTTTCAGGATCTGTAAATTTTGTAAAAGGCTATAAAGCCCATGATTATTTCATTAATAAAGGTTTGACTCTGGGGATTTATGAGCCTGTTCCATTATCAAGCGTCTCATCTGGTTTATTCTAAGTATAAGCTCTTTTGTTGTGATTTGTTCAGACATCTCTTTCTTTACTATTTTTATTGCCTGAATGTGCATTTAGGTAATTTTCAGATTTATTAAAGGGCCCATAGCTGTCATCCTATTGGTTATTTAGTGATATTTGATTTATAAACACCATCCTCAAGAATATTTAGCCATTTATATGCATGTGTTATGTGTGTAAGTCTGCCATCCTGGTGAGTTCTCCATCCCTGCACCTTTTTGTCAAACTACTGAACAAGTTGTACCTAAAAGCCTTGTGATTGAGTGAGCTTCATGCATGTCTTGAGAGTGAGAGGTTATATAGGTTACCCGGCTTGATCCAATTCAAAAAAAACCCAAAAAACAGTTTAAGTTACCAGGCATCCTCGAGCTACAACCTAGAGGAGTTTCTTGGAGTGATAACAAAGTTGCCGGGGAGAGGAGATTGAAGCTCAGCTTCCTTGGGATACAACATAGATCCATTCCTTGATGATATACAAGGCTTGGACATTATTATGGTTGTAATCATCTATTTGGCGACTCCATTCATATAAGGTGGCTTCAAGAAGACCAAGTACCAGAGCAAACCCAAAGGGGCCACCAACAACACCCGTTTCAGATCCAGAAGAAATCTTAAGGAAAGCCAGGGCTTTACTAAGACAGACTAGCAGTGATGCACAAAATGCTACATCAGGTATTTCAAGCAATATTTTTGTTTTTATTTCTTCTGCTGAAACTTTTAATTCCCATAATTTTTTAGATACATCAGAAAAATCTAGGGCTTGGGCATCTTTAAGCACTGCTGCTTGTGAAGATCCAATCCCTAGTGACTCTACTGGGATAAGTATACCACTGCCTTCTCAGCAAATATTTTCATCAGTGCCGCCTTCCACATCCCTGTCCATACCTATTTCCAATATGGCTACCCCTCAATTGACCAAGATGGAAAGGATCCTGGTATCTAGGTATGCGCCCCTAATTTTTCCAAATCCTCTCGCAGCCATGCCTACCGGGGATTACCTCAAGTATATGCCTAAGTTTACAGGGGAAGGGGATTTCACTACTGAAGAACATCTATAGGATTTTTATAGCTATACTGAAAATATAAATATAGAACAAGAAGATGTATGGACCAGAGTTTTTGTGCAAAGCCTAGATGGCCAGGCTAGGAAGTGGTTTAAAGAACTGCCTATTGGGTCAGTGGCAGGCATAGAGGCCCTAGATGACATTTTCCTAAAGCATTGGGGAGAGAGGAGAGACCACCTCTACTATATCACAGAATTCAGCAACCTGAAAAAGAGAAAATGGTGAGTTTGTCTCCAACTTTACCAAGAGATTCAACAACATGTACAGCAATATCCCCACTGAGATTAAGCCCACCGGTACCTCAACTATGATAACTTATGCGAATTCCTTTGACTCTGACTTCTGCCTACTTCTCAGAGAAAGGAGGTCTGCCTCATTATCACTCATGCAGGATGCTGCCCTAGAGGTAGTGTCAAACATTCTGGCATCTCAGAAGGTCAAAGGGAAGGTAGATAGGAGAAAAAAGCCAGCAGACTACAGTGGGGCTTCGGCATCAAAGAACAAGATTGAAAAAATGACCAAACTTATATATAACCTGACTGCTGAAATGTATAAATTGAAGGAGCAAGGACATATGCCAGTGAGGGGTAAGGGGCCAAGTGACTTTGCTCCTCAAAACCCAAATTGTGTTCCTTATAGAAGAGGAAACCCCCCTGTTCAGATTCTCAGAAAGGAGAGAAATCAAGGGGAAGACTAGAGGATAAGAGCTCCATTTCAAAACGTTGTATTAGAATAATAGTCGGAATTCATTGAAGATGAAGGAGAAGCTGAAGACAATATCCACTGCATGGAGGATGAGGTGGACTATTCCTTTTTGACACGGGCAGACTACGAAGAAGTATTGATTGATGAGCAGATCACTGAAGATGTTGTCTATCAGGCTGATGATCAGGGAGGTTACCAACTGAGGTCTAGGTTGGTTGCTCCACTCAAAAAGAATGTTGTACCCGTCAAGTAGCCTGTTGTACCTGGTAGAAAGGTTGTTGTTTTACCAAAGAAAGTAGCCGTTCCATCCAAAGCATTGCATAAACCAGCACCTTCAGCCACGCCTGATCAAGTCCAACTCAAACCTACAGCTCATGAGGTAAGGTTTCCAGATAGGCTGCATTGTTCCTTCAACCTTGAGTCTGAAATTCAAAAATTGAAAATCCCGTTCCCTTTAATTGAGTTGATGAAGAATGATGCATTTAAAACCTCCATTCTGAATTCCCTTCAGCCCAAGGTGCATATTGACACTGACTTTGTGAACCTACAAGATGACAAGCCTGTTGTAACCCCGGGCCCCATGATCGAAGACCTAAAGGACTCTTGCCCACCATTCTATATATCCTTGAACATCCATAATAAAATCCTCCATAACTGTTTGCTGGATTCTGGAGGCTCTCATAACTTAATGCTAAAGGCTGTGATGGATGAGATCGGCTTCAGCATTACCAAGCCCTACTACGATTTATTCTCCTTTGACTCCAGGAAGGTCAAGTGCTTGGGCCTCATCAAAGACCTCGCTGTAAACTTAACTCAGCTGCCTTCTAAAAGCGTAATGATGGACATCGTAGTGGCTGATATTCCTCCAAAATTCGACCTTTTACTGTGCCGGTCATGGAGAAAAAGATTGGGTGGTGCCCTTCAGATGGATCTCACATATGCCACCATTCCCTTGTTCGGAGGAGAAACTAAGAGACTGTACAGGGAAAATCAGCTAGCGTACATTATAAGCAAGGAGAGTCGCTCAGTAAATCACCCCATCTATGCTATGGACACTGATTTTGGATCTTGCATCTTGCAAATAGATGATAATTAGTAGACATCAGTTCAACTCACCAAGCCCACTTGTACGCAGCTCGAAGAAGTCACAACAATGATCTAGACCATGTATTTCGATGGGGCAAACGCTCAAAACTCAGCAGGCGCAGGGATCGTGTTGATCTCCCCATCTAAGGAGAACATTCACCTATCGTATAAGCTCGATTTCAAAACCACGAACAACGTAGTAGAATATGAAACCTTGCTGCTGGGAGTTAAAGCGGCCAAGGAGATGGGGATCATGTGCATGAATATTTTTGGGGATGCAGACCTCATCATACAGCAGGTCAACAACACTTTTCAGACGAAAAATATCAAACTGAAGGCCTACAGAGACGAGGTATGGAAACTCAGAGGCTCATTTATGTTTTTTGAACTATCATATATTCCTAGAGATTTGAATCACCTGGATGATTCCCTGGCTATCTCTGCAAGTCTGTTTGTTCCTCCTTTACCCCATAGTCTCAGCTATGATGTTTAGGTCAAGTACAGACCCTCTCTGCCAAACAATGTAAAATTTTGGAGGGTGTTTGAAAATGATGGGGAGCTTAGTAAATTCCTTCAGTTAGTGGATGAATTCTCTAACATACACATAGACCAGGAAAACCTTAACATGGAGGAATCCAAGCAGCTCAAGCTAAAAGATAAAGTGACTGAGCACAATATCGTCCAATTGCCTAGCAACCACATACCCCAAGGTCTAGTACCACTGGAAGAACTGTTTGATCACAATGATGTCCCTTTCAAGCCTGCTAAAAGGGAGATAGATCCTGCTATCCAAGAGCACAACATAGGCAGCCAGATCCATCCAAAACTGATAAATCTATCCATTGGGCTAACTACTGAACAGAAGTCTGAATATTGCAGCTTGATAAAAGAGTTTGCTGATGTCTTTGCATGGGATTATAGTGACCTAAAAACATATGACACCAACATCATCCAGCACAGGATTCCTTTGGATAAGGACACCATTCCTTTCAAACAGAAGTTGAGACCCATCAGCCCTCTTCTATTACCAATGATTGAGAAAGAGATCCACAAACTCCTCAAAGCCAAGATCATAATCCCCATTAGGTATTCCCAGTGGATTGAAAATCTAGTAGTGGTAAGAAAGAAAAATGGAGAAATCAGGTTGTGTGTGGATTTTAGAAACCTGAACAAATGTTCCAAAAAAGACAACTATCCACTACCCAAGATGGAACATCTGCTACAGAGAGTCTCGGGGGCTAGGGTCATGTCCTTCCTTGATGGCTTCTCTGGATACAACCAAGTGGCTGTGCACCCAGACGACCAAGAGAAGACTTCCTTTACCACCCCCTGGGGCACCTTCATGTATGCTAAAATGCCATTTGGGCTAATGAATGCTGGGGCTACTTTTCAGAGAGCTATGGACCTAGCTTTTGTAGGGCTAAAAGATAAATATGTGCTGATATATTTGGATGACTTAAACAGTTTACTCTCACAACCATCATGACCACTTACAGCATTTGAGAAAGGTATTTCTGAAGTGTAGAAGGTATGGAATATCACTGAACCCCAGGAAGTCCCAGTTTGCACTCAATGAAGGAAAGCTCCTAGGACACATAGTCTTAGCTGAAGGTGTAAAGATCGATCCAGTAAGAGTGAAGGAAATTCAGCAGCTGTCAATACCAAGGTCAAAAAGAGACATTCAGTCCTTTTTAGGCAAGATAAACTTTGTCAGGAGATTCATTCCAAATTTCTCAAAGTTGGTAAAGCATATAACAGTCATGCTAAAAAAGGATGCAAAAATCAAGTGGATCGACCAGGCAAGAAATTCTTTTGAAGACATTAAGAAAGCCATCATGGAGGCCCCCACCCTGATTAGTCCTGACTACAAAAAGGGTTTTTACATTTTCTCGTTTGCATCTTATGACACAGTGGCAGCTGTACTATTACAAAAGAATGATGAAGGTCTTGATCATCCAATTACTTTCCTCAGTAGAACCCTGAGAGATGCTAAGCTGAAGTATGAACCAATTGAGAAGCAGGCTTATGCCCTCATAAAATCCTTGAAGAACTTCAGAATCTACATTCTACACGCAAAGGTCATTGCGTATGTCCCTTCAGCTGATGTGAAGGATGTTTTGACTCAGCCTGACATTGATGGGAAGAGAGCTAAGTGGATTGCCAAACTCATTGAGTTTGATGTAGAGGTGAAACCCACCAAGCTGGTAAAGGGATTAGGTCTAGCCAAACTCATGGCCAAAGAAAACTATGACTTGATGGAAATAAATTTCACATGTATAAGATCAGCAAAGGTGCAGACTATGGTAGCAGCTAAAACAAAAGTAAATCAAGATCAGGATAACAATCCACCAGTAGCTGAGAACATATATTCATGTGAGTGGTACTCAAGTATTATTCAATTTCTGCTTAAATTAGAAGTTTCTCATGATCTCACTCCTAACCAAGCACGAGCCCTTAAGTTGAAATCTGTTAAGTTTTGCATAATGGACAAACTGTTGTACTGGAGGGATCAGTCTGGGATTTTGTTAAGGTGTCTAGATAAAGAGGAAGAAGAGTAGGTCATGCTTCACTTTCATTCTAGTACATGTGGAGTCCACAACTACTTGAAAACCACAGCCCACAAGATATTAAAAGCAAGGTACTATTGGCCAGTCCTTTTTGCTGATGTATGAACTTTTGTAAGGGCCTATGACCAATGTCAAAGATTTGAAGGGAAGAAGCAGCTCAAATCCTTGCCCCTTAGGCTTGTTACAGTGAATGGGCCTTTCTAGCAATGGGGTCTATATTTCATAGGTGAAATAAATCCATCTTCCAGTGGATGACATAAATGGATCTTAGTAGCCACTGATTACTTTACCAAATGGATAGAAGCAATACCCACCAGAAATGCCACTCAGCAAGTCATCATTAGATTCTTATATGAGAACATATTCAGCAGGTTTGGTTGCCCGGTAAGGTTAGTAACTGATAATGCACAAGCCTTTAAAGCTGGGGCATTGGTTAAATTGTGTGAATCAATGGGTATTCAATTGGTGCACTCCACATCCTATTACCCACAAGGCAATGTCCTGGATGAGTCATCCAACAAAAGCTTAGTCTGGATAATTAGGAAATTGCTAGAGACAAATCAGAAAAGCTGGGATTCAAATCTTAAGTTTGCCTTACGGGCTGATAGGGTGACAGATAAAATATCCATAGGGACTTCTCCATTCAAATTAGTTTATGGCACTGAGGCCATATTTCCTATCCAGCCCACCCTTCCAGTGAAAAAGTTCTTTCAGGAAGAAGAAGACTCGAACCAAATGATATGATGAGAAGGATGATGGATTTGGTGGAGTTACAGCAGATCAGGGAGCAAGTTGCAGGAAAATCAGAGGCTCATCAATAGAGGATAAAGGGCATGTTTGACAAAAGAGCAAAGGCAGACAACTTCCAGGTCGGGGACTGGGTACTCAAGTGGGATGCTGTCAGACAGGACAAGGGGAAACATGGAAAATTTGACTCTTTATGGATTGACCCTTTTGTTATAGACCAGGTATATAAGAATAACACCTTCAAATTGCAGAATCTGGAAGGTGAAGAGGTATTCGATGACCCAGTAAATGGGCGGTTCCTAAAACTCTATTTTATTTGAGGATCTGAGGCCTTATAATTGTAAATTAGTAGATTGTAGGTTGTTTTTGCTTTCGGAATAAGACTCCATGCCCAATGGAACAATAGAGAATAGTGTTAAGTTACTTAGTTTCTTTTAGGGAAAGGCATTTTGGTCTGGGGTTCTTGGGACCTCATAGGGAGGTTCCCATCCCCGAGTAGGAGCCAGATGTTATCTCCCAAATAAAATAAATTTATTTTTTTATAGTAGGAAGAATTTAAATGATGCAATGAAGGATATGAAGATCACTAACAGTTTTAAAGACCTCTATTTTTTATGCAAAATTCACAAAGTTGTGGTTGTGGTGGCTTGGGCGAGGATCAAAACATCTCATTAGCCACCGAAAGATGGAAGATAAATGGCGAGTGGAAGACCCCTTCGGTAGTTAGGCATATTGCTAAACTTTTTACTACCATCAGAACATTTTTAGACAGTGATTGGAGGTGTAGTCCTCTAATTCTCTGCCACCGCGGAGAGGATAGTGGCTAAAGGTTCCACCACTGTGAATAATATAGCAGTTAAAAGTTCCAATGGTGAGAAGGTTTGAAGTTCTCGTCGTCGACATTGTGGAGTCTTAGTTCATTGCAGAGCTGCAACGACGAAAGAAAAACAGACTAAGGCTTCTACGAGTAGATGAAAACTTCGTCTTCGGGAAGGCTAAAGACTAACCGACGGAGAAACAGTTAAATGCGGAGCCGCAATGGCAGATGAAAGACTTATTGTGGGTTCCGAAATAACAGAAAGATGTCGCCGAGTGGAGGAACTAAACACTATGTGTCGGAGCTTGAAAACATAAAACCTGCGGTGAATTAGTCCTCTAAATAGCTGCAACGGTGAAAGAAATATAAACTACGGGGTCCATAAGCAGATGAAACTTCAGCGTCGAAACTCGGAATCACTAGACATCGGCAAGATAGTGAAATTGGAAGCCGCAACGGTGGAAGAAAGAAAACGAACAACTTCGATACTGTATTTATTACCGCTCCCGATCACCGATGTGTTAGTTATGGAGAACGTCGATTAGGAGCGCAGATGTGATAAAAGAAGAAACCTCCAACCGTCGATGAAGAAGCCGTCGTGACACTGATGATCTAAGGAGTGACGATACTGCGGCAACAAAGAGACTTGGAGAGCCGAAATGGCGGAAGAAAGAAGACTAAAGGTCGGATTCAAACTTTGACGATATGCTTCCGACAACGATAAAACTAGTTCATTTCACCTCCGAAATTGCAGCAACAAAGTAAAAAGGGGTTTCGGGTGGATTGAACAAGACGAGGCACTTCAGTTAAACATTGATACACTGGCTGTTGGTGCCAATTTCACAGCAAACCAGCAGTAGTGGTTATCAGCTACCACTTCAGTCATTAAAAGATCGCCCGATGAACTAGATCTTCACAATGAATAAACAAATTGTTAGCAAGGGTTTGAAGCACTAATCAGGAAAAAACTATGACTTTCATTTATTTTTGATGTAAATAGATTGGATTTTCAGGATCTGTAAATTTTGTAAAAGGTTGTAAAGCCCATGATTATTTCATTAATAAAGGTTCGACTCTGGGGATTTATGAGCCTGTTCCATTATCAAGCGTCTTATTTGGTTTATTCTAAGTATAAGCTCTTTTGTTGTGATTTGTTTGGCCGCTCTCTTTCTTTACTGTGTTTATTGCCTGAATGTGCATTTAGGTAATTTTCAGATTTATTAAAGGGCCAATAGCTGTCATCCTATTGGTTATTTAGTGATATTTGATTTATAAACACCATCCTTAGCAGGATTTAGCCATTTATATGCATGTGTTATGTGTGTAAGTCTGCCAGCTTGGTGAGTTCTCCATCACTGCACCTTTTTGTCAAAATACTGAACAAGTTGTAACTAAAAGCCTTGTGATTGAGTGAGCTTCATGCATGTCTTGAGAGTGAGAGGTTATATAGGTTACCCGACTTGATCCAATTCAGAAAAAACCCAAAAAGCAGTTTAAGTTACCAGGCATCCTCGAGATACAACCTAGAGGAGTTTCCTGGAGTGATAACAGAAAGATTTAATAATAATAGTATTATAGGATATAATGCATGCTTGCAAATCAAATCTTCTTTGCAAACAAAATATTATTTGATATCTTTGCATATCAATTAAGTAGTAGTTATAGTATAGGAGGCATGTCTCCATTGGATATATCTTGGGTGATTGAGAGGAATAATTGTTACTTTCTTTAGGGTTTAATTCTGGTCCCTATGTAATGATTAAGTGGATTATGTAATCTGTTTATACCTTGATTCTCCCAAATAGTAAGTGTTGACATATTTCTAAGTGAAAAATAGAAAGCATATTTAATTATGACATCTTGTTTACAAACACTATATTGAATATATTTATATATCAATAAAGTTTTTAGGATTTTTCATTGCATGAAATTACATTAATGTATTTATAAATAACAAAGTTGCTCAGCTCAAGTGCCAAATGTCTTAGCAAGTTTTGCATTTTTACATTCACGAAGTAGAATCAATGACTATTATGGTGATGACTCTGTGTAGTGGATATTTCGCTCTGCATTTGAATTTTGAGGTTCAACACAATTACAACTCAGGACTTGGAACAACGGAAACAACACGGTGGAAACATTATTCGTAAGAGGGTTTGAGCCAACTGAACTATTCCAACACATGGAATTGAGATTTTTTGGTAGTTGAAATTAATTTGCTTCTTTCCTGGCATAATCATAATATTTGTAATTATATAAATTTCTATTTGTATTTAACCACCAGAAGCAGCACCTGCTATCCCATAACAGATGTTTCCCGTTCTTCCAAATATGCTCTGTTACATAAACCTCTGTTATGTTTCTCGAATTTGAACCCTAGTCGCTTCAAGCTTTAATATACATATTAGTAACAGATACAAGTAAACCTAGGAGGGTCTCTGTAGAAAAACCCAAGGTTTGACAAAATAGCCTCCTTAATTTCAACATTGTTTTGTGCTCTAGTTGACTATTCTATTCTGATTTCTTGGTTGGGAAAAAGCTTAATTGGTCTCCTAGTTAACTCCTTAATCAACCTCCCAGTCAAATATTTTGGTCAACTATTAACTATCGATTGACTATCTCTATAAGATATAAGGTGTGATGTCAAACTACAAAGGCATGTTGTTTAAGCACCTGTCTATAAACGTAATTCTTTGGAGATTAATGAGGTTAAATTAGTTATGCACATTCCCCACAATTTCAACTCTCTAATGCCCAAGCTTAACTTGAAAATTCACAAACTTAGCTTCTATTAATGGATTCATAAATATATCAACAAATCAATTGCATGTCTTGCACTAAACGAGATTTATAACATGTCCTAATACTACTTGTCTCAAGTAATGAGCATGAAGTTCCACATACTTCATTTAATTGTTTGTAATGATGGGATTCTCTAAAAACTACAATGTATTTTGATTATCACAATACACCAAAGTTAATGTCTCAATTGAAAATCCAAGGTCACCCATAAGATGTCAAATCCACACATATTATATACAAACATTTATTACACCATGATATTTTGCTTCTTTGGTTTATAAAGAAACCACCTTTTTCTTTTTACAAGATTAGACAGTAGGTCTAAATCCAAGTCAAAACACACAACTATTTGCCAACTTCCCATCATCTCTATCTCTATCCCAAACCATGTCGGTGTAACTAACTAGTTGATTATGTTTGTTATTGCAATACTTTATACCAAGCTAATAAGATCCCCTGATCCAATGAACCATTTTATTTGCAAATTTTAGGTGACTTTCTCATGGATACTGCATAAATTGAGAAACCACAATGACAATAAAAGAAATTCAAGATGAATGTGAGTTAAATAAATAAGGTCACCAACAAGTTGTCGAAAGAGAAAAGCATCAAGTTCCATAGAATCATACCCATTTAGGTTCACTGCCAACTAACACAATGTATCATAGGGTTTATAGTCTTCCAATTTAAAATTCTATAAAAGATTGAAGACATATTTAGGTTGAGAAATGAAGCTACCAATATCCATTTATAGGAATTTTATGCTTAAAAAGAAATGCAATAAACCACAATTAGTCATTTCGAAGGTATATGCTAATTGTTTCTTCAAACACATAATTAGATTTAAATTAATTATAGTAATGACTAAGTCATCCACATGCAATGCAATAGTCAATGTTTCATCTTTTACATGCAATGCAATAGTCAATGTTTCATCTTTTACATGCAATACATTGATACTATGATCATATTCATGAAGTTTGAAACCTAGATTGAATAAAAAGAGGTCAATTTTCTCATACCATGCCATTAGGGGATTATTTCAAATGATATAAGGAATTTTTCAATGAACACACAAGAATACCATGAAGAAAATGATCTTTTTACATTTGTATGATCTACCTCCCATCCAAATTAGCCAACAAGTGAAAGAATCAGTTGAGCATAGTTCATTTTTCAAACTGGCACAAAGCTTTTAGTGTAGTCGATGCCTTCTTGCTAAGAAAATCCATTAGCTACAAAACAAGCCTCATGTCTTTCAACAACACCTTCACATGTGAATTTGGTCTTATAGACCAATCAACATTTCAACACATTATTTTCTTGCACTAAGGAATTTAATCCCATGTGTCATTCTTCATTAAAGAATGATATTGATCATCCATAGAATTCTCCCATTTAGGCTAGCCATGTGCATATCCATATGTATCTGGATCACATGACTCTAGCATATGTTCAATCATAACAACACTACCATGATTGTTTCAAGAAATAATCTCCAATGATTTAGGACATACCATTGATAAAATGGACAAGAGATAACAATCTAATTTCCAATATTAGTAAGTTATATTTTAAATAACTACCAGAAGAGATGAGAAACTTAATATATTTGTATGCAATCAATTGTCCTTATAAACTTCTTTGTACAAAAATTTGAATGCACCCTTCACAAGTACAAGCTTACTTTGACCTACACATTAGAATACAATAACCTTCCTCAAATATTTATGGTTATAAAAATAGCAATCATATGGAAAGAAAATTCAGGTATATACTAATCCTAATTATCCTATCAAGAAACTAATTCCATTTCCAAATAAATAATAAAGTGTAAATCAATTAATAATCAAATTTTAGGGGGTAGGAGTATAAGAGAGATATCCATATGTATTAATGATGAACAACATTATAATTATACCTAATAGATTTGTTGTCGACACCTTCTTCACCATGATAACTACAATTATACTTGATAGTTTTGTTGTTGGCACTTTCTTCACTAGAATTATGAGTCCTCCTACTAGAACCACTTATCGCCTCGAACTCCACTTGGAGACCTCTTACTCATGAGAGGAAATTTCAACTTAAAGTGGTCCACCTAAGGAGAAATGAATAAAATGATAAATAATGTCATGTAGAAATTTTTTAATACTATTTCACTTTTATCAAAGCTGTCTAGGGTTATTTCACTTTTATCAAAGATACCTAAGATATACATTTTATATTAAAATCAATTTATGACAATGAAATTTTTTCACCCAAAATAAGGAAAGAAAAATAAATACAGATTGTCATTTTAAAAGTTGTTGGACCCTACTTTTCACAGTGTATAGTATTATTATAATGCATTATTCAATATATTAATTATAATATAATATTAGTATATAATAGCTATAATACTATTATATATTAGTTGAAGATGACTCTCAATTGGTGGTGCTACATTGGGAGGGCATTGATCTGCGATTTTTCCAAAACTCTGAGGGGATGCACATGCAACCCTTGAAAACCAGTCGCTCCATAGATTGCGAATTAGCAGGAAGTGGGAGCCAGATGGCATATGGTGAGGAGGAAGATGAGGATTTTTTGGAGGATGCTTGGCAGGGGGTGAGAGTCTTCGTTTCACTGTCATCTAGCAATGAATGTTTCTTAGACCATACCCTATTGGTTTCTGTTGTAGTGACAACTAGGAATCAAATTGGTCCTTCTGGGTTAATGGACCTTGCAGTCAGTAGTATGGAGTCAGACTATCAACCAAAGAAGACAGTAGAATCCCCCCAAGTTACCGCTGGTCGTTAGGCCTCTTGACTCGAAACTTGGCAAAAACCCTTACATGATGTTTTCTCCATATCTAGAATCCAACCTAGGGTCTGGATACCAAATAGAGATTACCATATTGCATAATGATCTACCAACATACCCTACATCGCATTTGACCTCGCCCTTGGAGCCAACACTGCTCACAGGTTTTGAACTCTTAGAAATTGGATGGCTGGACTCTATCCTCTAACCTCCCGATATAACAACCCACAACTCAACGGATGGAGATGAGATTCATAGCTTGAAGGGGTTCATATCATCTCTCCTTCAACTGGTGGATCTGTATGAACTCTAGTTGAATCTTAATTTGATAAGAGCAACAAAGAGAATAAGGTGGGCTCACACTCCAGCAAGGAAGACTCTGAAAGGTCCTCTAGGAAAAAGGGGAAGAACAAGTGTCTAAATATTACAAAAGGGAACATAAATATAATTTGTAGGGTGAAATTTTCTATAGGAAAAGCAGGGGAAATGGAAGAGACTACCCTAGTCAGAAATATTAGGGTTAGTCACCCTAGTCTTGAGGGTTTGGAGGAATGGGTTAGGAACAATTGGGAGAATCTCTTACATCGTGAGCCAAAAACAATGCTTTAACCAAATTCTGGTTTGTTTTTAAGTTTAAAAGTGCAGAGGATGTTGACAAGGTCCTACAGAAACATTGGAGCTTTGGATTCATACCCATCCTGCTCAAGAAATGGACTTCACTCTTTGATGTTAGCTAAGAAAGAATGGATTCCCAACCTATCTGGGTCCACCTCCCTGGTCTCCTATGGGAATTTTGGAACACGAACTCTTTCCGAGACATAGGAAATGCACTAGTAGCTTTTATGGATGCTGACCTTTATTTTCATACCACACGAAAAAAATTTGTTGCCTGCATACTCGTCTCCCTCAACATCAGAACATATCTTCAGGAGTATATAAAATTAATATGGGGAAATGACACCAGAATGAAAATTATAGACCAAGAAGGAATCCCCTTCAAATGCCACAAATGTCATGGAATTGGACACAGCAAAAATTTTCCACCTGGGTTTCTCAAAAAACCCGGCTAGAAAAAGATGGAGTCCTAGGGTTGAAGCTGAGAAGGAGGAATCCAAAACCAAACTGGGGCGCAAGGAAAAAATACACTTCAGAGCGGAGGACGAACTCCCTTAGGCCTCAGAACAAGCAGAACAATGAACAAAAGAATCTTGTGAAGATGTTGCACAACCATTGCTTCAAGAGACAAATCACATTTTGGGTAAGATGTATGAAACACCCTTAAATGATCTTTTGCTATAACTTTCAATGAATGCTTTAAATATCAAAAGTACATAACCTGCAGTATCTCCCTCCACGACCCTCCTGGTTAACACTTCTCAAAAAAATCTTGTACTTTAAACCCAACCCTCCCTATCCATAGTCCCTCCCCCCCTCTGTTAACTTCCCTCCATTGATGCTTACCTCCCCCTCCCTTCTTCAACCTCAAAAATTCATTTCCATGTTAGGTCGAGAGACATCCTTGTATTCCCTGATCCCCCCTCCTCCCACTTAGGTCTAGGAATAAACTGTACCATTCCATTAAAAGGAAAAGGAAGGGGAAGACCCACACTTATCTCTTTATCACAACAAAATAATATGAAGGATCAAGCAAATAGAAGACAAAAAACAATTCTTAGGGAACTTAGAGTAGTGTAGGATCTGGCAAACACCTGGAAAAAACTTTCCCTAAAAAAGATGTCGATGGTCCGAAAGCCAAATGTGATCCTTCTTCATGAAATAATGGGGTCAGAAACAGAGGTCACCACCCTTTTAAACTCCATTGATAGAAATTTTAATTTTCTTGCTCAAAGTGCAAAAGGACACCCGAGAAGGCTGGATATAGGTTGGAATAATCTCTTTGTAAAATTACAAAATTCCTTGGGCTCTACACTAGGTATGGGTTTTCATATTCACCGGGCTGAAGCAAATCTTCATCTCACCATAATCAACATTTACGGAACTTATGAGAATAGGGTTTCGTTTTGGGACAAACTCCTCAATTCCTCCTTTTGTAAGGGAGAAAATGTCATTCTAGGAGGAGACTTAAAATTTACTCTAGGAACTCAAGAGATTTGGAGATTGAGAGTTGGGGTGTATCCAGTGGAAAGCTATTTTGCACTTTTTTTACAAACCACTCAACTTGTGGATCTCTCTCAATCCCATCAAGATAAAACCTACTTGGAACAATAAAAAAATGAGGGAGAAAAAAATTGCAAAACAGTTGGGCATATTTTTAATTACAAAAGGCCTTCTTGACAAGAATTTGATGTTCAGACAGTGGGTGGATTTTGGTGGAGAATCTGACCATCTCCCAATCTACTTGGAAATCTTAAACAACCCCAAAAAACTAGCTAGTCCTTTCAAATTCTGTGCAACATGGTTAAGAAATGAGGAAGTGATCCATTTAATCCAAACAAACTGGATACCTATCATAGATGGTGATGGAAATCATGTTGCGTCACACTTTTCCCAATTTCTCTCTTGTATTAAATCTCTCCTCAAAGACTAGCCCAAATTACAAAAGGAGGCCAAGGATCAGGCCCTAAAACAAGTAGAAATGGAAATTACATAGTTTCATAATTCTTAAGGGGGTGGTTTCCTTTCTCAAGAAGACAGAGAAAATATGAGTTCTTTGGAACCAATAGAAATAAATTATTGAAGGAAAAGGATGAAGCCTAGAGATTAAAAAGTAGAGTAGTTTGGCTTGCAAGTGGAGATAACAATACCAAAATTTTTTAGTCTTCTACAAAAGGAATAAATATGTAGAATACCATTTGGGAGTTAAAGAACTCCAATAATGAGGTGTTCTCTTCCTTTCTTCCTATGAAGACCTTTTTAGGATCAATAAATCACATTTCGAATATCTCTTCAAGGCATAGAGATAGACGACTATTGTGGAAGTGATTTAGATCTCTCATTTTTTTCTAGGACAAATCACAAAAGAGAACCACATTGAACTACTGGAGAAGATATACGAGGATAAGTAAAGGAAATTTTGCATAGTTTCTAGAAGACAAAGGTACAGGACCGGATGGAGGGACTATTGAATTTTTCCTAGCACTATATGATACAATTGGGAAAGACCTAATCCACTTGGTTGAAGAAACTCGAGTAAATGGTCATATACAGGGATAATTTTAGAGACGAATTTTAGTCCAGTGGGCTATTTTTCAATGTTTTTCTCCCAAAAAAGATTCTCCATTTTGTATTTTTTGAAGCCCTGTTTCGCCCAATTTTGATGGGGTAAAAATTTTTCACCCTAAAAATCGCCAAATTATTATATAAACGATATAAAATCCTTGGAAATTAAAATATTTTTTGAAAAATATCGCCAATCATTTTATATTTGGTATTTTAAGAATTGGTAATATTTGCCAACATTTATACACTTTTAAATAAGTATGGTTCCTTAAAATCATCCCTGGTCATATGCATCCTCCCTTGATACCACATTCATTACTCTCATCCCTAAGAAGTAAAAACCTGACTTCTTGGAAGGCTTCATGGCTATCTCTATGTGCAACATCACTTACAAAGTTGTTGCAAAAATTATTTCCCGAAGACTTAAAAAGGTGATTTCAAAAATAATTTCTCATGAACAATTTGGATTCCTTGAAAATAGACAAACCCATGAAGCTATTGGGGTTGCACAACAAGGGCTTCCCAACATAAAAAAACAAGAAGTTAAAGGGAGTTGTTCTAAAAAATTGATCTCGCAATGGCCTTTAAGAGGGTAAGATGCCTCTATCTAAGACTCCTTTAAACTTGTCTAGGTTTTAGCTACAACTTTATAAAACGGGTCTTATGCTGCATCTCTACAACTTCTTTTGTAGTTATTATAAATGGATCAGCCTCCCATTTATTTACCTCAGAAAGAGGCCTACGAAAAGGATTCCATCTTTCCCCTTTGTTATTCCTACTGGTAGCAGAAGGGCTTAGTAGAGCAATAATTGATGCAAAATGTAGAGGTTTGTTATCTGGGATCAGAATTGCAAAACACCTGAACATCACACATCTTTTCTTTGTGGATGATATCCTTATTTTTTGTGATGGATCGAGCAGGGATGTGGATAAGCTTTCAGGAATCCTAAAACTTTTTAGCAAACCCATGGGTATGAGGGTAAATGAACAAAAATCCACCCTCACCCCCATCAATATTGAAGGTACGGCTTTACAGAGAACACATATTTTCTCTTTCAACATCAGCTCCCTTGAAGATGGATTAAAATACTTGGGTTTCAGAATGAAATCAAATAGCTACAAGAAAGAGGATTGGAACGAGATGGTGAAAAAACTGGAAAAGAGGATCAATGCTTGGAGTAATCGTTGGCTATCCAGAGCTGACAGACTTGTTTAGATCAAATTGGTGTTACAAGCCATTCTAGTATATTGGGTGTCCCTAGCTTGGATACCAAAATCCATTTTGGAAAAAACTCGAAAGATCTGCTCCCGATACCTTTGGTTAGGGAAAAATGAAACTTTTGTTCTTACTTGGGTAAAATGGGACTATATTTCTAGACCAAAACTTCTAGGTCGGTGGGGTCTCAAAAACATCTAGGTCTTTGCAAAATCCCTGGCGACAAAAGCAGGATGGAGACTCATCTCTTCACAGAGCCTTTTGACTGAAGTAGTTTGTAAAATATACATTGCCCCAGACTCTGTCCTTGACTGGATTAGAAACTCTATTTTTTTTCAATCCATATCTAGGCACAACGTTTTGGAAAGCCATCTATAAAGCATTTCTTGTCATAAAAAATGGTTTAGCATGGAAAGTGGGAAATGGATCTCAGCTGCGTATAAGAGTGGATCCTTGGCTTCGAAGTCAAAATCACCATATTCTCCCTCAGGCACTTATACAACACCTAAATCAGAGGGGATTCTAACACCTGTCATGTACCCAAAAATCATAACAATAAAATAAAGCATAATCAT
The DNA here is from genome assembly GCA_001517045.1 of Pseudotsuga menziesii. Lineage (NCBI taxonomy): Eukaryota > Viridiplantae > Streptophyta > Pinopsida > Pinales > Pinaceae > Pseudotsuga > Pseudotsuga menziesii. The sequence goes on along the minus strand of LPNX010324528.1, from coordinate 163,598 downwards.
CATCATCTAAATTGATAATAATAATAATAAAAATCCCACACTAGATTATGTGTTGAATGAAGAGTTTATTATCTAACATCTTTTTCATACTCAATTTCATATAAAAATGCACTAAAAGAATAAGTATACATTATAACAAAATCAATACAATTCATTGAATTAAAAGTATATGCAACCATGTGTCATATACCCAACTAGTAAATTTCTCAATAATCATAAAAGCATCTAAAGACAACTTAAATTATACTCTATTAACATAACATTTACCAAATTAACATTTCCAATACCTTCAAAACTATACTTACCCTACTAAACCCATAACATTTATAATGCAAAAATTCACATTCCTTCGAAACTTTCATATATATATCTATAACATACCATCCATTTCAAAAAAAATCAAATCAACAATTACATTATTTTATTATAATAATCTATGTTCGCTTTTAACTAAAATATTCCTCTTATTTCACAATATTCACATCATGAAATATAACTTTTCAATTTATAATTAACATTCTTATTTCACAATATTTGCATCATGACATATAACATTCATGTTATAATTAACATTCAACTTCATGGAGGAATAAGATAATATTTAGATTTTATGTCTATTAACTACACCAAAACATATCAAGATGGAGTTCAAAGCATTATCTATAAGACCAGTGTCCTTAAAACACATTGCCATATCGATAGACCATAATAAATATAGAACGACACATAACTACGTTATTCCACATTAAAAAAAATGTTGTCCAAGGTAAAAAATAATGACGACCACAGATTTTAATAAAAAATCAACATTATATAAAATAAAATACATGAGCTAAAAGGAAAACGTCAATTGCTTACTTGGTTTATCAGGTAATTACATGCAGTCCCAAACGTTAGGGTTTTACTGAGAGTTGAAAAGTATTTGAAAATTGACTCGGCGGGCATACTGACATCAATGTGGATCTCGATTGGTTTTAATTATTGGAAATCATTTTTAAACGAGAGTTCAATGAAATATATAATCCACTGAATCTATTATAATGATAGACTTATCACATTTATTCAACATAGTTTTCCCATGCACAACACATATATATAGCTTTTGCTCAGGTCTTATGCCATCCCAACCAAATCTCCAATCAACTCTTAAATCCTTATGATTTAGGATCTTCTCTGGTTGTTGTTTTAGTTTGGATTTGATTGGTAAGGATCTCTCTATCTCGCTTACACATGTTCCTTTGTGCCATGGTTGTGTCCCCTCTTGTAGGTGAATTCTCCAAGTTTCATTTTCTTTTATACAATGATTAAATAAAAAAAATGGTTTGCTCTGCAAATGTCATTTGAGTTATTTTTTTTGAGTTCCATAACTCATTACATAATAAAAATAATTTTCAAAATATGAAAATAAAAGTAATGTGATGGGGGTATTACAACACCTTAACCTGATAGTTGATCCGGGGTCTAAGAATATTTGACATAAGGGGTGGCAAGAGGCCATAACTCTAGAGATTCCAGATTTATTGATTGCAGATTGGTACAAATATACAAACAGTCTCAAAACAACTCATATTCGACTAACCGACTCTTTGGATGAGATCATATGGGTTCATGCGGCTCATGGTCTTCATACCCCCAATATTAGGTATCAACACATTAGCTCCACATCCCAACAGGGAGGGCCCCCTTGGTGGAAGAAAGGTATTTGGAAACTAAAAACTTCCACTGAAATCAAAATTCTTCATGTGGTGTGCTTTGGCCAATAAGATTCCAACATGGGAAAAAATGAAAAAACGAACAATGGAAGGTCCGGGATGGTGTACCCTCTACAAAAATGATGATGAGAACATTACACACCTTTTTTTTATCCTTCCCCTTTACTCAACAAATTTGGAAGGTCTCTCGAAATCTCTTAAACACAAAATTGGAATAGCAAGGCCAAAACTTGGAAGATGCTTGGAAATCATGGTCAAATTCAAACAATTTTGCTTCTTTAAAAGCCCTGCCCCTTTTACACATTTGGGGTACTTGGATTGCAAGAAACTCAACCATATTTTAGGACAAAGAATCCACCACATATATCATTTCTAGATTGGGTCTTGATATTCTGTCATATTTTGCTCAAGCTAAATACATTCCATTGGTGCGTACCATTATAGAGGAACAAATAAATTTCACACAAACATGGGATTTCTTTGACAAAGCCTCTCGTGATCTTATTTTTGGGGGATTGGGGGGCGGGGGAGGCTTTTCTTATCTCAACACCATCACTTCCATCTTCAAATGGGGCTGGGGAAGGGGACAAACAATTTTGTAGAACTCCTTGCACTAAATCTCCTTCTACGCTTCTTAGAAAAAAAATGAAGAAACATTCATATTTTTTGGGGATTCAATGGTTGTGATCAATTGGGTCAATAAAATTCAAAAGTGCAAAATCTTAAACATCTGTCCAATTTTTGAAGAAGTTTGCAAACTTATGGAAACTTTTGACTCCATAATCCGTCGCCATCTGTACAGGGAAAGAATCACAGGAGCGAACAAACTCTCAAAGGAAGCGTTAAAGCTGGAACATGGTATATGGAAGATCTTGGAAACTATGAAAGGAGAACACTATGAGTATTATCACAGACCCTTCATGGATCTACAACAGAAGCAAAAAACACTCAAAATTTTTCTTCAACACAAACTCTCTGATAAGGATTTTTAGATTTTCAATAGTTTTTTTGCAACGCTATTAGAGCCACAAAGATGACTCTGTTCTCTCTGAATAGGAAAAATTCTTGAAAAAAGTACATAGAAGAATACGAATATATATGGTAAAATCCCTTGGATGATATTTTACATTCTGCAGATGTAATTTCATTTCTATAATAAAATTATGTTTTTTTCTATGGAAATAAATATTATATATTAGTTATGATATTGGTTAAAAGTTATTGGACACGAATTTTCACGGTATATAGTATTACTATAATATATTAATTATAATATAATACTAATATAAATTAGTTATAATATTAATTACTGTTACTATTATATATTATATATGGGTCACATATTACCTAAAATCAGTTAGCATATTGATTTCATTCTCAATATCCAAGACAATTTCTAACAGCTTAGGTAGTGGGTAGATAGTTTATATTATTAAAACATTCCACTTATCTCCAAATTATATAATAAAAAATTGTCTTATATACACCTCTTTTAATTTTAAAAATATTTGATTGTCTAATACACGATGACATGGAATTTGTATTAGGGTTTGGTGGACCATTTTCCAACTAAATTTCCCCTAATGATTAAAGAATGGGAAAATCATGGAATATTTTAATTCCCACCTCTTAACAAGTTTATCATGCATAGCGTCATGTCCCAATCCATTATTCCAACCATAGGAAAGGGTAATTAAGAATTACAAGTTTCTAAATTTCACCCCATGGGCCATAATAGTTGTTCATGACTGAGAAAAACATGTAAACATACATAATTATAAAAAAATAGAAATAAAAACGATATCCACACATATAACATGCATACACAAGCATATTCATTACATGAATAAAATCAAATCATTCCACATTCATGTACAAAGAGAATGCGTATATCTAAACATGAAGATACAAGCAACTGGTTATGTAAGATTTATTTTCCACCCAACCATAGGTATCGGATTTAGATACCACCCTCAAGATAGGATATGAGGCCACCAGTGCAAAGGAAACACCTCTAGCATTCACTCTCTCACCCCACAACTCAATTGTTCCCAATGCTTAGCCCAAATGTTAATTCAAATCGTCAACAAGAATTTCACTCAGCCATCATAGCTATGGCACTCCTTCCAATTACCCCACAAAGCACAAGGAAGGAATATCCATTCACTAATCCATAGTTCCCTCCAAGGATGATTTTAGGGGCAAAATTTATCCCAAGAGAGAATTTATAGGGGTCCCAAAAAAATCTTGGGCGAATTTTTAATATTAGAATTTTTTTTAATTTAATAAGCTAGTCCAATATTTATTATTGGCTTAAATGTGAGAAATTGATTAGCCCATCCCGCGAGAAAGGGAAATTTGTTTCCTTGAAGTTAGCCATGTGAATTAATATCGAAATGGGCAGTTCGCCCCCATTTTTCCAGTAACGCAGGAGCAGAGAAGTTGTTCGCCCCATTTTTCCGTTCATGGAGGCGATTAATAGTTGGTTTGCCTTGATTTTTCATTAATATAGGTGATTGGCTAATAGATCGGCCCTGCTTTATGGGAAATTGCAGTTAGATTGCCCTCATATTGAGGTAAATATGGACCATAAGGTTTTTTACCTCCATATTTCAAGGGAAATAACAAATTCGATGATTTTTTACCTTGCAATTTGATGGTGAATATGAAATTCAATCGTTTCACCTCCTATGGGAAGATTTTTTTTATTCTAAATCAGTCCATATATAGAAAAAACATGGATTCTAGAATGATCTAGTCAAATGAGGGAATTTTTTCTATATAATGTTGCAAGTTGCAACAGTCACCAATTCACCCCATAAAGACGTTGTGGAAAGAAATTTGGCAGTGCCTAAGATGCTATGGAAAAAAATTCGACAGTGGCTAAGAGGCCGTGGAAAATATATGCATTTGTTCAAAGCTCCTTGGGCTCTCCAGGATTTATAGGGGTTAGTTTTTCTATATTGCAGTTTTTGTTGGTTTATCCTCCACATCGAGTCTCAAAAATTAATTAATGAAGGTAGATGTAGCTCCTTTTCACTTGCTAAGTTTTTTAATTTGCATTGAGTTACTCTTTTGATTCGTTGATGGTAATTTTTCAGTAAGTTGATCCACCTTAAGTTAGGGTTTGGGTTTAGTAGGGAATTTGTTTTCAAATTGTTTACATTCTTAACAAAAACAAAATTTAAAATAGTTATTTTCATTATCCACATCTTTACATGAAGAACTAGGTGTCGCGCTTGTTGAGCACGTGTGGGTCTATATTTTTTGGAGTTGCCACTATAAGTATCTCAATAATTTCTATTACTCCATCAATATCTAGACTTGGATCTGTTTCTTGAGCTTGCTTCTGTATAACTGGGGGAGAGTGTGACTGTTCCTTGTTGACACACAACTATTAATCTGTTAAAATTTGCTAATTAGAAAAATGTTGAAATAGTGATGATAACAATAATAGCAATAGACAAGAAGATGCATAAATAGGGCTATAAAAATCATAATGTATGACAAAGTAAATCCATTTCTAAAATATTTTAATGCACTAAATAGTAAAATGAACATTACTTATGCAACTTCCTAATGAAAGGTGCAAGTCTCTGCAATATCTCTTCCCCAGTACATGATTTAAAGTTTACTTGTGCTCCAGTTGCAAACAATTTTGGTTTAGGAAAAGGAAATGATTTAAAGAATACATGAGTTATCTAGGTCTCCAAACTAACTCATCTTTCTTTATGCAGTATACCACAGAAACAAACTACCTTGTTTTTTTGTGACATGAATATATCTTATTCTACATTTACGTTTTACTAGATTGTTCTTTGATTATGTGTATTTCATATACATTAGTTTGAGGAGATAACCTAAATTCTATTCACTCCTCCATAACCGTATCTTATTGTCTACATGTCAGTTTGCCTTTTAGTCCCACATATTGGTTTTGGCTACTTGAATATTAGTCAAATTTGGTTACATTTTCCATGGCATGTACATAAAGCATATGAAGTGCCCCCTTTCTATAAGTGAGTTGATTATGCATTATTTTACATGACTTTGTTCCTTTTTAACATGTTTCTAGATCTATACTTTACATAGATTTACAATATATGACTTCAACTTATAGATTGGTATATTCGAATAGTACCCGAATGTTTGGTTATGTTGTTGTACAAAGAAATCACACTTTAGCAAGTCAACAATGATTACAGTAATAAGAAAAGATAACCGTGTCAATTAAATACATTTAACAACATAAGATGATACCCTAGATGTAGCGGTTCAAGAATCCTTGTATTATAAATTGTAAGACATTACAATAAACTCCAAGTACAGAAGCATGTGCTCCAAATTTTGGTGGCCTTTCCCTATCAATCCCTTCAACCCCTCAAAATAGAGGGGCCTCTGTAATTTTAGTGAGAAAGTTTAAAATTTCTAAAAAATACAAAATTGTCCCAACAATATCGAGATCCAAAATCCTAGGATAGGAAGTAGCTATAAAAGTATTCCACCTGGAAAATACATCTAATAACTCGTCTACATCACTATATTTATCATGTTCGACTTGTAGCTGAGTATTGCACAAGAACAAAATAATTTCTTTTCTCCTTATCCCGCTTCAATCTCGAAGGAATGCCTTCGCTTGAAAACTTTGCAGAGTAGAAATTTCTACAAAATATTTCACATCTTGCAACTGTTCTTGTTTCAGCTGATTGATTTTATGCTTAATATCATCGTATTGTTGTTCCACATCATTAACGTCAAATTGGAAGGGGCTACATAAGCCAACTCATCAATCCTAGAGAGGCGAAGATCCTCAAGGATATCATCAGTTTTTCCCCATTATCTGGCACAAAATTTATGTCCACTTTCAATCATATCCTTCAGATCCTAGTAGGCATTCTCCCTGGACTCAATTAAAACCCTAATCATTTTAAACTTCATATTGTCAAACTTTGTTATACTTTAGGAGGACAGTCCTTGATGTTGCTTTTCATTCAATGACCCGTTCCACGACATTAAAATAATTTTTTATACTTTCCATATGATCTTCCAACAAATCGAATTGATGCTCAAAAACATTGTAATCTTCCTGAATCTGAGTCAATCCTTCAAACAATGCAGTGATCTACTAGGTATACCTTTCATTTACTTTCAATGCAAATTCTTTGAATTCCTTCTCTGTAAATTGCACAAATGAAGAAGTTGATACTGCGACAAAAATAACTACTTCTTAACATCACTCGGTTCACTTTGCAATTGAACAACTTTAACTTGATCCTCTATAAACTTCTTGGCCAAATCACCATTATCCTGTTTCACATCAATGAGGTATGCAAAATGTTGTGTTTTCTAGTCCTCCAAATCCTTGGCATGTTTTCAGAGTAGTTCCTTATTTTCCCTAATCAAGGCTTGAACATGTTCTTTTTCCTGGTCATTAGCCTGATTCAATGAGGTGTCTCTATCAAAATTTGCACTAGAAAAATACCCCATTGTTGTTGTTGTCTTGACTGCTTCCATCCTTATATCAGTAGAGGTTCTCTTCCATATGACTTGATTTGGAACATCTCCCTGCACAATAGTTATTTTTCTTGTCCTCTTGGAACCCCTCTTTACAACTACATTCTTTGCTTTACTCCAGTAATAGTCATAAAGAGAAACCACAACCTCTTCTCCAAAGTCAGCAATAATCTCAGAGGAAGTAGTAGGAAACTCTATGAGAGTGACTAGAGGCATTTGTTGTGTAGAGGAAGGTTGACATATAGGAACTACCAACTGGGAGGACTATAGGGTATGCTTGAGAACAAGTGTTGTGGGTGAGACAATCATGGGTCTAGGAATGGTAAATACCATTAAGGTAGAAGTTTGAATCTCACCAGGGCTAGAAATAATCTTGTTTGGAATAATATGTTGGGATATGGAAGTAGAGGTTGATAAAGGAATGGTGAAGGATGTACAAGGAAACAAAATGGGTGATGTGATGGGTGATGCAATCAAATGACGAGAAATATCCATGGACAGTACACCAAGTGGGTCATTGTCAAATTGGAGATTCCAACATACGTCCACTAGAAGACTTGTAAAAGAAGGTGATATTGATGAACCACCAAAGGTGATAGATGTAGATGAAGTGATGGTTAAAAAGGGGTATAAGAATGAGTAACTTCGTCCACTAGAAGACTTGTAAATGAAGGTGATATTGATGAACCACCAAAGGTGGTAGATGTAGATTAAGTGATGGTTAAAAAGGGGTATAAGAATGAGTAACTTCTTCCACCAAGTCACTTCCAACCAGAATGGACACTTCAACTTCTGTATCAAGATTTATTGGTTGTGGATTCATGGTAGAAACAATGGAGGGAATTTGGACAGAGGTAGATAAAATGGGAAGAGGTTGGTATTAAGAGTGTACAAGGGATGTGGAGCTTGTGTTGATCCCACTACTTTTTTACCTTTGTCCTCTTGCTGAGGTAGTGACCCTTGTAATGGAGGTATACTAGTGGCATATTTGCTTGCTTGAGCTGCTTGCATTTCTTTTTCAAATGGATCTTTATCATCCCTTTCCATTTCTGCAATATTCACTTTTATTTATGCAAATTTTTTAACCTTGTTCTCTTACTGCACTTGGAGAATAAGACCTCTTTTCTCTGGAGTGGCAGCTCTATCTAGGACATCCTGGAAAGAATCAACTCCCTTGTATATTGAATCATCAGGTTCATTTTGGTGTTCATAATGACTCTTGAGGTGATCCTATGAGAAATGTGCAGCTACGAATCCCCTCAGAACATGCATCCTCTTTGGGGATTCTTCCAATCTTAGTGTAGTAATTTTCTTCATAAATTTGCATGAGTAGAGGTAGTCATAGAAAAGTGCCCAATGTTGATAGGAAACTTGGTCTAGGCCTTCCTTTTCAAACAAGAACATAGTTAATGTATCCCTTCAATCACCGTTTGTTAAGAAACTTCCTCCAAGGCCATATTGTAGTGGGGATTTCTCCCCTACTACATGCAAAAGCACCTATGCTAGATTGTTTAGATCATAGGGTAGAGTTCAACAATAATAACGAGAAACAAGAACAACAATGACAATATTTTTTATATTTTTTCAAATATATTCTAACTAATAACAAGAAACAATAATAAACATACCTTTCTTTCGAAGCTGGGCCACCGTAGTCGTATGAGGGAATAGTCCCGTAGTTCCATGGTTTGGGTCTCCAGTATCTTCCACGAATGGTTTTCAAGTGGGGAATGGATCTAAATGGGTACAGAGTGAAATCAACGTACACTGTGGTAATGGTATGGCAAGATATGTGAATAATGGCAGAAAAGTGTATGGTGCGACTGAGATCAAATGACAAAAGGTGTTTTGGGGGAGGCCTTCAGAATGTATTTATAGGATGGTCCAAGGGTTTTTTACGCATGGTATTTTATTGTCCATGGTATTTACCTATGGTTTTTTACCCATTCTCATTTTTAGGTTTTTTTGGCCCTTTTTTTGACAGTGTGGGGATAAATCACAATAAATGCTCAACCTCCCTTCAATTATGGGGAAGGAATAATAATGTTTTGGTCCATATTTAGTGCAAATGTAGTTGTGAAGGTCAAATGAAGGAAATGATGGAGGGAATATGATGTATGACTATGTTTTAGACCAGGAAGAGGTAGGTGAATGTTTTTTGGTGTTAACACATCTTATGAGGAACTATTCTAGGTAGTGAATGCACAAACTTGTTGCCCCAATTTTTGATATATGTGAAATATTCACCAACGTACCAGTCTCCCATGGTGGAGACTAAGGACTTGGACTTCTAGAACAACCTTGGGGAATCCTTATTGTATAACATGAAATAAGTTGCTCCAATAAATTGATCATGTATTTCATAAATCAAAGGAATATAATTGTCCTCCCACAAGGTTGAACAATAGATGTGAACAAGTGGAATTTTCTTGGTCCACTTCCAATTCATGGTGGGGAAGCAAAAGGAGGAGCATACAATATCTACCACATAAGAAGAAAGATAAAAAAATGGATTTTTTGGATGATGGGGTCTTCTATGCTTGTGAAATAACATCCCTCGAAACCATTGATAATATTTGAGCCCAATTAATGATTGGTCAGTGGAAATGATGTGATAGGCTATAAGAGCCCATTCAGTCCTGAAGTGTGAGAAGTTGGGAAGGCCATATAGTCTGTAAAACATGGAATACAATAGTGAATAAGGTTCTTTGAACCAGACAACGAGATACTTCCTATCTGGTCTACGAGCATAAAGAGTTGGCTCATCCATCCAATATTTGACCAATTCATCAAGATTGAATTTGGGAATTAACTTCGTCAGGAATTCTTCAGTGAGTAACTGTTGGGGGATCCCGAGGGCATACATCCCTGCAATGAATTTTGGTTTGAAGGAGACCATTAGGGATTTACTAGCATCCCTAAACATCTGTGTGTTGGGGTCAACAAGTTCAACCAACTAGCAGATGACATCTGTGTAAGGAATGATAGGTGGGAAAGCAACAATCACATGGATTTTGGATTTGCTGATGTTCTAGAAGGCCTACACATCATTCTCTACATCCGATAGGTCATCATTGTTGAAGATAGAGTAGATGCGGGCCTAATATAGGGCGAAGGTTTCAGTCACAACTCCCTTGGTGTCAGTATATACCCCAACATTGGGGTCCCTAGATTTCAGCTCCTCTAAGAGGGTTTTGGATCTCGCACTTCATGACATGTTTACCGTGGTGAACAGGGGGGGGGGTAAAATCAACAGTAAACTAGATTATTTAACCTGGAAACCAAACAGAGCAGAGGAAAAATCACTTACTAGTTGACAACGTAAGGGCTTGATCAGAAGATAGTAATTGAGTTCTTTAGTGGAAAACATAGCACCTAAAGTGATACACATAGTAAAAAATAACAAAAACAGTGTGAAAAAACAATAAATCAAACCCAAGAAATGGCTAAGGATGAGGAGTGATCGTGACCATTGATCGATCTGATTGGACAACATAGATTGATCCAAAAGAAAATCAAATATAAATAAACACACACAAATCAAGGTCGGTATCAGAAATATGGAACTGGAAGGGTGAAACCTAATTTCTAATTCCTGACATTGGGATCGAAAAAACGGCAAGAAAAAAGAAAGTGATAAATAAAAACCCAATTTCTTATTTTTGAGATCAGGATCGCAAAGCCGAGACAAAAATACATAAATTTCAATTAAAATTTCCCAATTTCCAATTTTTGACACCGGGATCGGAATGTGAGGAGACAAAAACATAAATTGATGAAAATATTTCCGATTTACGATAATCGGGATCTGGAAATCAAAATTCCTTAAAAATTACTTACCAAACTCATGACTTCCTATTTTCGACAATGAGATTAGGAAATCAGGAAAATAAAAATCAAAGAAAAACAAGAAAAAATCCAAGCCTTTTAAAATCTTTTATGATTGATTTCAAAAGTGAAAAATGGCTATTTAGATTAAGAAAACATGACTAAAAATATAAACAACACACAAAAACCTAAAAACAAAGTTGAATTAAGGGGGGTAGGCTGTTTACTGTATAAGGCCTCTAGGGATTATACAGTCATTGAAAGAGTCAATGTAAACAATCATTGTAAGTCAGGTCAATATAATGTGCTATTGTACTAATTTTATATTATTTTTCTCATGCAAGCTTCACTTTTGGTTTCTATATCGATTTGGAAGTTCAATTGTGGAATATTAAGTAAGATGTAAAACATGGATTGTGGAAAGAAAAATAAAACATCAAGAAAAAAAGGATGTAATATCATATTTTCAAAATCCTTAATCCAATAATGCACATCTTATTCATGCCTCAAGCTCTCTTGAGCAAGCTATTGGTGAGAGAGATCTCAACACTTTTGAGAATGCATCTGCAACCCATACAAAGGATGGTAGAATACATTCCTCTAGTGATCAAAGTGACACAAATGCATTTTCATTTAAAATTGGTAGTTCAAATGTTGAAGATTTTTCCTTGCAAGGTGACACAGTGCATTCACGAAAAAGGAAAAAGGGCCAATGACACATAGGGAGAAAATTCAAATTTGATTAGGTCTCAAGATACCCATTTATTGAACCAATACCTCCAACAATTGAGAATGAGACCTCACGAGAAGTTAAATGCATTTCATGTAGTTAGAAACTTGGCAATGTACTGAAATTGCAGATGAAGTTAGATACAATATAGAATCGTGTTGGAAAGGTGTATGATAAGAAATTTGCAAATGATGAGAAGAAATCTACTCCCAGATGGAAATATCTTAGCCAATGTCGACATCTCCAATATGAAGAGGAATATAATAAATTCTTAATAAATAAGATAAAACTTAAGGAAAGTGGAGGAACAATCACATCTCAATTTGGAAAGATGATGGAAACAATTTTTTTATCAAAGATGATACAATTAAGCACTGTATTTCATATCCTATCCAATGGTTGTCCTATGATAGATTATCCAAAAATTATGAAGTATCTATCTTTTATTCAAGTACCAAATTTTCCATCTTCTCATTAGTCTTTATCGAGTGGTTGGGAATGGGGAAAATATCTAGCTCAAGTAGAAAAGGATGATATGAAAGAGAAGATTGCAAATGCTACAATTTTGTCATTGTCTTTGGATGAAGTTATAACTATTGATAATACTTCATGGATTTGCATGAGAATTTATATGGTCAATGGCCATATCATACATTCCTATCTACTTGGAAATTCATAAAATGACCAAAAGTTCTACAATAGAAAATATTTATGAACTTGTTATTGATAGTTTGAAGGAAATTGGTGGTATGGATCATTCCATCATTGCCAAAAAGTTAGTATGTGTTGGAGCAGATGGAGCATCAATAATGCAAGGACAAAGGAATGTCCTTTGTGCTAGATTACAACTCTTACCTTCACCGTATATGCTTAATATTCACTGTATGGTTCACAGGATTAATATTGCATTTAAAATAGTGAGAAACTTTTCATTGGTTTAAAAGGTTGAATATTTTGTACATACGGTTCATGCATACTTTTGTCGGAGTCCCAAACGATTTTTAGAGTTTAATTTTTTTTTCTTTTTTCGATGGTGTTACAAATGGAAAAAAATTATTAAAAGATGTTGATACAAGATGTATCTCATGGAATGGAGTAGCTGAAATACTATTCAATGAATATGCATAATTGGTAGGGGTGATGTATGAACATTGCTCAAATGTAGAAAAAACTCAAACTCTTCTCTTTCTACTAACCGATATAGAGACATTAATAAAATTGGATGGAATTCTTCCTATGCTTCATTAAATGAATAACCTCATGAAGATGGCTCATAGTCGCATGATGTATATTGCTGAATACACAAGAGAACGAAAAATAACATGCCTTGCATTGGAAAATTTGTATATTATGCAGAGTATTTTACAGGTCTAGCATTTACAAATTGGAGTAAGATAATCAATATAGAAAATGATGATTTTTTTTTGAAGTTTGATATAAAAAAAAGGGATGCTATGTATGGCAGTGTGTGGGAATATGGTTCCCTTTTATTATAATGATAATATAGGAATATCCACCAAAGAGTGCCCCGTGTCAAGAGAACGATTTCAAGATGTTGTAATTTCAGTGAGACGCAACTTGATAGAAATTGCAAAATCATTATCATCAGAGATAAGAGAACGATTTCATCGATATGAATTGTTGGAGGCCATGTCTATGGTATACTCTCAATATTGGAACCATTGTCAATGTTCAGAGACTTTAAAGGTTGACTTTATAGAGAAATGCAAGATTTTGTAGAGCCATTTTTGTCGCGAGGCCGAGATATAAGGAGAACATATTCAATGTATTTTAAATCGAGAAAAAATGATAGATCGAGATAAATGATTTGCTATAACAATGTGGGAGCAATTTTCTGAGTTGGATAATCCTCTAGAATATGGTGCAGCTACAAGATTATGGACTAAACTCAGTGTTAGCGAAATCCTACGGAAAAAATGTCAAAATATTTCAAATTAGCCTATTTATTTCAAACCATAATTTTGGGATCAATGGAGGATGAGAGAATGTTTAGTGCACTGTCATTCTTGAAGTCAAAGTTGAGGAACAAGCTTGATAAAAATGTGGATACATGCTTAAGATTATATGTAACAAAGTATGAGGTTGAAAATTTTCCATATGAAAGAGCATTAGCTCTTTGGTGATCAGATCGTGAAAGAACTAGAGAAAACAATATAACAATTTTCTCTAATGAACTTGATATGTAACATAATGTTTTGGATGATCATAATGATGGTTCATATGGATAAGGTCAAGTTCATGAGAATGTCGAAAATGAGGACCAGGCCCATAATGTGAATTGGCAAATGGATTTTACCTAATATCGTATATGATCTAATATACATGAGGGACTCTTGAGTCTTATTTTGGTCTAGGTGTTCCATGTACCCTTGTTGGTGATCACTATATGTGAATTTGAGGTTGTGTTTTAGATAAAAGTAGATTCTACATTGTAATTTTTGTTGTAACATTGATGATTTGAGCTACATTACCTTCATGTAGCTTATTTTAAGATTGGTTCTTTGATATTTATCTCTTGCATTGTCTCTTTCTTGTATGTGACAAGAAATGACGCTGGAATTTGAGAAAGCTAGGCCTAAGAGATTGCTCTTCACATAGATAATGTCCTAACATTAAAGGGTAAATAATTAATTTGACAACACTTTCGCTAAGAAATAATGGGATCATTCAAGTACATGAAACCATGTTGGTGTTTAGAACGAATATCTTGACAAATTTTTATGGTTTTTTAATTGCTTTCGTTTGAAGCATTTTGTTGATTTTTGAAGTTTGTGTGTATTTTGGTTAAATATTGTGTTAGTCCCTTGAATGCTTCTAGTTCTCATTTGATGCTTGATTTAACCCTTTGTTGTAGCTTGAATCAAGATTGTCTTTAGTTGATTTCCATTGATTCAGGGTTTGAGAAAAGATGTTTTTATGACCTTTTAGTTGCATGAATTAATTGTCTTCACTTTTTCGATTCTTTTATGCTAATTGTATATTTTATTTGTAAATACTTTTGTTATCCAGAAAAATAAATGAGCTCTATATAGCCAAGCAAAGAGAAAAAATGTCTATGCACTAGGTTCCTTTGCATTGATCGTAGAATACCTATTGGCATAAGACTAAGATTCAGATAATGCAATAATCAATTGGAATAATTACAATGCATAATTGTATTAGCCTCCACGACCACAATTGGCTAGTGGAGGCCAAAATCAAGCATAATATTAATGTCTGATTCTATCAATTTATTGGTTTTTCAAGATTCAAGTCCCCACATGTCCGTTGGACCATTAAGGGACGGGATAACAAGTGGAGTCCCCACTTTCTCTGAATCTGGTCAGTGCAGTTATGTTACGTGAACACCTTCTAGTTGTGATTCGTGAGTCTGTGTGTTATGTTGATGATGACATGATTCATGTTATTTGACTAATATTGTTTTTCCTCTATTTTTGAAGTAGGTTGAAAAGTATTTATGGTAGCAAGATCGCTATTTGTCAATTTGAGGCTACATTTAAGGTAAAAATAAATTCTATATTTTGTGTTTTCATTTTAACATTGATGATTGGGACTGCATTTCCTTGATGTTAGTTATTTAAGATTGATGTTTTAATATTTAACTATTACATTGTCTTTCTTGCTTGTGATAGGAAATGAAGTTGGAATTTGATGAAGTTGGGGCCTATCTTTTCACATAGATAGTGTCCTAGTATTAAAGGATAAATAAATAATTTAACAAGACTTTTGCTAAGCAAGACTGGGCTCATTCTTACATGAAACCGTGTTAATGTATAGCTTTGTACCTTGGAAAATTTCTATGGTTTGCTTACTGTTTATGCCTGTTGTATTTTTTCGATTGTGGAAGTTTGGGTTTATTTTGGTTAAAGATTGTGTTAGTACCTTGAATTATTCTAGTTCTTATTTGATGCTTTACCAAACCCTTTGTTGTAGCTTCATTTTTTTAATTTGATTTTCTTTGATTCAATGGTTTGAGGAAATATGTTTTTATTTCTTACCTCGATGATGCATTTCTTCCTTTTATTTTCTCTTCCAAATTTCATTGGATTCCTTCTTATCCATATATGGGACACTTCCTTTAATTGAGGGATTTCTTGACTTCCTACAGTCTTGATCTTTGTGACCTAATACATCACAACTATAACATTTTACAGTGTAACATAATCTCGCAATATGTCTAGCATTATTGCATCTCCAACATCTTAATAAGTTCTTGGAATTTCCAAGACGTTATCTTGCATAGAATTTGTAGTCCAAAGATTTGGGTTAGTCCCTTGAATGCTTCTAGTTCTCATTTGATTATTGATTAACCCTTTGTTGTAGATTGAATCAATATTGCTTTTAGTTTATTTCCATTAATTCAGGGTTTGGGAAAATATGTTTTTATTACCTTTTAGTTGGATGAATTAATTGTCTTCACTTTTTCAATTCTTTTATGTTGATAATATATTTTCTTTGTAAATACTTATCGTTATTTAGAAAATAAATGAACTTTGCATAGCTAAGCAAAGAGAAAAATGGTCTATGCACTAGGTTCCTATGCATTGATCATAGGATACTTATTGGCACGAGACCAACATTCATCTAATGAAAGAATCAATTGTCATGATTACAATGCATAATTGTATTAGCCTCCACGGCGACAATTTCCTAGTGGAGGCCAAGATCGAGCATAATGTCTAATTCCATCATTTTATTGTGACTATGTTTACCCCTCTTAGTCAACCTATGACAATTTGGAACCCTCATGTGCATGATGTGACTATTGGTGATGGTGTTTTACCTCCCTCTACCTGGAAGTGACTATTCTTGGCCTCCTCCTACCTAGTCATGACTATATTTGACTTTCTCTAGCGGGTCGTGATTGTATTGGGGAGACCCTATGAGTGACTGTGTTGGCCTCCTCCTAGATGGTCATGATTGTGATCTACTCTTCCTAGCAAGTTGTGACTATGTTTGATGTCCGCTTAGCAGGTTCTGACTATTTTGTAGCCCCCAAGGGTTGGGTTGTGGACTGTAATAGTCATTTCAACTATGTCATGGACTATATAAGCCCTCTAGGGATGACCTTGGGAATGTGGTGGCTCTTCTTAGTTGGGTTGTGTTTGTTTGTAGCCTAGAGGGTTGGTCTATGATCGTTGATGATTATTTTGATCCCTCCTGGATAGGCCATGAATGTTGGTGACTGTGTCATTTCTCTCTTGTGCCGGTTTGTGACTGTGTATGGTCTTCCTTGAATGGGCCATGGATTGTTTGATCCCTTAAGGGATTGGAATGAACTCTCTAGTAGGTCATGACTATTTTTGTTCCCTTTAGGACTGAACCATGACTGTGTTTACACCTCTTGGATAACCTATGACTGTTTAGAACCCTCCTGTGCAGGTTGTGATTATTGGTGACATTGTTTGACCTCCCTCTAGCTGGGTGTGACTATTCTTAGCCTCCTCTTAGATGATCATGACTATATTTGACCTTCTCTAGCAGGTCGTGACTGTTTTGGGAGCCCCTATGTGCTGGGAGTGAATGTGTTTTCCTCCTCCTAGCTGGTCAAGACTGTGATCTACCCTTCCTAGCTAGTTGCGACTTGTTTGGCGTTCTCTTAGCAGGACCTGACTATTTTACAACCCTCTAGGGTTGGGATATGGATTGTAATAGTCCTTTCAGCTAGGTTTTCGACTGTATAAGCCCTATATGTGTGACCTTGGGAATGTGGTGGCTCTTCCTAGTTGGGATGTGTCTATTTACATCCTCTAGGGATGGTCTATGATTGTGTTAAGTTTGCTAGAGGTTTCCTAACTATGTTTAGGACTAAGTATATATGCTTTTAGGGTTTTCACTCTTGGTGACTGGGATATCTTGTTATTACTGTATGTTCCTGACCTAAGCCAACTACACTCTAACCTTGTCTCTCTCAAGGTATGTCTTTTGGTAGCTTGTCCTTACAGTGACAATATATGATTCCAAATATGTCTGAGTTTAAAATTGATTAAAACCAAATATAAAATAGCATATTTACATCATTTATGTAATTTTGATTTAATTCATTCCAAGCCAATATGGGGTTATTACAAATATAAATATTAGTTAATGTAGAAGAGGATAATGATAAAAATCCAAGATGAATGGTTGATAACCTATATTATATGGGTGCTCAATTAGTCTCTTGTTTTTTTTTCAACATTTGGACTAATTGAAAAGGCTTAAGGTAATTGGTAATGGGTTTTAGGGTTTCATAGGTATTACAATCCTATAATCCCCACTCAGGAGCATGCAATTAATGCACATTTATTGTTTTTCCCCAGTTTGAGAATGCATACATGCCTTTGATGAAGGGAAATAACATATGTTTGCTTCTTTCCTTAGGTAGAGATGCATGTCACACTTCTTTATTTAAGACAAAGTGCATATATAAGACATAAAATTATTTTTATGTTATGATTTTGGAGGAAAAAAGTCATTCAAGTGATAATTTCATGGACAAAACTCATTACTATCTAGGAAGAACATATAATTCTATAAAATTGATATTTATAACTTATGTTTTTTCTTGAGTAATTGATGTTTCCTTCATCAGATCTAGCAACTTCAATCGTCATGGAAACCCATATAGGAATACAAGCTCCAACTATTGATGAAGTTCTTGTACTAATATCATAAGTAGGATAATCAAATCTTATAGTCGATTCTACTATGGAAAGTTTATTAACAGTTGAGTGAGAAAGAGATGTTGACTATCCAATCAATGAGCCTATAGGATAATATGTTGATCCATAATTCCCTAAAATTTCCAATGGATCACTATTCAACATGGAAAACAAATAATTCAATATAGTAATACATTATGTATTCTAAAACAAACAACATCTCTTATATATATAATATCTTGTTTCATAAGGTCAAACAATCTATAGGCCTTCGATTCTTCAAAGTAGCCCATCATAATACTATCATGACTCACTGTGACTCCACTTTCTTCTTTTTATCATCTAGAATGTGTGCCCATGCGATTCATCCAAATGTTATGAGTGTCCCATTGAGGGTTTCTTTCCACTCCACTTTGCAACTCAAGTCATGTCCCATCTAACTTTATTAAAAATCAAACTTAACTAGTAGTTTGTGCAAAAATGAGTAAATAGAACTTTGGCCTAAAAATATAAACATGCCATTTCAACTAAAGTATTATTATTCCATTCAACAAAACCATTATGTTGGGGTGAGGTAAGTACATATCTATACAGGAGATACGATTCTATGAGAAGTACCTTTAAAATTGCTTTCTAACACATTCTTCTCCATTATTAGAACTTAAACATTTCACATGTCAACCACATGGATTTTCAACTACTGTTGTAAATTACTTTAATATTTCAAAATCATGATTCTTTCTTAAGAAATACAACCAAGTAACCTAGAAAATTCATCAATAAAGATTAATGTATACCTTTCACCAACTAGTGATGGTATTCCAGCTAATGGAACATAGGTCACTATGGACAACTTCCAACTAAGTATTTTCTCTCCAAGGTTTTACTATTTCCAAATTATCTTGACTATGCTTTCCAAGCATACATCATTCACATGCTCCATCAAGGGGAACAATTATAGATAGACCAACAACAGTCATGACATGTTTTACCATCAGTTTTAGCCTTTAAAAGTTCAAGCGTTCAAGCCATTCATTCCATAGTATACTCCAGTCATCGATGTGGGTTATGAGTGTAGTCAATCTAGGATCTTTCTTAGGAAGGTCATAGAAATCATATGGTTGATCATTTGGGTCCAAGAATCCTTTAGTGAAACCAATAATTTTTTTCTTCATGTCCTTCACACCAACTTGATCTGGCCAAAACATTACTTTATTTCTACTCTAGGATAGTTAGGGCACCGACAAAAAATTACACTCAAACTAGGTACATTATATAGATTAGTGATCACATATTTTGACATTCAATGTTTCCATGGGTAGTAAGAATAAGCACATAAAAATCAACTGCAAATATTTATTTTTATATAGCTATCTGTAATGAAGAAAAAATGGGTGTGACTAGAGCCGACTATGCCATATGACGGGTTTGACTAGAGCCAACTATGCATTTATTTTGTGAAGTATGAGCATGCAAGGCCTGAGAAGCGCTAATAGAAAACATATAGTTATCTTCCTTACCTCTTGAATTTTAGTTTTATAGGTCAGTCAGTCAAACTTGTAGTCAACCTGTCTCCTTTAAGTTTCTTTATTTTCTCTCGTAAGTATTTGGTATTCTTCCTACAAACCTTCTCCTCCCGTAATAGAGGAAGGTATTCTTCTTTCTTCCTATACCATTCAAAGTCTAATCACCATGTTTATTTTTGTTGGTCTGGCCGACATGGTCATGTTCCTTCTCTAGTCAACCTCTTTGTAAGTAATCCTATCGACCCCTTTTTCACTAAATGGGTCTATTGCTTACCTCAAGTTTACCTTCATTAATCAATTTCTCTTATGCCTTAATAACTAAAGCACAAAAAGAATCAAAACTATAATCCTTACCATCATCCTTTCAGGTGATCCAACTGGTAGGAAAAGTTGAACATAACACATCATGCAATGTATTCAAATCCACTAAGATATGGTCCTACAAGATTACCATCTTTCTTGGGAAAATATTTTTAGAAATCAACCAATTTTAATTGAATATTCTTTGATAGATAGTCTTCAATTCTTTCAAAAGATAGAGGGTCTAGAGATATCAAATCTTTCTCATTATGCATAACTCAAACTTCATTGGTGTTATCATACATAATCTTTAGCTTCTTCCACACAAGATTCCAACAGTCAATCCTGCTTATAGGAAAGGGAATTCCCCTAGATATGTATGTCGTTATGAGTCCTATAGCCTCATCATTCTTTCGTCAATGAAAAACTTCTCCTATTCATCCTTTGTATCTAGAACCACAATCTTGCCAAACTAGCACATCACTTTACTCTTAAATAAGGTTTCCATATCTTGTGCTCAAATTTCATATTTGTGGTCATTCAAAACCACAAGATTTGGCTTGGAATTCACAATGTTGATCTAATAATCCAATCCCAATTTAGACTAAAAATTGAAACCCTTAGTCAATCTAGAAAGATCCAACTCATTAGGAGCACTAGTAACCTCCACAAGACTTGTAGATAATAAGCTAGACATCAAACCACTAGCTTTGATACCATGTTGGAGATTCATATGATTGGGTAGATTAGAGATCTATCATTCCAAAATAGAGGTGGTGTCAAAAGACACCATTGCAATGCTTACGCACAACCGAGAATAAATCAACATATAAAGTAGTGTAAGAAACCAAAAGATTCCCATATACAATACATAAATCATTACACACTTAGATTGACGCATAGGGCCATCTTATATATCACGAAGATGTAACCACTTCCCTTGAAGTGAGGAAATCAAGGTACATATAGATTGATTAGATCACATAATGACTTCCTCAAAATTTTCTTATTGTGTGCCAGAATTGATTGTTACATTCTAATTGTTAGTTTAATTGAAAACTTAGTCAGGTTCCTAGTCGAGTCCACATTTGATCTTCTAGTTAACTTTTCTTGTCAATTATCAATTGTCAATTAACTATTTTCAGAAGATCCAAAAATGAAATAAAGTAGCAAGATATATTGTTCCAAAATAAAATGTATTCAAATAAGTTCATATAATGTTTTAAAAATCACTATCAAGATGCTTTTAAATAAAAAAATGTTAACTCATTCCCATAGTCTTTAAAATACATTTTTCAAACGCAGGGATACATTGTACTCTTTCATATTTGAATTTATAAAGTAAGATGAATTTAGTAAAATATATTGAGGTAAATTCAATAATATTTGAATTTAATAAAGTAAAATGAATTTAGTAAAAGATATTGGGGTAAGTTCAAATGAATCAGAAAGATTGGGAATATTTTGTCATATTTTCAGTATTCATTTTTTAATGTGTAAGGAAATTGTTACATGTGAATAAAGTTATTTTCAAAAGGTGCATAAGAAGAGTAATATTCCTATGGGAGGTTATGTTTCTTTTTCAATAGCCAAACAAGTTGCCAAGATTGTAGAAGTAATGAAGTTTCACTTAGACCACCCCTCGAAGTTTACCCAAAGGTGTTTTTGTTTGCAAAATCTTTTGAAAATTGAGTTGGTCAACCCATTTACTTGAAGAAGCCAAGGAAAATAACGCACGATACCTATGAGTCATTAGTATCACACGATACCTATGAGTCCGAAAATCATTACCAAACAATATGAATACTATGAAAGTGAAGGTTATGCATATCACATCAAATATATTGAGTAGATAAATATCATTTGTCATGCTTTTATTTTTCTATGAAGTCAATACCAACTTGAAATGGACAGGGCGTTCAAACTTTATTACTCTAGCTCATAAAGTTGCACAAATAAATCTCATTTGTCATGCTTTTATTTTTCAATGAAGTCAATACCAACATGAAATGGACAAGGTGTTCAAACTTTATTATTCTAGCTCATAAAGTTGCACAATCTTAAGTGTGCAACACTGCCACAAATAATACCTTGAATACTAATCAACATGAGGATTTTGGAGCCCAATACAAGTGTCTTTTTCAAAATTATAATATATCACCACACAAATGTCATTGTTATTGCATTGAAATATTGTGTCAATGCTTTTTATCCATTAGATAATAAAAACTTAGTTGGTAAGTTTTTTTTAATTATTAATTTCTTTAGCTTTAAAAATTTATTTTTTGGAAAATATTTGAGTTTTTGTCATTATTTATGGATGGTAAACAAGGCCAATCGTTATCCATAATTACAAAGCCTAGTCCTGCAAGATTAGGATATTCAAACCCATGACCTCCCAACTTTAAGGGGAGAACTCTTATATCTAACTCATGACCACTTTAGCTAATTCTTTGAGGCTATAGTTTTTAATATTCACACATGCAAAATCATTTTTGCATGGTCTCTAGTTGGTGAAGTAAGCATCCTCTGGAAGAATGGATTAGTTGGCGAGTTAACAATGCTTTGGTAGATATAGATTGAAAGAATGTAGCAAATGTATGAACACATTTTTGTGGGAAAAGATGAATGGTTTTGTTTGACTATAAAGAGATAATTTGATACAATATTAGCTAATTGGTTGCATTGATTGACTTGCATCCCTATCACTTGTGTGGGATCCCAGCATCAACAAATGATAGAAAATATCTTGACCCTCCCATAGAGGTTTCCTTCATAGATATATATCATTAGGGACAAGCTCCTATTTTTCTTATGCCCTCTAAGTTGAAGTACTGATGTATTCCTCTTTCATGTTTTAAAATCAAGTTACATGTGTTGATGGCTTATACGATGAACTATGTCAGTGTTATTGTTTGATATGCTTATGTGAGATAATATAAAGGTCCTAGTTATGATGTGAATACACCTATCTCTAGGAAAGCGGTAAGTCTATATGTTGAATATTTTGATTAACTTGAAGAAGAACCTGACTTAGCCTATAGATTATAAATACAAAATCTTGGTATTAGTAAGAATATTTCTAAGCCTAGTGGTGAAAGACCTAATGCAACGTCTACTTCTACATCTCGAATTTATTTTCTAGAAGTTGGTGGTGTTGCTACATCCATAGCAATGGAAATTTCAGGGCCGAAATTTAGCCCATGGGCTATTTTTAACATTTTTTCCAAGAAAGATTTTCTAATTTTTTTTCAAAGATGATTTGCCCAATTTCCATGGGATAACTTTTTTTACTCTAAAAATCGTCAAGATTGTCCAAAAACTATATAAAGTCCTTAGAAATTTGAATATTTGTACAAATAAATTGCCAAACATTTTAAGGTTGCAAATTTGAGATTTAGTAAGATTCAACAAGGTTTCTACACTTCGAGAAAATTATGAATCCTTAAAATTTTCCTTGATCCATAGCTCCATCAATGCCAGAATCAACAAGTGATCTCTTACCTATAATTCTTTCAAGCTATGAAGCTTTAATGGTCTGTAAAAGTAAACATTGTGGGTAAATTTCAACCATTGGAAAATTATATGCTTTGGATGGATCACAATTGATATAACAAGAGAAACCAAATCTAGTTATTTCATTGCTAACACTAAATAGGAGAGGTTTAGTTTCTTGGAATGTAACCTCTCTTGTTTTCATTGCCTTTGACTATGATTTATGGGGAAAATATTTATGGAGAAATGAATATAACCAAGCCGACCATAGATGTTACACCAATGACCATTAGGAAAGAAAACATTGCAAGTACTCTACGTATGTTCATTAGATATTGTGGTATACAATGTTCCAAAAAATAGATATTTTGCTAGTTAATTTCGTGAATTAGAAAATCAACAACCTATTGAGAGATATTCAATGATGATTCAGAGTCTTCACTCCTCACTATTTCTATTTAATTCTTCATTTGTTCTTTCCTTTAATTGCATATTATGCATATTGCTAAGATTTATATTATGATTCTTGAGCATAGCTTTGAAGGCAATGCTAAGGATATGTTCAACTTTGAAAGTTTTGAAAGAAATGCTAGAAATAAATAGAACATAGATAAGTATTTGTGGAGAATTGCAATTATTTTTACATGTTGATACCATAAGTACAAATTAATAAGTGTATATGAAATTATTTTCTTAATATATATGAATACTATACAAAATGTATATAAAGACATAAAGAGAGGATTATTAATGACAAAGTAAAAAGTAGCATTGCTTCGCATTTAGATAATAAATTCAAATGAAAAGCAAAAATTTCACCTAAAATATAAATCACCATTTATATTCACCTCAAAACACTAACAATAACATTAAAAAAATAATTAATTAATCATATAGTTTTTCAAAATAAATTAAATTAAAAACTAAATAACAAGAAATTAAAAAAAATCTAAAATGTAAATTACTATTTATATCACCTCAAAACGATACCAATAACATTAAAAAGAAAATTAATTAATCATTATATAGTTTTCCAAAATAAATTGAATTAAAACTTAATTCATCATTATATAGTTTTCCAAAATAAATTGAATTAAAACTTAATTAATCATTATATAGTTTTCCAAAATAAATTGAATTAAAGACTAAGTAACAAGAAGTTGAAAAAATTGAATTTTTCAAACTAAGAAAAGAAAAAAAAATTACTTTGACACTACCAAAAACGAAAAATGTCAATACTAAAAATATAGAAATTAAAAGAACGTCAAGCCAATTAAAAAAAATACTTAGAATCATTTATATTAGATATGGAAATTGCATAATTTGGATGCTTTGGAGTATTTGAGGGTGTTGAATATATTTATGAATTCAAAAACACAATTTAAACAATTCCAAATTTAGATTTTACCATATAAAATTTATCGAATTCTGACCAAAATGCATCCCTGAGGTCCTCAGGGATGCTGATAGCTTGCACATTGTATGCCCTTGGAAGGAGTATGAAGGTTGATTTCTTTGCTTTTAATGTTTTTTTGATTTATTTGCATTGCTTTTCTATGAAATTACATTATAATTCTTTGCATTGCATTGTACAAAAGTATAAGTTGGAAGGCTGTGGCGATGGACATAGAGGCAGTGGCTGTGATCACATTGTGGTGAGGGAGTGGCTGGTTGTCATGCATTGAATGCTTCCTATCTCCATTTAAGCGAAACTTTGCACAAACTTAGGATAAACGAGTTGCTTTTCTGGCAATCTCTTAGGTGGTGATATTTAAATCTAACAGAGTTAAAGCATTGTCAAACGCAAAGCTACTCCCAATACCCAAGTCTTCATTGCATTAATAACGCTTCAAATTATAACCCAATAAGCTTACATAGAAAAACTGTTTTTTTATGTTAATTGAAAAACTAATAGTTTGAAACTTTGGTTAAAATGGTACATTGAATTTTAGTCAACACAAACTAATACTTGGTCAACTACTATCGAAAAAAATAGTAATAACCTAGCCTTTGGTAAGGACTAATAGATGGATCATCTTCCTTGGACGTAAGGAAACCGGTTAATGGCCCAAGACCCAGAGGCATCTAGCACAAGTAGAAGTCTTCCCCCTTACGAACCACCAAGTTATTTCAGATGGTGTGGTTTTCCTTGAATATGATGAGTCAACTAGCATTTACAAATAGTAGCCAGAGATGGTTGTCCTCAATGCTAGTTTGACAATTGAATTATGATAGATTTTTCCATCTTCAAAAAGAGATAGAGCTTACTTTATTGCATAAACTCATATAAACAACATTCAATTAAAAATAAAACAAACGCATATTTACATAGATAGACATATATATTTCAACATAGGGTGGGTTCAATTTTTTCAAATTTTTTTTTATAAATGAATGGTCAGATTTCAAGAATGCCTAGATATTCTTCGTTGTGTGTATGAATGGAGCATTGATATTTATTGAAATAACTTGGGTGCATGTCAAAATCCAACAATTACTAATAGTTATTAAAAAAATTAGGGTTATTTCAATAGGAAAACCTCCTACTGCTGTTTAATTATTTCTTTTAATCCAATCCATGATTTTGTAATCCATAGAAAAGTACATATAATCTCCCCAAAGTTGCATATATAAGTGGTTTCAACAGAGAACCCTCTTGCAACTATTTGATTCCCTAAGTTTAATCCAATCCACTCCATTATTTTTAATCCAATCCATGGTTTCGTAATCTGTAAAAAAACACAAATAATCTCCCCAAAGTTGTAGATGTAAGTGTTGAGATATCTTCTATAGGTGACTTCTCTTCAACATGGGATACCTAAACTGATGGATAAAGAAAGGAATGCTTAAAGAACCATTCCATGACATGACATCATTGGTGGAATTCCACCTCCTATTCCAACCGTTTACATTGATCCACCAATAATAGGTCAATATGGAGACTCACTAATTCCATGTGTAGACCCACTTCATGTAGTGGATCTATCAATTTAAGAAGCACTAGCAATTTTAGTTGTGAATCCAATCGATCAATCCATATATGGACTGATAAATCAGAGGCAAAAGGCAATCTCATAGGGAGTGAACAAGGAAATAATATTGATGCCCACAACTTTAAGGAAGGAATGGTATATACATTTGAAGTTTTTGTTTAAGTTTATGGTGTAGTGGTATCATAGTACCCTCCCACATTATCGATCGAGGTTCGATTTACCAGATTCTCACATCTGGTTTTATTCTCAGTTTTTAACTGTGGAAATATGATTCTATTTGCTAATGTGTTTGGAAAAATGAAAGGAATCAAATGTTTCTTTTCTTGTGAATAAATATTTCTCTACTTGTTAATAAATTCAAGCCATATTCCTCAAAAGTATGAGGCCCGAACGTTCAGGATGGTGAAGGAGGAGGTTATAAACATAACTAGAACTTAGTCCTATTTTGATGCTGCCTCTCAGGGCATGCACCCTATAGGGGGGCAAGTGGCATTCTATACTTTAATGATACTTATTGGATAAAATTTGCAGCAGGACTAGGGAAAAGCACAAAAAGACGGAGATTAATTATTAACATTAAAGTCTATTATAATGATGGTCCACTCGAAAGGTATCCGAAAACTTTATATTTTTGGGGACTCAAAAATCATCATTGACTGGATGAGGCAAAAAAGGCCTCCTGGAAGCATTTATCTCAATCCCATTTATGAAGAGATTGATAGATTGTAAGATAGATTTGGGAAGTAAAATTTGAACATATTTACAAAGAGAGGAACCACCTTGCATACCAATTATCTAAGTTAGGTCTTTAAATAGGCCTAGGTACCTCGAAGTGTTAGGAAATGGAGAATGAGATCCTAACTACACATGATCCTAAGGGTCCTTTTTTCTGAAACTTTTTATTTATGTGTCTTCTTTGATGGACACAAATTATGTTTAGAATTATGCCCATAATATTATATTATGTCAAAAAAAAATTGATCCATAATTTTTCAAGAGACAAATATTTCAGCACTATGATTTGCATATAAATTGGATGCAAGCCTAAATGCCTATTTCATTAAACTTGACTTCCTAGGAAAAATATGGAATAAAAAAGTATGATTTTTTCCTTTCGAAATGTCTATATCAACATTTCTAAAGTGCACAAATGTGTTGTGAAAATGACAAATTTGGGTTTGAAAAGTGTGTTTTTCTATTCCAACAGTGTGTGTTTTTTACTACTACTGAACCCTACAAGTGCACTTTTTTATTGTGAAATGCTGAATTTCAATTTAATAAGTGTGGATTTCAATTAAATAAAAGTGAATTTCGATTTGAAAAGTGCATTTTTCATTTCAAAAGGTACAATATTTGAATACAGAAAGTGTAATGTATATAATATTCATAGGAATAAAAAGGGGGGCGATGTATTCCACCATACCCTAGCTCCATTCGAAAGTATTATAATTCATTAACTAGGATTGTTCACCCAAAACAAATGGTCAAGCATGTAATGGACAATAGGTTCTCTAAAAAATAATCAATGCAAACTATCACAATTAAGAATGTAGGTCTCATGGTGAGGCGAATAATTAGACGCGGGGGATGTGGCAGGATTCTCTACCCCGAGGATTAAGGTGACTACACACCAACATAGATCTGTTAATGCTGGGATGAAGATAGCTTCTAAGGATTACACAAGCAGATGAGCAAGCATATAATGGAGAATAATGAACCGGTACATGACTCCACACCAATGATGAATTGCTGATGGTGAGATGGAGATGGGTTCCAAGGCTTGCACGAGTAGATGGACAAGCATAAAACAAAGAATAATGACTCGGTACACCCAAGCCAGATTATGATCATGAGTTGTAATGGAATAAATTGGGAAGGAAGCATCCTAGAGCTCTATTTTTGTATCCACTCTCTCCATATATTTAACATTGTGCACCATAGTTCCCAGATGAGGTGTCTAGTGTGAAGGAATCTCGTTGTCCCTATGCCTTATGAGGAGGAAGCCTGCATGTCTCATGGTGAAGCGGATCATCAATTGAGGGGGATGTGGTAGGATCCTTTGCTTCGAGTATTAATGAGATTGCATGCCAATAGAGATCTACAAATGCTTGGAAGGAGACAGATTTGAAGCCTCACATGAGCAGATGAGCAGGCATACAATGAAGAATAATGACTTGAGATAGACTGCGATCATGAGTTGTAATGGGATAAATTGGGAAGGAATTATCCTAGCACTCCAATTATGGATCCATTCTATCCAAAGTAGAGATTTGATTCATGTGTTAATCTAGAATTTATCTCTCCCTTTTCATATTGTAATGGTGCACTACAGTGGGAAATTTCTCCTTTCTCTTGCTGGCTCGACGTGGGATGCCAAGGCAATGATGGAAGTCGTAGAATTATACAATGCTAAGGTTTCAGAGGAAGAAGCAGTTTCAAGGGATTATTCCAGATTTGGAATGGAACAAAGATAGAAATTCCCATTTCTACAAGGCCCTGAAGTTGTATTGGAATACATAAATAATAATATCCTTTTGAATGCTTCCAAAAGATGAGGCTTTTTCACTAGTTGAAGTAGAGAATGGAAACCCTGAAGGAGAAAAATGCTCACCTCATGAAGGTGGTTAATTGGATAGCGAGAAGGTTGGGAGGAACCTTTGAACTTCCTTTGACAAAAAAAACTGAGGTTACTTCCTTTGAGGCTACTACTAATTAGACTGTTGTAGGTCCACGCTCTGCACAACTTATTCATGTGCAATATTAACAAGTTTAACAATCCTTGTTTCTTTTTTTTGATACAGTATCAGGGTTATATAGCTTATTACATATATATTTTTAGTAGCTTACAGTATGTGAAAAATAATAAGAGATGTTTATGTTTTTTTAATGGCCTAGTTTCCCAATGAAGGAGGCATGTTTTCATGACTTTTGGAGTGAAATAGATTATCAAAGGAAACCTAGTATGTAGGAATACTGTGATATCTATGTACATATTTTTGACATATTAATATAGACAGTATTTTCTTACAAAAAAAAATAATGTGCACCATAGTTATATTAATCCCCAATATAGTACCAAAATAAAATAACATCTTATTGGATTTTACATAAAAAAATTCCTATACAACTATATGACACTCTATGATGATCTTAAATACTACTCTTTAACACTAATTGCTGATCTTAATGACGACTATGTGGAGACAGTGTTTCTAAGAACTTGAACACCTTAATTGCAAACACAACAACTTATTCAATTTTGTAAAATTTCTATACATAAATATTCAAACCCATCTTAATGACTATCTTGATAACTATCTATCAAGCAATGTTTTTAAGAACTTCCACACATTAATTGCAAATACAACAAGTTATTCAATGTTGTCAAATATCAATATTCAAATTTCACAAACCCAATAATGTAAGAAAGAGAGAATTTAAAACTCCAAATTTTTTCATGGAAGTTTTAGATATTATTTAAAATCATCACATAAATAATTAATGAAATTGCACAATTGTATATATAATACTCTTTTTATGTAACTATACATATTATAATATGTGACCAATGATCCATGATATACATAGATCTGTATAATGTTTGCAAGGTATAAACTAGGCATTATTACACCATTATAATGTTAAATCTATAAGAAAAGAAGGATCATCCGATCCTTTCAAAACATAATGTTTATATGGACAATATAATAACATAATAAAATGTTTCCTTGTGTACACTATAAACATCTCTAGCGATACAATGTAGTAGATAAAAAATATCGACCGATTTTTCAACCAATCCATTTTTAGGTAGGTCTATCATTTTAGGAAACATAAACAAATACTCCATCGTAAAAAATATAATTTTGTTGGGATAAGAACCCATAAATTATATCCATAGGAACATCCATCCCACTCTCCACAATATGCCCCATTTACTCTCGTTGTGCCTTAACTGCTACAAGGGCCTTCTCATTTATTCTTATTCTTTATCATGTCCATCTGAGCCTTGGTGACCATGCCCATATGATGTTATTTACATTGATCATCATATATATATATATATATATATATATATATATATATTTTGCTGCAACAACCTATTATTGGTTTCTGTTCAAGCAATTTTTATACAAGATCTTGAGGTCCTTTGATTCTCCGGTTGGCTTACACCATTGCACCTCTACTTGTAAGAGTCAATAGTACTAGCATCTGAATCCTAATAAATATCACTTATCACCCTACTCAACCATATTGCACAATCTTATAAGGATTTGTACTGGTAAGCTAGTAAAAATAGAATACACAAACAAGACTAGTTGGATAAAATCTAGAGAAGCTATTATTTTTAGAATTGGGTAGATTGAACTATTGCCGCGTTTTTTGGTAACATCTATGGCTGGGCATGGTTAGGACACAACTACAATTTTATAAACTCTATTTATGTTTCAATTAAAAAAAGAATCTATACATAATATATCAATTCACATCTATGAATTATGAATTATATTCGACTGTATTAAGAAAGGACGAGTTCGGTTTATCTGTCCAACCCCCATATTCATCGAAGGGTGGATGCTCTTTAAACGATTTATTTCTTCACCAAAACATTATATAATATTCTAGATTCCAAGAAATCCAAAATGCTCATTCCTTTCTAAGATGGTCACTTGGACCATAAATCTTGGCAATATTTATAATGATAATATATTAGTATTACATGTGTGTGTGTATTTCAAATTTTTTATTTCTGTCAATTATGAATTATATTCTACGGTATCATGAAAGGATGGGTGCTCTTTCTTTGTCTAGACCCCATATTACTTGAAGGGGTGTGCACTCTTTAAAATATTACTCCCTTCACTGAAATCATAAATGACATATTGAATTCTTGGAACTCCGAAATGGACCTACTTGTGGAAAGAGTGGATGCTCTTTCTCCTTACATCTACTTTCTCTACTCCCAAAATAGAACCCCTTGAGGAAGGATTGGATTTTTCTTTTCTATAAGAATGTTCTTTAATCAAAGGGTCTGTTAGTGCCAGAAATTGTTCTCAGACTACTAAAGAACAAGCCAACACAATCTCAATAAATTAAATTAAGTAAAATAGGTTTTTGAGGGTTTTGGTTGTGCAGTTTGTAAACAAGAGGGTAAAAACTCATAAGGCTAAGACAAACACTAAATCATGCAACAATGAAATACTGAGATGTATCATATATGAAGCATAAACCAGAAAAACATAAGCACATTAATGAATTTCATCCACAACTCACAAGCATTTCATGAGAAATAACATTAAACAGGAAATGAATTTATAAACTGAGTGATTAAACCAATCAGAAATGAAACCAACAGATAAGATAAACATGGCTTATAGTTTGCATATATACCATAATCAATAATTCAAAATACATAAGAGTTTCTAAAACTTAGCTCTGAATAGTAGCTAAAAGCCTCCCCTTGTACAAAAATTTGAACCCTCAGTCTTTCTTCAATCTTACTTTTATCTTAGTTACCCAAAAACAGTTACATAACTGGAAAAACTACTTTTTAGGTCATACTACAGAATTACTTAACAAAATAGAGTCATACATATTAAACTAATTTCTTTACAAAGACTAACTAATAACCACTATCATTTAAATCATTTTACAAATATTTAGCAGCCTCTTCCAAAAGAGCTATCCCTTCCAATGCTTGAGTCTTTCTTCTTGTTTTCTGATGGTCAGCTTCTAGGTCTTTGGCTCTTTTTGAAAGCTCCTGATTTTGCTGTGTTATGTATTGAACAATTTGCTTCAATTTTGCACTTAGACTTTGTGTCTGTCTGTTCCTCTTCAATGCTTCCTTAGAGACTGCAATTAACTCTTGATAATGGCTATTTACCTCCTCTAAATCCTCTCTTAATCTTTTGTTAGCAGCTACTAACCCCTCATTTGTTTCATGCAGGTATTCTATTTGATACTTATATTGTTTAATACTTCTCTGTAAATTTTCATTCTCTGAATCAATACACTTTCCTTTTGAGACTGGATGCATTCCTTCTGGAATCCAAGGAATCTTCAATTTCTTAAAGATCTCTTCATCCTCCTCTTGCTGCTCTGTCATAGCTACAGGAGCCCCTGGAGACTCATTAACTTCAAAACTACATTGGGATGATGGTTCTGGAATCTTTTCTTTCTCTGCACAAAAAGTTGTCATGACTAAATGTTGCTTCATTGAATCATCTTAATGATGGTCTAAAACTACTTTTCTTCAAACCTCCTTTAACATTTTTGAGATTTTAGTTTCAGTTAAGGATGACTTATCCTTTGAAATAACCTGTTTCTTACCCTTCATCTCTTTTACATCTAAACCTTCATTCTCTTCTAACTCTTCTTTGGATGAAGAATCTTCTATCACTGTGATTTTCTTCTGAGCTAACTTAGGGTTTAGCAATTTTTTCATATTCAATCTCAATTTATTCTTGGGTCTAGTCTCAGGTCTCCAACCTACCCCAATCTCTCCCAGCATGCTCAAAGTTTTTCCTTGGTGTTTTATAGATGCTAGCTGAACTACCTTTCTTTTGATTCCTTGTGACATCAACCTTTCTTCAGACTGTTCCTGTAAATATTGTTTAGTGTCAGCCCTAGCTTCATCAATCAATGGAATTAGTTCTTATTTGATGCTTTACTGAACCCTTTGTTGTAGCTTCATTTTTTTAATTTGATTTCCTTTGATTCAATGGTTTGAGGAAAGATGTTTTTATTTCTTACCCCGATGATGCATTTCTTCCTTTTATTTTCTCTTCCAAATTTCCTTGGACTCCTTCTTATCCATATATGGGACACTTCCTTTAATTGAGGGATTTCTTGACTTCCTGCAGTCTTGATCTTTGTGACCTAATACATCACAACTATAACATTTTACAGTGTAACATAATCTCGCAATATGTCTAGCATTATTGCATCTCCAACATTTTAACAAGTTCTTGGAATTTCCAAGATGTTATCTTGCATAGAATTTGTAGTCCAAAGCTTTGGGTTAGTCCCTTGAATGCTTCTAGTTCTCATTTGATTATTGATTTAACCCTTTGTTGTAGCTTGAATCAAGATTGCTTTTAGTTGATTTCCATTAATTTAGGGTTTGAGAAAATATGTTTTTTATTACCTTTTAGTTGGATGAATTAATTGTCTTCACTTTTTCGATTCTTTTATGCTGATAATATATTTTCTTTGTAAATACTTATCGTGATTTGGAAAATAAATGAACTTTGCATAGCTAAGCAAAGAGAAAAATGGTCTATGCACTAGGTTCCTATGCATTGATCATAGGATACTTATTGGCATGAGACCAAGATTCATCTAATGAAAGAATCAATTGTCATAATTACAATGCGTAATTGTATTAGCCTCCACGGCCACAATTTCCTAGTGGAGGCCAAGATTGAGCATAATGTCTGATTCCATCATTTTACTGTGACTGTGTTTACCCCTCTTAGACAACCTGTGACAGTTTGGAACCCTCATGTGCATGATGTGACTATTGTGATGGTGTTCTTGGCCTCCTCCTACCTAGTCATGACTATATTTGACTTTCTCTAGTGGGTCGTGATTATTTTGGGAAGCCACTATGAGTGACTGTGTTGGCCTCCCCCTAGATGGTCATGATTGTGATCTACTCTTCCTAGCAATTCGTGACTATGTTTGATGTCCGCTTAACAGGTTGTGACTATTTTGTAGCCCTCCAGGGTTGGGCAGTGGACTGTAATAGTCATTTCAACTAGGTCATGGACTGTATAAGCCCTCTCAGGATGACCTTGGGAATGTTGTGGCTCTTCTTAGCTGGGTTGTGTTTGTTTGTAGCCTCTAGGGTTGGTCTATGATCGTTGATGATTATTTTGATCCCTCCTGGATAGGTCATGACTATTGGTGACTGTGTCATTTCTCTCTTGTGGCGGTTTGTGACTGTGTATGGTCTTCCTTGGATGGGCCATGGATTGTTTGATCCCTTAAGGGATGGGAACGAACTCTCTAGTAGATCATGACTATTTGTGTTCCCTCTAGGATTGAACCATGACTGTGTTTACCCCTCTTGGATAACCTATGACTGTTTAGAACCCTCCTGTGCAGGTTGTGACTGTTGGTGATCGTGTTTGACCTCCCTCTAGCTGGGTGTGACTATTCTTGGAATCCTCCTAGCTGGTCGTGATTATATTTGACCTTATCTAGAAGGTCGTGACTGTTTTGGGAGCCCCTATGTGCTGGGAGTGACTGTGTTTGCCTCCTCCTAGCTGGTCGTGACTGTGATCTACCCTTCCTAGCTAGCTGTTACTTGTTTGACGTCCTCTTAGTAGGACCTGACTATTTTGTAACCCTCTAGGGTTGGGACATGGATTGTAATAGTCCTTTCAGCTAGGTTGTCGACTGTATAAGCCCTATATGTGTGACCTTGGGAATGTGGTGGCTCTTCCTAGTTGGGATGTGTCTATTTGCATCCTCTAGGGATGGTCTATGATTGTGTTAAGTTTGCTAGAGGTTGCCTAACTATGTTTAGGACTAAGTATATATGCTTCTATGGTGTTCACTCTTGGTGACTGGGATATCTTGTTATTACTGTATGTTCCTGACCTAAGCCAACTACACTCTAACCTTGTCTCTATCAACGTATGTCTTTATCTTGTCCTTGCAGTGACAATATATGATTCCAAATATGTCAGAGTTTAAAATTGATTAAAACCAAATCTAAAATAGCATATTTACATCATTTATGTAATTTTGATTTAATTCATTCCAAGCCAAGATGGGGTTATTACAAATAGAAATATTAGTTAATGTAGAAGAGGATAATGATAAAAATCCAAGATGAATTGTTGATAACCTATATCATATGGGTGCTCAATTAGTCTCTTGTTGTTTTTTCCAACATTTGGACTAATTGAAAAGGGTTAAGGTAATTGGTAATGGGTTTTAGGGTTTCATAGGTATTACAATCCTATAATCCCCACTCAGGAGCATGCAATTAATGCACATTTATTGTTTTTCCCCATTTTGAGAATGCATACATGCCTTTGATGAAGGGAAATAACATATGTTTGCTTCTTTCCTTAGGTAGAGATGCATGCCACACTTCTTTATTTAAGACAAAGTGCATATATAAGACATAAAATTATTTTTATGTTATGATTTTGGATAATCAAAGCCAT
Source organism: Pseudotsuga menziesii (assembly GCA_001517045.1). Taxonomy (NCBI): domain Eukaryota; kingdom Viridiplantae; phylum Streptophyta; class Pinopsida; order Pinales; family Pinaceae; genus Pseudotsuga; species Pseudotsuga menziesii. The sequence goes on along the minus strand of LPNX010324528.1, from coordinate 127,653 downwards.
TCAAGTGATAATTTCATGGACAAAACTCATTACTATCTAGGAAGAACATATAATTCTATAAAATTGATATTTATAACTTATGTTTTTTCTTGAGTAATTGATGTTTCCTTCATCAGATCTAGAAACTTCAATCGCCATGGAAACCCATATAGGAATACAAGCTCCAACTATTGATGAAGTTCCTATACTAATATCATAATTAGGATAATGAAATCTTGTAGTCGATTCTACTATGGAAAGTTTATGAACAGTTGAGTGAGAAAGAGATGTCGACTATCCAATCAATGAGCCTATAGGATAATATGTTGATCCATAATTTCCTAAAATTTCCAATGGATCACTATTCAACATGGAAAACAAATAATTCAATATAGTAATACATTATGTATTCTAAAACAAACAACATCTCTTATATAGATAATATCTTGTTTCACAAGGTCAAACAATCTATAGGCCTTCGATTCTTCAAAGTAGCCCATCATAATACTATCATGACTCATTGGGACTCCACTTTCTTCTTTTTATCATCTAGAATGTGTGCCCATGCGATACATCCAAATGTTATGAGTGTCCCATTGAGGGTTTCTTTCCACTCCACTTTGCAACTCAAGTCATGTCCCATCTAATTTTATTCAAAATCAAACTTAACTATTAGTTTGTGCAAAAATGAGTAAATAGAACTTTGGCCTAAAAATATAAACATGCCATTTCAACTAAAGTATTATTATTCCATTCAACAAAACCATTATGATGGGGTGAGGTAAGTACATATCTATATAGGAGATACGATTCTATGAGAAGTACCTTTAAAATTGATTTCTAACACATTCTCCTCCATTATTAGAACTTAAACATTTCACATGTCAACCACACGGATTTTCAACAAGTGTTGTAAATTACTTTAATATTTTAAAATCATGATTCTTTCTTAAGAAATACAATCAAGTAACCTAGAAAATTCATTAATAAAGATTAATGTATACCCTTCACCAACTAGTGATGGTATTCGAGCTAATGGAACATAGGTCACTATGGACAACTTCCAACTAAGTATTTTCTCTCCAAGGTTTTACTATTTCAAAATTATCTTGACTATGCTTTCCAAGCATACATCGTTCACATGCTCCATCAAGGGGAACAATTCTAGATAGACCAACAACCATGACATGTTTTACCATTAGGTTTAGCCTTTAAAAGTTCAAATGTTCAAGCCATTCATTCCATAGTATACTCCAGTCATCGATGTGGGTTATGAGTGTAGTTAATCTAGGATCTTTCTTAGGAAGGTCATAGAAATTACATGGTTGATCATTTGGGTCCAAGAATCCTTTAGTGAAACCAATAATTTTTTTTTTCATGTCCTTCACACCAACTTGATCTGGCCAAAACATTACTTTATTTCTAGTATAGGATAGTTCGGGCACTGACAAAAAAATACACTCAAACTAGGTACATTATATAGATTACTGATCACATATTTTGACATTCAATGTTTCCATGGGTAGTAAGAATAAGCACGTAAAAATCAACTGCAAATATTTATTTTTATATAGCTATCTGTAATGAAGAAAAAATGGGTGTGACTAGAACCGACTATTCCATATGATGGGTGTGACTAGAGCCGACTATGCATTTATTTTGTGAAGTATGAGCATGCAAGGCCTAAGAAGTGCTAATAGAAAACATATAGTTATCTTCCTTACCTCTTGAATTTTAGTTTTATAGGTCAGTCAGTCAAACTTGTAGCCAACATGTCTCCTTTAAGTTTCTTTATTTTCTCTTGTAAGTATTTGGTATTCTTCCTACAAACCTTCTCCTCCCGTAATAGAGGAATGTCTTCTTCTTTCTTCCTATACCATTCAAAGTCTAATCACCATTTTTATTTTTGTTGATCTGGCCAACATGGTCATGTTCCTTCTCTAGTCAACCTCTTTGTTAGTAATACTATCGACCCCTTTTTCACTAAATGGGCCTATTGCTTACCTCAAGTTTACCTTCATTAATCGATTTCTCTTATGCCTTAATAACTAGAGCACAAAAAGAATCAAAGCTATAATCCTTACCATCATCCTTTCATGTGATCCAAATGGTAGGGAAAGTTGAACATAACACATCATACAATGTATTCAAATTCACTAAGATATGGTCCTACAAGATTACCATCTTTCTTGGGAAAATATTTTTAGTAATCAACCAATTTTAATTGAATATTCTGTGATAGATAGTCTTCAATTCTTTCAAAAGATAGAGGGTCTAGAGATATCAAATCTTTCTCATTCTGCATAAATCGGAATTCATTGGTGTTATCATACATAATCTTTAGCTTCTTCCACACAAGATTCCAACAGTCAATCCTGCTTATAGGAAAGGGAATGCCCCTAGATATGTAGGTCATTATGAGTCCTATAGCATCATCATTCTTCCGTCGATAAAAAAACTTCTCCTATTCATCCTTTGTATCTAGAACCACAATCTTGCCAAACTAGCACATCACTTTACTCTTAAATAAGGTTTCCATATCTTGTGCTCAAATTTCATAATTGTGGTCATTCAAAACCACAAGATTTGGCCTGGAATTCATAATGTTGATCTAATAATCCAATCCCAATTTAGACTAAAAATTGAAACCCTTAGTCAATCCAGACAGATCCAACTCATTAGGAGCACTAGTAACCTCCACAAGACTTGTAGATAATAAGCTAGACATCAAACCACTAGCTTTGATACCATGTTGGAGATTCATATGATTAGGTAGATTAGAGATCTAACATTCCAAAATAGAGGTGGTGTCAAAAGACACCATTGCAATGCTTACACACAACCGAGAATAACTCAACATATAAAGTAGTGTAAGAAACCGAAAGATTCCCATACACAATACATAAATCATTAAACACTTAGATTGACGCATAGGGCCATCTTATATATCACGAAGATGTAACCACTTCCCTTGAAGTGAGGAAATTAAGGTACATATAGATTGATTAGATCACATAATGACTTCCTCAAAATTTTCCCTATTATGTGCCAAAATTGATTGTTACGTTCTAATTGTTGGTTTAATTGAAAACTTAGTCAAGTTCCTAGTCGAGTCCACATTTGATCTTCTAGTTAACTTTTCTTGTCAATTATCAATTGTCAATTAACTATTTTCAAAAGATCCAAAAATGAAATAAAGTAGCAAGATATATTAAATAAAATGTATTCAAATAAGTTCATATAATGTTTTAAAAATCACTATCAAGATGCTTTTAAATAAAAAAATTGTTAACTCATTCCCATAGTCTTTAAAATACATTTTTCAAACGCAGGGATACATTGTACTCTTTCATATTTGAATTTATAAAGTAAGATGAATTTAGTAAAATATACTGAGGTAAATTCAATAATATTTGAATTTAATAAAGTAAAATGAATTTAGTAAAAGATATTGGGGTAAGTTCAAATGAATAAGAAAGGTTGGGAATATTTTGTCATATTTATTCATTTTTTAATGTGTAAGGAAATTGTTACATGTGAATAAAGTTATTTTCAAAAGGTGCATAAGAAGAGTAATATTCCTATGGGAGGTTATGTTTCTTTTTCAATAGCCAAACAAGTTGCCAAGATTGTAGAAGTAATGAAGTTTCACTTAGACCACCCCTCGAAGTTTACCCAAAGGTGTTTTTGTTTGCAAAATCTTTTGAAAATTGAGTTGGTCAATCCATTTACTTGAAGAAGCCAAGGAAAATAACGCTTCAAGTCATTAGTATCACACGATACTTATGAGTCCGGAAATCATTACCAAACAATATGAATACTATGAAAGTGAAGGTTATGCATATCACATCAATATATTGAGTAGATAAATATCATTTGTCATGCTTTTATTTTTCTATGAAGTCAATACCAACATGAAATGGACAGGGCGTTCAAACTTTATTACTCTAGCTCATAAAGTTGCACAAATAAATCTCATTTGTCATGCTTTTATTTTTCTATGAAGTCAATACCAACATGAAATGGACAAGGCGTTCAAACTTTATTACTCTAGCTCATAAAGTTGCACAATCTTAAGTGTGCAACACTGCCACAAATAATATCTTGAATACTAATCAACATGAGGATTTTGGAGCCCAATACAAGTGTCTTTTTCAAAATTATAATATATCACCACACAAATGTCATTGTCATTGCATTGAAATATTGTGTCAATGCTTTTTATCCATTAGATAATAAAAACTTAGTTGGTAAGTTTTTTTTAATTATTAATTTCTTTAGCTTTTAAAAATTATTTTTTGGAAAATATTTGAGTTTTTGTCATTATTTATGGATGGTAAACAAGGCTAATCGTTATCCATAATTACAAAAACTATTACAGCAAGATTAGGAGATTCAAACCCATGATCTCCCAACTTTAAGGGGAGAACTCTTATATCTAATTCATGACCACTTTAGCTAATTCTTTGAGGCTATAGTTTTTAATATTCACCCATGCAAAATCATTTTTGCATGGTCTCTAGTTGGTGAAGTAAGCATCCTCTATAAGAATGGATTAGTTGGTGAGTTAACAATGCTTTGGTAGATATAGATTGAAAGAATGTAGCAAATGTATGAACACATTTTTGTGGGAAAAGATGAATGGTTTTGTTTGACTATAAAGAGATAATTTGATACAAGATTAGCTAATTGGCTGCATTGATTGACTTGCATCCCTATCACTTGTGTGGGATCCCACCATCAACAAATAATAGAAAATATCTTGACCCTCCCATAGAGGTTTCCTTCATAGATATATATCATTAGGGACAAGCTTTTGTTTTTCTAATGCCCTCCAAGTTGAAGTATTGATGTATTCCTCTTTCACGTTTTTAAATCAAATTACATTTGTTGATGGCTTATACGATGAACTATGTCGGTGTTATTGTTTGATATGCTCATGTGAGATAATATAAAGTTCCTAGTTATGATGTGAATACACCTATCTCTAGGAAAGGGGTAAGTCTATATGTTGAATATTTTGATTAACTTGAAGAAGAGCCTGACTTAGCCTATAGATTATAAATACAAAATCTTGGTACTAGTACGAAGATTGCTAAGTCTAGTGGTGAAAGACCTAATGCAACGTCTACTTCTACATCTCGAATTTATTTTCTAGAAGTTGGTGGTGTTGCTACACCCATAGCAACAGAAATTTTAGGGGTGAAATTTAGCCCATGGGCTATTTTTTACATTTTTTCCAAGAAAAGATTTTCTAATTTTTTTTTCAAAGATGATTTGCCCAATTTCCATGGGATAACTTTTTTTACTCTAAAAATCACCAAGCTTGTCCAAAAACTATATAAAGTCCTTAAAAATTTGAGAGTTAGTAAGATTCAACAAAGTTTCTACACTTCGAGAAAATTATGAATTCTTAAAATTTTCCTTGATCCATATCTCCATCAATGCCAGAATCAACAAGCGATCTCTTACCTATAATTCTTTCAAGCTATGAAGCTTTAATGATCTGTAAAAGTAAACATTGTGGGTAAATTTCAACCATTGGAAAATTATATGCTTTGGATGGATCACAATTGATATAACAAGAGAAACCAGATCTAGCTATTTCATTGCTAACACTAAATAGGAGAGGTTTAATTTCTTGGAATGTAACCTCTCTTGTTTCATCGCCTTTGACTATGATTTATGAGGAAAATCTTTATGGAGAAGTGAATATAACCAGGCCGACCATAGATGTTACACCAATGACCATTAGGAAAGAAAACATTGCAAGTACTCTAGGTATGTTCATTAGATATCGTGGTATACAATGTTCCAAAAAATAGATATTTTGCTAGTTAATTTCATGAATTAGAAAATCAACAACCTATTGAGAGATATTCAATGATGATTCACATTCTTCACTCCTTACTATTTCTATTTAATTCTTCATTGGTTCTTTCCTTTAATTGCATATTATGCATATTGCTAAGATTTATATTATGATTCTTGAGCATAGCTTTGAAGGTGATGCTAAGGATATGTTCAACTTTGAAAGTTTTGAAACAATGCTATAAATAAATAGAACATAGATAAGTATTTGTGGAGAATTGCAATTATTTTTACATGTTGATACCATAAGTACAAATTAATAAGTGTATATGAAATTATTTTCTTAATATATATGAATACTATACAAAATGTATATAAAGACATAAAGAGAGGATTATTAATGACAAAGTAAAAAGTAGCATTGCTTCGCATTTAGATAATAAATTCAAATGGAAAGCAAAAATTTCACCTAAAATATAAATCACCATTTATATTCACCTCAAAACAATACCAATAACATTTAAAAAAAAATTAATTAATCATATAGTTTTTCAAAATAAATTAAATTAAAAACTAAATAACAAGAAATTAAAAAAAATATAAAATATAAATCACTATTAATATCACCTCAAAACGATACCAATAACATTAAAAAGAAAATTAATTAATCATTATATAGTTTTCCAAAATAAATTGAATTAAAGACTAAGTAACAAGAAGTTGAAAAAATTGAATTTTTCAAACTAAAAAAAATAATAATAATTACTTTGACACTACCAAAAATGAAAAACGTCAATACTAAAAATTTAGAAATTAAAAGAACGTCAAACCAATTACTATAGGGCCTCCTTTGATCGAACTGAACATATAATATTAAACATTGTATAACTTAACCTATTTATCCGACCATTTGTACCGATCGGATGACCTGGCTCGCGTAAGCGGTCACATCCGACGTTGCCGATCGTCCAATCGATACAAATGATCGGACAAGTAAATTACTCCTAACTTAACTATCGATGAATCCACAAAATAATTCAATAGAAAAGAATGTCGCATATTTGAAATGATGTAACCCTTAATGAATAATTCAATTAGAGACACTCATGTGTAACTATCTAATGCTTAAATTTAAAAAATGTAACCATTAAATAAAAGATAACCCCGCATGTAACTATCTAATAATTCACTTTAAAAAGTTCAATAAAAGATAACCCCACATGTAACTATCTAATAAATCACTTAAAAAAGTTCAATAAAGCTAACCCCACATGTAACTATGTGATAAGTCACTTAAAAAAGAATCAAATATTTGGAATATTTATTAATGAATAATTCATTAACAAAGGGGAATCTCTCAAGTAGGGATGCAACTATATCGGAATAGTTACAGAATTTAATAATAAATCACTTCAAAAAGTTCTACATAGTTTAATAATAAATCACTTAAAAAAGTTCAATAAAGCTAACCCCACATGTAACTATGTAATAAGTCACTTAAAAAAGAATCAAACATTTGGAATATTTATTAATGAATGATTCATTAACAAAAGGGAATATCTCAAGTAGGGATGCAACTATCTCGGAATAGTTACTTAATTTAATAAAAGAAAATAACTGGGCGCATTTTTCAAATATACATTTGCACCATTATGTGCATTTTTCAAATGCACTTATCTATTAGCATGTTTAAAAAAATCTTAAAATTAGATATAGAGAGAGGAATAATGCATTTGAAAGCTCTCAAGGATGTAAAGCATATTTCAGTTTTTCTTTTCTTTGATTTTTGTGAATAGTAAAGAAAAAAGTTATTTTTTTTTTCAATTTATAAGATTAGAAATAAAATTAGGTGTATCTTAATATTCTAAGTTTTCAACTTTTCTCAAGTATATTTTTTTGTTTTATTTTGTGAAGGTTTGGTTAGAAATTTAAAAAAAATACTTAGAATCATTTATATTAGATATGGAAATTGCATAATTTGGATGCTTTGGAGTATTTGAGGGTGTTGAATATATTTATGAATTCAAAAACACAATTTAAACACTTCCAAATTTAGATTTTACCATATAAAATTTATCGAATTCCGACCAAAATGCATCCCTGAGGTCCTCAGGGATGCTGATAGCTTGCACATTGTATGCCATTGGAAGGAGTCTGAAGGTTGATTTCTTTGCTTTTAATGTTTTTATTTATTTATCTACATTGCTTTTATATGAAATTACAGTATAATTCTTTGCATTGCATTGTACAAAAGTATAAGTTGGAAGGCGATGGCGATGGACATAGGTGTAGTGGCTGTGATCGCATTGTGGTGAGGGAGTGGTTGGTTGTCAATGCATTGAATGCTTCCTATCTCCATTTAAGCGAAACTTTGCACAAACTTAGGATAAACAAGTTGCTTTTCTGACAATCTCTTAGGGGGTGATATTTAAATCTAGCAGAGTTAAAGCATTGTCAAACGCAAAGCTATTCCCAATACTCAAGTCTTCATTGCATTAATAACGCTTCAAATTATAACCAAATAAGCTTACATAGAAAAACTGGTTTTTTATGTTAATTGAAAAAATAATAGTTTGAAACTTTAGTTAAAATGGTACATTGCATTTTAGTCAACACAAACTAATACTTGGTCAACTACTATCGAAAAAAATAGTACCCTAGCCTTTGGCAAGGACTAATAAATGGATCATCTTCCTTGGACATAAGGAAACCGGTTAATGGCCCAAGACCCAGAGGCATCTAGCACAAGTAGAAGTCTTCCCCCTTACGAACCACCAAGTTATTTCAGATGGTGTGGTTTTCCTTGAATATGATGAGTCAACTAGCATTTACAAATAGTAGCCAGAGATGGTTGTCCTCAATGCTAGTTTGACAATTGAATTATTATAGATTTTTCCATCTTCAAAAAGAGAGAGAGCTTACTTTATTGCATAAACTCATATAAACAATATTCAATTAAAAATAAAACAAAAGCATATTTACATAGATAGACATATATATTTCAACATAGGGTGGGTCCAATTTTTTCATTTTTTTTTTAATAAATGAATGGTCAGGTTTCAAGAATGCCTAGATATTCTTCGTCGTGTGTATGAATGGAGCATTGATATTTATTGAAATAACTTGGGTGCATGTCAAAATCCAACAATTGCAAATGGTTATTAAAAAAATTAGGGTTATTTCAATAGGAAAGCCTCCTAATGCTATTTAATTATTTCTTTTAATCCAATCCATGATTTTTTAATCCATAGAAAAGTACATATAATCTCCCCCAAAGTTGCATATATAAGTGGTTTCAACAGAGAACCTCTTGGAACTATTTGATTCCCTAAGTTTAATCCAATCCACTCCATTATTTTTAATCCAATCCATGGTTTCGTAATCTGTAAAAAAACACAAATAATCTCCCCAAAGTTGTAGATGTAAGTGTTGAGCTATCTTCTATAGGTGACTTCTCTTCAACATGGGATATCTAAACTGATGGATAAAGAAAGGAATGCTTAAAGAAGGGTGATTCCATGAAGATGGGTAACACTTTTTGGCCAAATTTGGCGATGAAAACCTGATTTTTTACTCATGTGCTAGATAGAAGCCCCCAAAACGCATATATGCCATGTGAATTTTAACTTGCAGTAAACAAACAAATTGTAGAATATTATGTTGGCTTCATAGTGATATTTTTTTTAAAATATTCCGATGTCATTTAATGTGTGAATTTTTGCATTTAATGAACTGTGTGATTTTAAAAATTTGAAGAAGCTAATAAGTGGCTTGTGTCCACGTAGAGTAATTCAATCTTGCATTAATAATTTAAAAAATATATATATATGAGCATGATCTACTTAAAATGCAGTGTGATGTGCATATTTTTTTGTTAATTTTTTCGCATTATACAATTATTTATTATTTTTCGAAAGTGACCACATTCGATTTCAGCATCGTTTTAAACACATATTTGTCCACGTAAAGAATTTTTTTCTATTTTTTCAAAAATTGAAAAACCAAAGATACCCTTTTGAAGAGGACACGTCGATATGTGATGTGTACATTTTTAAGAATTTTTTGGCTGTGTATTTTTAACTCTGCGGATTTTTCTTTGAGCTGCTTCGAAGTTGCAGTGTGGTTTTCTAAGTATAAGTTTTAGAAGTAATTAAAAAATAAATATCATATGAATGCCAAAATGCGTGTATGATACCTCAATGGATAGAAGATTCGTTGGTGAATCTATCGATATCAACTCCACTCAGTTATGTGCGAGGAATGGCAGGGTTTACACCTCTGCAAGGCACAGTAAATTTTCCATTTGTTTGAATGTGGGCTAAGTCTGTTTTTTTTAAGCCCTCGACCGAGGTATGAACCTCGACCGAGGTATCTAAATACTTAAATACCTCGACCGAGGGTTTTTAAAGCCCGCAATACCTCGGTCGAGGGCTTGATAAAACCTCGGTCGAGATATTAAGACCTCGGTCGAGGGCTTAACAAGCCCTCGACTGAGGTGCGTTTTTCTATTTTCGCCGAAATGCGCTTGCCAAAAAGTGTTACCCAGGTCCACGGATTCACCCAGAACCATTCCATGACATGACATCATTGGTGGAATTCCACCTCCTATTCCAACCATTTACATTGATCCACCAACAATAGGTCAATATGGAGACTCACTAATTCAATGTGTAGACCCACTTCATGTAGTGAATCTATCAATTTAAGAAGCACTCACAATTTTAGTTGTGAATCCAATCGATCAATCCATATATGGACTGATAAATCAAAGGCAAAAGGCAATCTCATAGGGAGTGAACAAGGAAATAAGATTGATGCCCACAACTTTAAGGAAGGAATGGTATATATATTTGAAGTTTTTGTTTAAGTTTATGGTGTAGTGGTATCATAGTACCCTCCCACGTTATCGATCGAGGTTCGATTTACCAGATTCTCACATCTAGTTTTATTCTTAGTTTTTAACTGCCAAAATATGATTCTATTTGCTAATGTGTTGGGAAAAATGAAAGGAAATGAATGTTTCTTTTCTTGTGAATAAATATTTCTCTACTTGTTAATAACTACAAGCCATATTCCTCAAAAGGATGAGGCCCAAACGTTTAGGATGGTGAAGGAAGAGGTTATAAACACAACTAGAAGTTAGTCCTATTTTGATGCTGCCTCTCATGGCATGCACCCTATAGGGGGCCAAGTGGCATTCTATACTTTAATGATACTTATTCAATAAAATTTGCAACAGGACTAGGGAAAAGTACAAAAAAACGGAGATTAATTATTAGCCTTAAAGTCTATTATAATGATGGTCCACTCAGAAGGTATCCAAAAACTTTAGATTTTTGGGGGACTCAAAAATCATCATTGACTGGATGAGGCAAAAAAGGCCTCCTAGAAGCATTTATCTCAATCCCGTTTATGAATAGATTGACAGATTGTAAGATAGATTTGGGAAGTAAAATTTGTACATATTTACAAAGAGAGGAACCACCTTGCATATCAACTATCTAAGTTAGGTCTTTAAATAGGCCTAGGTACCTCGAAGTGTTAGGAAATGGAGAACGAGATCCTAACTAAACATGATCCTAAGGGTCCTTTTCTCTGAAACTTTTTATTTATGTGTTTTCTTTGATGGACACAAATTATGTTTAGAATGATGCCCATAATATTATATTATGTCAAAAGGTTTTTGATCCACAATTTTTCAAGAGACAAATATTTCAGCACTATGATTTGCATATAAATTGGATGCAAGGCTAAATGCCTATTTCATTAAACTTGGACTTCTTAGGAAAAATATGGAATAAAAAAGTATGATTTTTTCCTTTCGAAATGTCTATATCAACCTTTCTAAAGTGCACAAATGTGTTGTGAAAATGAAAATTTTGGGTTTGAAAAGTGTGTTTTTCTATTCCAACAGTGTGTGTTTTTTACTACTACTGAACCCTACAAGTGCATTTTTTTATTGTGAAATGTTGAATTTCAATTTAATAAGTGTGGATTTCAATTAAATAAAAGTGAATTTCGATTTGAAAAGTGCATTTTTCATTTCGAAAGGTACAATATTTGAATATAGAAAGTGTAATGTATATAATATTCATAGGAATAAAAAGGGGGGCGATGTATTCCACCATACCCTAGCTCCATTAGAAAGTATTATAATTCATTAACTAGGATTGTTCACCCAAAACAAATGGTCAAGCATGTAATGGACAATAGGTTCTCTCCAAAATAATCAAGGCAAACTATCACAATTAAGAATGTAGGTCTCATGGTGAGGCGAATAATTAGACAAGGGGGATGTGGCAGGATTCTCTACCCCGAGGATTAAGGTGACTACACACCAACATAGATCTGTTAATGCTGGAATGAAGATAGGTTCTAAGGATTACACAAGCAGGTGAGCAAGCATATAATGGAGAACAATGAACCGGTACATGACTCCACACCAACGATGAATTGCTGATGGTGAGATGGAGATGGGTTCCAAGGCTCGCACGAGCAGATGGACGAGCATAGAACAAAGAATAATGACTTGGTACACCCAAGGCAGACTATGATCATGAGTTGTAATGGAATAAATTGGGAAGGAAGCATCCTAGATCTCTAGTTTTGGATCCACTCTCTCCATATATTTAACAATGTGCACCATAGTTCCTAGATGAGGTGTCTAGTGTGAAGGAATCTCATTGTCCCTGTGCCTTATGAGGAGGAAGCCTGCATGTCTCATGGTGAAGCGGGTAATTAGTTGAGGGGGATGTGGTAGGATCCTTTGCTTCGAGTATTAAGGAGATTGCATGCCAATAGAGATCTACAAATGCTTGTAAGGAGACGGATTTAAAGCCTTGCATGAGCAGATGAGCAAGCACACAATGAAGAATAATGACTTGAGGTAGACTACGATCATGAGTTGTAATGGGATAAATTGGGAAGGAATTATCCTAGCACTCCAATTATGGATCCATTCTATCCAAAGTAGAGATTTGATTCATGTGTTGATCTAGAATTTAGCTCTCCCTGTTCATATTGTAATGGCGCACTGCGGTGGCAAATTTCTCCTTTCTCTTGCTGGCTCGACGTGGCATGCCAAGGCAATGATGGAAGTGCTAGAATTATACAATGCTAAGGTTTCAAAGGAAGAACATACATCAATGTCTATTGTGGAAGTTGAGGTAAAATTGGTAAAGGCTTACTAGGAGGATGGTGATGTATAGAAGCAGTTTCAAGGGATTATTCCAGATTTGGAATGCAACAAAGATAGAAATTCCCATTTCTACAAGGCCCTGAATTTGTATTGGCATACATAAATAATAATAGCCTTTCGAATGCTTCCAAAAGATGAGGCTTTCTCACCAGTTGAAGTAGAGAATGGAAACCCTGAAGGAGAAAAATGCTCACCTCATGAAGGTGGTTAATTAGATAGCGGGAAGGTTGGGAGGAACCTTTAAAATTCCTTTGACAAAACAACTTGAAGTTACTTCCTTTGAGGCTACTACTAATTAGATTGTTGTAGGTCGACGCTCTACACAACTTATTCATGTGCAATATTAACAAGTTTAACAATCCTTGTTTCTTTTTTTTGATACAGTATCAGGGTTATATAGCTTATTACATATATATTTTTAGTAGCTTACAGTATGTGAAAAATAATAAGAGATGTTTATGTTTTTTTTAATGGCCTAGTTTCCCAATGAAGTAGGCATGTTTTCATGACTTTTGGAGTGCAATAAATTATCAAAGGAAACATGGTATGTAGGAATACAGTGATATCTATGTACATATTTTTGACATATTAATATAGACAATATTTTATTACAAAAAAAAATGTGCACCATAGTTATATTAATCCCCAATATAGTACAAAAATAAAATAACATCTTGTTGGATTTTACATAAAAAATTCCTATACAACTATATGACACTTTATGATGATCTTAAAGACTACTCTTTAACACTCATTGATTATCTTAATGATGACTATGTGGAGACAATGTTTCTAAGAGCTTGCACACCTTAATTGCAAACACAACAACTTATTCAATTTTGCAAAATTCCTATACATAAATATTCAAACCCATCTTAATGACTATCTAGATAACTATCTATCAGGCAATGTTTTTAAGAACTTCCACACATTAATTGCAAATACAACAAGTTATTCAATGTTGTCAAATATCAATATTCGAATTTCACAAACCCAATAATGTAAGAAAGAGAGAATTTAAAACTTCAAAATTTTTCATGGAAGTTTTAAATATTATTTAAAATCATCACATAAATAATTAATGAAATTGAACAGTTGTATATACAATACTCTTTTTATGTAACTATACATATTATAATATGTGACCAATGATCCATCATATACATAGATCTGTATAATGTTTGCAAGGTATAAACTAGGCGTTATTACACCATTATAATGTCAAATCTATAAGAAAAGAAGGATCATCCGATCCTTTTGAAACATAATGTTTATATGGACAATACAATAACATAGTAAAATGGTTCCTTGTGTACACTATAAACATCTCTAGCGATACAATGTAGTAGATAAAAAATATCGACCGATTTTTCAACCGATCCATTTTTAGGTAGGTCTATCATTTTAGGAAACATAAACAAAGACTCCATCGTAAAAAATATAATTTTGTTGGGATAAGAACCCATAAATTATATCCATAGGAACATCGATCCCACTCTCCACATTTGCCCCATTTACTCTCATTGTGCCTTAACTACTACAAGGGCCTTCTCATTTATTCTTATTCTCTATCATGTCCATCCGAGCCTTGGTGACCATTCCCATATGATGTTATTTACATTGATCATCATATATGTATTTTTTCTGCTGCAACAACCTATTATTGGTTTCTGTTCAAACAAGTTTTATACAAGATCTTGAGGTCCTTTGATTCTCCGGTTGGCTTACACCATTGCACCTCTACTTGAAAGACTCAATAGTACTAGCATCTGAATCTTGATAAATATCACTTATCACCCTACCCAACCATATTGCAAAATCTTATAAGGATTTGTACTGGTAAGCTAGTAAAAATAGAATACACAAACAAGACTAGTTGGATAAAATCTATAGAAGCTATTATTTTTAGAATTGGGTAGACTGAACTATTGCCGCATTTTTTGGTAACATCTATGGCTGGGCGGTTCAGACACAACTACAATTTTATATATTCTATTTATGTTTCAATTAAAAAAAGAACCTATATATAATATATCAATTCACATATGTCTATGAATTATGAATTATATTCGACTGTATCAAGAAAGGACGGGTTTTGTTTATCTGTCCAACCCCCATATTCATCGAAGGGTGGATGCTCTTTAAATGATTTCTTTCTTCACCAAAATATTATATAATATTATAGATTCCAATAAATCCAAAATGGTCGTTCCTTTCTAAGATGGTCACTTGGACCATAAATCTTGGCAATATTTATAATGATAATATATTGGTATTACATGTGTGTGTGTGTGTGTGTGTGTGTATTTCAAATTGTTTATTTATGTCAATTATGAATTCTATTCTACGGTATCATGAAAGGATGGGTGCTCTTTCTTTGTCTAGACCCCATCTTACTTGAAGGGGTGTGCACTCTTTAAAATATTACTTCCTTCACCGAAATCATAAATGACATATTGAATTCTTGGAACTCCAAAATGGACCTACTTGTGGAAAGAGTGGATGCTCTTTCTCCTTACATCTACTTTCTCTACTCCCAAAATAGAACCCCTTGAGGAAGGATCGATTTTTCTTTTCTATAAGAATGTTCTTTAATCAAAGGGTCCATAGATATAAGGACATTTATTGGAAAACTTGGTTAGATTGCATGAGTGACTAAGTTCTTATCATACAAGGAACATGTTTCCCACCAACCCCAAGATAGGTCTATCTAAGGGATACAAAATCAATAAAATGACATATTATATACTAAATTAACAAAAATCCATAATAGATGTACTTGGGGAAAGAGAAACTGCTCTTTCTCCTTACCATCTACTTTCCCCACACCAAAATAGAACCCATTGAAGGAGTGTCTGCTCTTTCTTTGATAAAATTTCATTTTTCCAACAACTATATGAAGAAAAGTTCCTTTAAAATTTGTGGGTGAAGTATCTAGATATACTTTCCACACCAAAAAAATAGATCCCCTTGAGGAGGGAGCGATTGCTCTATCTTTGAGAAAAATTTAGTTTGTTTGCAATCTGTTTGAAGAAGAGTTCCTAAGAAATTGGGAGACTTTAAGATGATGCCACATAATGTCACTTTGGCCCCCCCCCACTAGACATGTGTCATTTGTTGAGTGCTACACATGGATTCTATCTCATGGAAGGGAATTTATCATCAAAGGCCAAAATTAAATCTCTTATTTGTCAAAATTAGGAAAAATATAGACTAAAAAATGGCAATTTATCCTTTCGAAGTGTCAATATCAATTAAGAACGCACAAAGGGGGTGATGTAATAATTAAGACCGTACATCTCACGATGAGGAAGCTCATCAGTCAATGGGGGTGTGGCATGATCATTTTCCCTGAGCATTAAGGTTACTACATGCCTAAATGGATTTGAAAATGGTTTGTTGGAGATAGGTTTCCCTTATGCCTTACAAGGAGGAGGCCCGCATGTCTTGAGGTTGATATGGAGATGGGTTTGATGGAT
Organism: Pseudotsuga menziesii; assembly: GCA_001517045.1. Taxonomy (NCBI): domain Eukaryota; kingdom Viridiplantae; phylum Streptophyta; class Pinopsida; order Pinales; family Pinaceae; genus Pseudotsuga; species Pseudotsuga menziesii. Next base: position 111,186 of record LPNX010324528.1, on the reverse strand, counting down.
TTCGCGAGCATACGATGAAGAATAATGGTCTAGTACATGACATGCGACAGAGGAGCCACATGTTGCAACATTGGTCCAATGTGCCCCTCTCTTCATCAAATCCACTGCACCCTATGTGCGGGAGAGATCTAGGGAAACATGTGAATGGATTGGGCATTCGAATATGAAGTTATTATGGTTTAGGGATCCACTATTATGTTGGGGGTATCACTGAGGAGGTTTGCACCCATTTATAGCACTATCTGGGTGGATAGTAAGAGTCATAATTTGTTTAATGTGCAGAGATGAGAGGTGATTTTTCCACCTCCACATCTCCTTGAGTGCATAATAGCAGGGGGAGTGCCATTTATTAGGTAAAGAGGAAGGCCCTAGCAGGGGATGTGAGCTCTTAATAGAGGTACATAGCTCCATGGAAACTAGGAGAATCCCCTTGAGGATAATTATGGAAGAGAGAGTGATGATAGAATTAATTCCTCCATAGAATCAAAAATGTCATCTGAAAAGTGTTAAGGAGGGAACCCCAGGAAGCTCGAGCATGTGGGGCGATAGGTGGAGCAATAGGAATTATAGGTTAATCTACCAGTGGATGAGAGATTGAATCTATGGAGTTGTCAAATTGTATGGGACGAGACTACAGAGCCTATCCACTTTTATCCCACCAAGGTTGTCACCTTTCTTGAAGAGCATTAAGAAGGAGGGATCTCTAGGAAGGTCGAGCATGCAGGGCCAAAAAAACAAGAAACATAGGTTAATTTGTGGGTGGATGAGAGATCAGATCCATGGAGCTATCGAATTGTATGGGACAAGATTGCAGATCATGTCCACTTCGGTCTTGGAAAGATTGCCACCTAATTTCCTGACTACCAAGATAGATATCATTTCGACTATTTCGTTTATTTGGATTTCAAGAAGATAAAATTCCCACCAAAGGCTCCTCACTCCCAACAAAACTGGGTTTTCCAACAATGCAAGGGAACCGGATAAAAACGAATTCAAGAGGAAGAACTCCAATTAATCTTTGAGATGAGGCAAGGCATTGCAAACTTGCAGTTCTGCATGGAGTATATAGTGACACCAAATGATAATGGATTTCTTCACGTAAGACCCCAAATTGGGAGAAGGCATATATAGAAGGCCCACCATTGTTCCCCATGCACTTGGTTAGGAAGGAATTCTCTAGGTAGAATGGAAAAATGATGCCTCGTTGTAGAAATTTGTGGTGGTTTGTTAGTTTCATGTTTTTGTTATTTTTTGTTTGTTGTTCACTCTACGGGCATATAGTAGCCTGGAGATAATTTTGGAATCTTACTTTCATATAAGTCCTTAACAATGAAAAGTGCTTAACTTTACCAGTGTTATTCAGGTCTAGGCTGCATTATTTTGTAGGCCTGGACCCATACCATAGAATTTATATATCTTTGTATATTCTGGCCACCCTAGTGGTTGACGGAGCGGTATACATTGGTAACAACATTGCATCGTTTGAGCTCAAGAATTGATGATTTAGATGACAATTGTGGAAGTTTGGTTGTTTTTTTAATATGTCTCTATTGTTATGCTAGTTTTGTTTGTCATCTTTTAATTTATGTAAACAATTATTATGTCAAACTATAAAGTACCCATGATGTAGAAACATATGAAAAAACAATTTGGAAAATTTTGTACATAGAAAAGAATAATATGGAATGGACATTGCAAGAAACTTTCAATTTTTTTCTCAATGTAATGTTTTGTAAATGATATTTGTGCTCATTTGTTTAGTATAAATATCATTCTAAATAAATTTCTTCTTTTCTCATCTCTTTCTTTGGATATAGTAGCACTTGATGCCATATAATTTAAAACATACTGACTTCTTGAATTTCTATTCATATTATGAAATTTATTCACACATTCCACTATTGCTTGAAGATAAATTTTTGATATACAAAGATTTGAACAAAAAAAATTTAGTGCCGATGTTTGAAATGAATGCACATTAATTGCAATTCGATAAGATACCGATCTTGACTTTATTTTAGAAATTTTAGTTCCATCTTGATTCTTTATAGAATTGTATGGCCTTGTTGTATTAACTTTGACATCTATATATTCACAATGGGGAGTACCTAGAAGGACCATCTACAAAGGGACATTCTTCAACAATCTTCCAAATATTGACTATGTCTTCTTCTATGTTCATTTTTAGTACGACATCCAAAGTAACATCATTGAGGTCAAACAAATGGTTTGTATGCCATCTCAAAAAGAGAGCCTTCAAATAAATCACAATCCTCCAAATTTTAGAGGACTTTTTGAACTAAAATTCCAAACTCACTACCATATAGTAGTTTAAATTGTACTATATCTCCTTAAAAAACACTTGAAACTATTCCTCGAGCAATATGATTTGTCTTTAAAGAATATTGATGTATCAAATTAACCTTCTGTCCCACAAACTTGATATTGTGATTTTGGCTTGGTACTTTGCAGCTTTAGACTAATTATTGTTGAAATTGTTTTCAATAGACAATAATGCACCTGTATTAAAATCTATGATTTTTTTCTTGATATTGTTATTCTTCCTTGACACTTTCTCTATAGCTTCAGACTAATTATTATTGAAATTGTTTTTGATAGACAATAATATACATGTATTAAAATAAATGATTCTTGTAACTGGCCATACTACAATAACTCCACTACTTAATCTTGGAGAGTAGGCCACACAAGAAAACAACACTTTATCCACCAGAAAAACAAAGGAGAAAGCACCCAACAAATTTCCTTCAACAAATCTTTCTCATTGACATTTGTTACAAAAATTGTGGAAATGCAATCCTTTCATTCTGATAATTTATGTAAAAACTTAACTTTTATCATGATAAAACATGATTTCTCCTCACTTAGAATAATTTGGTCTACAATTGTGGAAGTGGAAACTAGTATATCATTAACCTCATTATGTTGAAGAGTAGATCCAATGTGGTTAATGATCTGAGATGTATGCCATCACATATGACTAGCAACTACCTCTGACAATGTATCTACACCTTCTAATGGATAGCACAATTGAATATTTGCATTTAAAACCCTTGTAATGTTTATGATGATACATCCATCATGGATTCTATATTATGCAATATATTTCTTTCTGGAAGAGATATTTCCTTAGCAACCTTTAGTCCATTCAAAAGTAGATCCACACATTGTTGAGAACTAAGATCCATTTCAAAATCCATTTTTGAAATACAAATGAACATGAACACAATGAAATACACATAAATTTAAAAAATAATCACTTAATTTAAAAAGAGAATAATATTTTCTTCTATATATTATTAATTAGATGATCAATTTGAGAATGGAAAAAACAATATTTCCTAAATGGGAATGAAGTGATCGGATAAAGAATGAAGAATCATTACTCAAACAAGATACATGGCTTCCACAAAATCCAAGAGAAGTCTCTTTGAGGAAGTAGAGATCGTTCCTTCCTAAAAAGTTCTATTGGACCTTAAAGCTCTGCAACATTTACTGTGGTAATATATTATTAGTAATGAGATTCAATTTCAATTACAACCTAACCTGAAGTTATGGGTTCACTTTGAGGTAGTGGTTGAAAATGTGGTTGCACTTAGTGATATTATATTAAATAATATCATGACTTGTGCACGCATAAATGGATCAATTCCTCCCCCATGTCCTCCAATTCAAAAAGGGGTGGCAGGAAATGGGGGTGATTCTAGACCTAGAAGAACCTTAATAACTAGATTTTGCATGGGATTAGGCATTATATGATACATTTGTTATTTGGCCACACAGATGCATCTCCCTTGACAACTTTCATAATCACTTAAATAACATTTCACCTCACATTACATTTACCATGGAAATCAAACAATATGACTCCATTCCCTTTTTTGATGTCTTGGTCACCCAACAACAAGGTGCCTCTATCTCTTATTAAGTGTATCGGAAAAACACCCACACTGATCACTACCTCCATGTCCACTCCCATCACCACCCTTCTCAAAAATATGTTGTCCTCAAAAATTTGATCATCAGAGCAGTTCGAATATATGAACCCTAACATCTTAATCAAGAAAGAGTGCATAACATATTAATCAAGAAAGAGCGCACCTTACTAAATCCCTCATGACCAATGGGTACTCTAGATTCCTAATTAACAAAAATTTTCAACAAGTCCTACATCCCAATCCCAAACCCCCCCGAACCCTCCCCACCACCCCTTTCAATTCTCTCTTTTCCCTATATTCATGGCATCACATATCACATATCTAAACTTTTAATTAAAAAGAACATCAAAACCATATTTAAAACCCATAAGATCCTTAAGCAATTATTTAGGAGTTCTAAAGATAAATCCAACCCCTTCCTATCCAAGGGCGTCTACCAAATTCCTTGTTCATGTTGCAAAACCTACATTGGAAAAACATGTAGATCCATTCAAACTCGTCTCAAAGAACAAATTGCTGATACCAATCATAATATAGTTAACAAATATGCAATCGCTGAACACTCTTTCAAGTCTAAACATCACATTTGCTTCCATCAAACTAAAATCCTTGCCTCCACTTCTCATTATTCATCAAGACTCATTAGAGAAGCCATCGAAATTGAAAAACATTCTAAAAAATTTAATCAAGAAGATGGATATAAACTAATTCAATCTTGGATACCTATGATCCATACTCTTACTCACCATTGATATCTTACTCATTTATTCACTACTCTTTCTTTCTTACTTTTTCACCCTAGGTTTTTATTATTTTTATTTTAATTAATTAATTTATATGTTATGAATGCTTACCTTTCTATATTTTATCAATTAACCCCACTTTTTCACGAAAACTTCTAGATAACATATTAAAATATGGGGCCGTGGTTTGAAGCCAGAAGCGACTGCTTACAAAAGTAATTCATTGTGTCTGAATATTCAGAGAATTCATATAGTTTTTCCAACAAAAGATAGGAGTAAATATTTCAAAAGAAACACATAGGTGGTTATAGTTGCCTTGCCTACACAAAATTAACACTAGACAAAAATAACAGACCACTAACAACATGAAAACACTAATCAATTCCTTGAGATTCTTTGTAAGGTTTGAAACCTGAGTGCGCTAAATTGCCAAAGAGCGTCGGGTTGTCGAGTTCTCCCAGAGAGCCTGAGAAGGGAGAGACTGCTACCTTTCCATCTTATAGCAATGGAGCATGTGTCATCTCATCCATTTAATTCTTCAAAAGAGGAATTTGAATTTCCTGCACTCTATTCTTCTCCTTAAGAACTGTAATTTCGGCCCAAAGTGCATTGTTGAGCTGGTTCTGGGTGAACCACTCATGCACCCTCAACTCTTCCAACTTTCCTGGACCGAGCTTCCTAGTTCTAACACAATGACTCCAACGTCTTGTTGAGATAGCGCAGAGCTTTGAAGCTCCAATCTAAATCATGATGCATCCTCTCTCGGTCTAGCAGACATCAAGAGGGGCGATGGATGGCCTCCATTATCTGCTCAGAAGAAATAACCAAAGCGATCTCCTTTTCCTCCAGCAAAGAAATGATGCACAGATAATTCTTTCCATGCATACAAACCATGACAAGGTCGGTATAAGAATCCCATGACATAAGTCTGCACATGCCAGTTTCCTTGAGCGTGTGAAGGGACAACAACACTTTCCAACTGTCAAGGGGGCAGAAACCCATGTTTACACTCCCTTACTTGTTTGTTGAGGGGGATGATTATTAGGATTATATGAGTTGGCCTATGGCACAGGGTGTAAGTCTGACCCATATGTTGAAGAAAACATAGAGCCAAGGGGAAGAACAACTCCTTTGCTTGCATCTTCATCTGCTGTCTCATTCAAACTTCCTAGGACATGGAATAACTGGAAGGAACTGAACTTGGCTAACAACAACTTAATTATTTCCAGATAGGAATTCAACTTGACATTCCTTGAAACTCGTCCATGTAAAATTGATTCTATAAGCATATGGGAATCACCAAAGATGAGGAGGTATGTGTGTCTTGCAAGTAGGGCGAGTTGGAAACCTTTTAAGAGGTCCAAGGCCTCAACTTGATTGTTACTTTTGGTTCCTAGAACCCAATTGTAACTGAGATCAATTTTTCCTCCAGAAGAAAAGAGCACCTCTCCTGCACCTACCGCATAGAATTAACCCCCCTTTTTAGGTTTTTAAGATTTCTTTCATAAGTCAAACCCTTAACTCCCTCTTTTTACTCCACTTTCAAATTTTCCTTTTATATTTAATTATTCTTATATATTTTTATTTTATTTTTTCTTTTAGTTCTAACTAGATTTTAAACTAAAAGAATTACTTATTAATTATCCAATTAAACCCTATTTTTAATCATTTTTATCTATAATATTTATAATTAACGACTAGTTTTTATAATTATCGACTATTTTTAAATTTTCTATATATACTCTACTTACCTCTTCTTTTCTATTGTGCCATAGCTTCAAATGATCTTGATGATGGGGGGAGCGTCCACCCACAACACATCGGTCACTTCTAAATTTCTACACAGTGCAAATCCATAAGCTTGCACACAATGACTGAACATTGTGGAAACATTCATGTATAAATATATATAGTATATTAATTCGCTTATGTCTATCAATTATGAATTCTATTCAATGGTATTAGGATAAGATGGGCACTCTGTATCTGTCCACCCCCATAATCCTTGAACGTGTGGAAGATCTTTAAATGATTTCCAACTTTACTGAAATCAAATATGATCTAATACATTCCTAGAACTTCAAAATGGACCTATTTGGGGAAAGAGTGATTGCTCTTTCTCCTTACCATCTACTTTCTCCATAATCCTACTTTCTACATTCCTAGAACTCCAAAATGGACCTACTTGGGGAAAGAGTGAATGGTATTTCTCCTTACCATCTACTTTCTCCACTCCCAATAAGAACTCCTTCAAGAATGAGTGATCGTGCCTTTTTTGAGAAAATTATTTTCTCAAAGGGTCATTACATATAAGGACATTCATTGAAAAGGCATATATTGCTTGAGTGACTAGTTCCTAATCATACAAGGAACATGTCATCCACTTACCCCAATATAGGTCTCTTTGAAGAAGGATCGATTGTTTCTTCCTTTCATATATATAGTGATAATATATTAGTAACACACACACACACATCAATTTATGTATGACTATGAATTATGAATAATATTCAACTACACCAACAAAGAATAGGCATTCTTTCTCCATCCAAACCCCGTATTCCTCAAAGGGGTGGACGCCCTTTATATGGTTTTTTCCTTCACCGAAATCTTAGATGATCTTCTAGATTCCTAGAAATCCAAAATGTACATACATGAGTAAATAAAGGTTTCTCTTTCTTGTTAACATATACTGTCCCAACCCCCAAAATGTAACTCCTTAAGGAAGAAGCGTCATCCCTTTCTCTGAGAAAATTCTTTTCCCTAAGGGTCCAATCATATAAGGATGTTTGTTGAAAACAGATAGATTGCACACATGAATAATTACTAATCATACAAGGAACATGTCATCGAGAATCCCCAAGACACGTCTCTTTGTAAATGAGCGATCATTCCTTCCTAAGTGGGTCGCTTGGACAATAAAGCTTCACAATATTTATAATGATAATATATTAGCATTACACACACACACACACACACACACACACACACACACACACACACATATATCAATTTTTTTATGTACGTGAATTATGAATTCTATTTGATGGTATCAGGAAAGGACATACAAACTTTCTTCATTCAGCCTCCATATTACTTGAAGGGGTGGATGCTTGTTAAATAGTTTCCACCATCATCAAAATCATATATGACCTACTGAATTCTTAGAAATCCAAAATGGAACTACTTAGGGAAAGTGTTGTTTCTCTTTCTCCTTACCATCTACTTTCTATACTCCCAAAATAGAACCCCTAAAATAAGGATCATGCACTCCTTTTCCCTGAGAATATTCTTTTATCAAAGGGTTCATATATATGAGGACATTCATTAGAAAACTTGGCTAGATTGCATGAATGACTAATTCCTTATCACATAAGGAACATGTTTTCCACCAACCCTAAGATAAATCTCTCCAAGGGACTCAAAACCACCAAATTCACATATGATCTACTAAGTTACCAAAACTCCATAATGGATCTACTTGGGGAAAGATAAGTTTCTCATTTTCCTTACCAAGTCTACTTTCCCACACCAAAATAGAACCCCTTGAAGAAGGAGTGGCCTCTCTTACTCTGATAAAATTTCAATTTTCCAACAAACTGTTTGAAAAATATTTCTTACAAAATTTGTGGTTAAAGTACCCAAATCTACTTTCCCTACCAAAAAATAGAACCCCTTGTGGAAGGAGCGAGCATTCTTTCTTTGAGAAAAATTTAGTTTATCAGCAAACTATTTAAAGAAGAGTTCCTAAGAAATTGTCTAACTTTGAGATGACATGTGTCACTTATTTACTAGTACACATGGATGCCATCTCAGAGAAGGGATTTTATAATCATGCTGCTGATAACAGAGTCATCAATACAAATCTAGCTCTAAAATATCTAAATTTTGAGCCTCGCAGTGCCCTGGAATGCACTAAATTATCCTAGAACATCTCAAGGACAAATTATCTCAATGATTAAAAGACGCTATTGGGTACGTTACATTTTGGTATTAGTATTAGAGCCAAGTTTTTCTCCATTGGGACTGAATAGGCTAAAATTTAATTATGCCCATAGAATCCTAGGTGCACAAAGTGTTTGGAAGAATGTCCTTATGAAAATTGTATTATTAATTCCCATATGATATTATCAGATTTAATATTGGAGTTGGTGATGTAAAAAATACGTAAGAGAACAATTGGATTTGAGAAAATTTCAAGACAGAGGGAAATACAAGGAAGGTATGACATGGAATGGTCACGTGTGACTGGATAATGTGGGTTAGTCATGTGGGTAGTGAGTACAAGTGGCAACTTTGGAAAGGGTGGGTGATATGCATATAACATTTGGAGGAATAAGGGATAAGCGACAAACCTAGTTTTTGGAGCCACAAACCTAGTTTTTAAAAGCATTATAGTTCCCTTTGAAACCATGTTGTCGAGGCTTTAGAACCCTCCAATGGCCTAGATCCATTGTGCCAGTTCTGCTAGAGAAGATATGTCCGTTAGAGAAAAAGGAAAGCATTTATGGTACAATATAGGTACTCTGCCACCAACGGATAAGGATCAATGGTGGATAAGATCGAGCATCACAATTGACAACTGAGGCTCATAGTGAATTTCCAACTTGCACACTGGTTAACAAGGGATGGGAAAGTCATTGGAGGAAATTCACATGTACATGTGTTTATTTGTATTGACAACAGTTCAATTTTTTTTTGAAAACAACTTCCGTGTCGAGTTGTAAGACTCTTTAAAGAGTCTTTGGATTTGATGGCTTGTAGAATGATTTTCCCTTCTTAAAAGGTATTTAACAACCAATGATAAAATTGACATGTCAAAAGAGATGAGCATGAAAAATATTAAATTGTAGATTTGACGTCTACACATTTATGACTCCCTTCATAAATTTTAAAATTGGTTGGAGGGTGTAGCCTACTATCACTGAGATTTTTTTAGAAAATTTCAAAGGGCCATTGGCCCTAAAGAATCACCTAGTTTTAAAAGTATCAAGTCAAATCCCTCGGGATCTAAGGATACTACCTTTCAAATCATTTGGGAATTTAAAAGAAGCACGAACCCAAGGGTTGAGACTAGGCGTTAAAGGATAAATATACTTTATGCCAAATAGATATATCAATGTTAGATATGAGGAGATCAACGGTTGGAGGAAATAGTGCTACATTAAAGTGCATGAAATATAGTTAAGGTGAAGTGATCTAATCAATCACGTATTTTTCAAATCAGCTGTCTAGAGAGACAACCTGTGGTGGAATTATGCATCGGTTAAAAAAAATCCACAGGCCGTTGGACCAAAAACACCACCGACATGTTGAGCATTCTAATTGACAGTGACCCACAAGATCCCTTTACAATACCATCGAGCTTGCAAGTCATTACCACCTTTGGAAAACTAGGGTGGTTTCCACCCAAAAGTACAAATCGATAGTGGCTCCACGCATGAAAAGGGAGATACAATGAATCCACATGAACCCTTATCAAGCAAATACATGTCAGGTGGGGTCCAATGACACTAATCCATTGAGTGTCCAATTTTAAATTTTGTTTAACAAAGGGAAAATTTTGAATTTCAAAGTTATTTGGTTTATCTGAAGAAAAACTTCAGCACCTAGAATCCACTGTAACTATCCAGTCGACATTCGTGACCAACAGTCCCGGTATGCCTTTGAGCTTTACACCCCATGTATTTAGTGCATCAAATTATGTACCCATTGTTGTTTTTACCATTAGATAAAACCATAAATAACTATTACCTTAGTCAACCTTGTAAAACCATTTTTAACTTACTAGTTGATAATTCACTCAAGATGGCCTCATCATCCAAAATGAATCTCCTTAAGTTGAGATTTTTGGGAAATGAAGATGTTTATGACCACAAAATTGATATATTTGACACTGTTCTCACCTTCTCAGACCTACTCTCCACAATTAGAGAAGGTAAATCTCTATTCGTGGATGGACAAGACCCATGCCACTTGTTGGCATTGAACTTATCCATAGCTATATTCCCTCACACAGCGTACTTCCCTGAGTTTCTAACATGGCATTCCATTACATATTCACGAAATAATAGAACAATCATTTCCTGATATTAAAACAAAAGATTGGGCATAAAAATCCTTAATGAAATTCAAAAAATGTTGTGCATCCCTGACTTTCTATCCCTGCAAGAGTTAAATAAGGATAGTTTTGTCACAACCTATCGATCACTCAAAGCCATGTAAAAATCCCATTGTTTAATCCGACACATAGAGAAAGGAATGGAAACCCTACTTGTCCTGCACCCTATGGTACAATGGTTTCTTTGATCTGAACCATCCTCAGATAAGACATTGATAACCACATGGACAACACCATCCTAGGATTTCTATATACCCTTACTCCTGCCTCTAGTTCCATGTGCCCTAGTTATGCTTTCTGTAGATATTTATCCCAACCAATTCACGCTTATCTAGAGGATATCATTACCATAGAATAGTTTAGATACCCATCCTACCCGCTCTTCATATTTTAATATCATAATTTTCAGCATTATAAAGGCTGGAGTTAAAAATCAAATATGAAAGTGGAAACCAACTCCCTGTATATGAATGGATAGAATTAGTTTTGAGGAATCCTGGAAATTTCAATTACATAGAATTTACAAACAAAGTGATGAATATTACCTATACCTTGATACATGGAACTCCACCTCCAAGAGTGTTTCCAGAAAACAAGAAGCTTTTACAAATCAATCCTATCATGATACATAGAGATTGGTTTCTGTATAAAGATCATACTGTAATAAGAGTTTATGGTTTGGAAGAGGAGTCATATGAATTTCTTGCATTCCTCACACAAGATATTTGGAGTGGAGTATACAAGGAAAAGGTTTACCTCTAATTAGATGCATTGCTTACTCTTCAAACACCATGGGAATTTTCTATTACCTAAGGAGTTGGAGACCTTCCAAGTGAAGGGATTGAATTCCATAGAATATATGGAGGAATACATGAAGTATCTCAACTTAGAAAAAAAAAAGGGGATCATATGATCCTCATTGAGTCATTACTCAGTTAAGAGTAGAAAACAAAAAATTCCCTTACAACTATGTTCCAAATCCAAAATGGGAGAGAATAGCCAATTTGGAAAGTCAAGAACAAGTAGTGGAAATCCAAAACATTGCATAAGAGAAAAAAATCACAGGTTCACAGATAGGACAAGAGAGAGGAGCTGAAGAGCTCTAGACTATCATGGAAATTTATGTAGATGAGCAAGTACCATAGAATAAGAAAATCAATATAGGAGAAGGAGGGGAGACAAAGAAAGCACTAACAAAAAAAGATAACAGTGATAGAATACCCAAGGAGATAATTGAGCTAATGAAGAGGCCACAAGTGACAACAAATGTATCACCTATAACCTTCAGACATCACCCCTCTATGGATCTTTTGATACCTCAACATATACAAGCATCACCCTCTGTACCTCCAACACTAGTTAAATTCAATCTTCAAAGCAAATACATGATTATAAGGGAAGGGGCACAAATTTTGTTAAATATCTCAGAAAACAAGTGGATCCTACTTAAAAGAGGCTATTGATAGTGGTATACCATAAGAATGACACCTTAAGAATGCCAATTCTAGAGCCAAAAGGTCCCATGCCAACAATCTTTGCTAATTCACTAGTACAAAATGAGAGATGAGCACTAGTGGAAAATGAGAGATTAGTGAATTTCTTGCATTCCTCACACTCAAGACATTTGGAGTGGAATATACAAGGAAAAGGTTTACCTCTGATTAGATATGATTGCTTACTCTTCAAACACCATGGGAATTTTCTGTTACCTAAGGAGTTGGAGCCCTTCCAAGTGTAGGGATTGAATTCCATAGAATATATGAGGAATACATGAAGTAATGAAGAGGCCACAAGTGACAACAAATGTATCACCTATAACCTTCAGACATCACCCCTCTATGGATCTTTTGATACCTCAACATATACAAGAATCACCCTCTATACCTCCAACACTAGTTAAATTCAATCTTCAAAGAAAATACACGATTATAAGGGAGGAGGGGGCACAAATTTTGTTAAATATCTTAGAAAAAAAGTGGAGCCTACTTAAAAGAGGCTATTGATAGTGGCATACCATAAGAATGACACCTTAAGAATTCCAATTCTAGAGCCAAAAGTTCCCATGCCAACAATATTTTCTAATTCACTAGTACAAAATGAGAGATAAGCACTAGTGGAAAATGAGAGATTAGTGACCAAGAAAATGACCAAAATCCGCATATAAATGACCACTTTTGGTTTGGTGATCGTTGGTGGCTAATCTATGGTATTTTATTATGCGACCAAAATTGATCATTTATAGCTTGTCGGTTGGTCATATATTTGAATCAATGACTAAATATATGACCACATTTATGACAAAATTAATTACCACATGACAAGCTAAAATATGACCACATTTGGTCGCGTAATAAAAGACCATAAATTAGCCACCAAAACTGTTTTTTGGTCATTGATATGTGAATTTTGGTCGTTTTTTTGGTCATTTATATCTCATTGTTTGGTCACATATCTTTCAATTTTTGGTCATTTTATATGCGAATTTTGGTCATTAATCTCATTTATTGGTCTTTAATTTAGTCATTTTTAGTCGCTTTATGTGTGGTCATTATATTTTAGTAGTTTTAATGGTGTCCATTATTAATCAATATGAATTTTTAATATGATATTATGTTTAAATTAAAAAAAGAATCATACATTTAGTCTCATCTAATACACATGTGAATTATGCAATGTCACATTATAATTAATTACAACACTTGTAAATAATATCTAATACACGCGTAAATCATGCAATGTCACATTAATTAGTTAATAATTACAACATTGGTACATAATATAAAGTACAACCATATATATAATTTTTAAACCACAAATTATATTATATGAAATGTCAAAAGTATTACAATAAATATGAGTTTTCTCAAAAACTCATATTAATTCCATATAATTTTACAGGAAAATCATCACTTTTCAAAATATAACAATGGCTAAACCATCCTACTTGCACTTGGCTGCAAAACCATACTTAGATCCCACGTCAACAACTTCAAAACCATACTCAGCACTAAACCATACTTAGATCCCACGTCAACATCTTCAAAATCACACTTAGCAGCTTGAAATCTTCAACATTAGGCTCTTCATACTCAATGGGAAATCCTTAGTAGCAGGCTCTTCATTCTCAATGGCCCACTTATAAGTTAAGCTCACTCCTGCAAAATCCAATAAAAAAATATCACTTGTAAAGTAGAAAAACAATGAACTGTAAAGTAGAAAAAAAATGAAGAAAATTATTTATCTTGTTTAACAACTAACAACAATAACCAAGATCATGTGTAAAATAGGAAAATATAATCTAACAAATTCAATTTAAGAATTGGTTAAAATTAAACTTGAATGGCTAAATTTGCACTATTTAGTACCTAAGAAAAGTAAAAATCAGCTATAACCCAGGAAATGGATTTCAACAGGAAAGATAATCAATGAATCCACAAAACAATTATGCTCGACTGCACAGGTATAAATTACCCGCATACATAGTGCAATCTGTGAAGGAGTCCACCCCTATATGTCATGTGGTTAGTGAATGACATGAAAACTATGGAAACTGATGAATGATTTAAGAAAGTCTCAAATCCAACGTCCAAAAGAATAAATAATAGATTTCTTTACCTGTGGAGTCACCATTGCGGCTATGTATGATTTGGTGCAAAAGTGTAACAAATGCACTCAAACATAGGTTGGAAATGCTAGTGCAACAAAAAAGTAAAATGTATGAATTGTGTATGTGAGAAAATCTATATAAACCTACTTTCCCAAATATGCAATAAACATAAATCAAAAGAGAAGAGGGAAGTGAAACCTTAGGGGAAGCCGCTTGACGAGATGACCTTGTTGGAACAAGAGAAGTTGAAATGAAAGAAGAATCGTCTTTTATGGCCCTACACACAATAAGAACAAATGACCAAAATTACAATTCTCAGGCAATACCAGGTTGATTCTGTAGAGGATGATTGCATTTATACTATATAGGATTTTCCCAAAGGATGGTATCTAAGTAGAGATATTTCCCAGTCTTTGTCCATGAAATTTCCTTCCTACACCCTAATCATTTGGCACATTCATACATTATCATTGGCCTTGATATTAGTGTTTGTCAACATTTTAATATTCAAGTATCTACAAATGCTTGAAATCCTATTATGTGCATAATCCTCCTATGGCAAAAGAAGTCCGTAGTCCACTAGAACATAGTTGCCTAACACAGTGATATTATACTCAACCTTCAGTATAATCAAAATCTATCAAATAGCATCAACCATTGCAATGAAAACACCTTTCCCCATCAAACTATTGTGATGTTATACTCAACCATCAATATAATTAAAACCCATCAAATAGCATCAACATTCCCAATTTCCTACATGCCTACCTTGTCTTTGTTTCAAATATATATTTATATATAAACAAAAGAAAACTATAAACAATTCTTTTTAACTTGTCAGCCTCAAAGTGTCCATGACATAGTTCAGGCATCAAGACAACAACCATCATATTTCACCCTCTATATCTATATATACTCAAAAAAATTCATGAATTTTTCTTTCTTGGATTCGGGACTCTAGAAAATTCACTTTATATTCACTCAGAAAATTTCATGAATTTTATCTATATATGCATACATATATTAGTGACATGCCATAACCCCTGCACCCAGATGCCATAACAACACAACTACATTCATACATGAACCACACCCATACAACCTGGCCACTTTGGAATAAAATCATATATACTAGTATATGCAAAAAAATACTTCTATGAATTATAATCATGAATCTAAAAATAACTACTGCTTGTTACTTTTGTTCCATTTGAACGCATTTGACATGTTGGACAGTCAGGTTTCCTAATAGTAAACGACTTCTTGGAATGTAATATCTGCGTACCGGTGGTAAAGCTGTTTGAAACAACCTCAATATCATCAGTCATGGCTTGTGCTTTTGATCTGATAAACTTTGCCTTCAAAATATAATCACATGGCCATTCAATTTTCAGAGAATCTTCCATTACTTTGTCACTTTGTGTCTTAGGAATCTATTACAGGACATTTTTCCAAGAAGAAGGAGCTCAGATATCCCAAGACAACACAGCTCTGAAGGCCTCTGCAGAAATAAAGCATAAAAACATTCAGAACAGTATAAGGTTCTTTTATGTAAATATCAGATAATACCATGAAAATTGTAACAAAATCAAGGATGAAATTTTTGCTTGAAAATGCATTTATGACAAGTTTGGGTTACTAGGGATTTTCTCTCACATGCACTGCTTCAGCTCTAATCGCCTCAAGATGACCAGATGTTTTCTGAACTGCCTCATCAAGAGCAAGTCCACCAAGTTCCGTGATAAATCTACAAAATAAAAATAAATAAAAATTGTTCAAGGCCTTAAATCAGTGACCATACTATAGAACAACAACATAGGACATTGATGTGCCCATAGCTAAATGTAATTACCATGCTTCCATATCAACTGCTTTGCTGACACTGGATTCACAAAGGGTTTTTATTTCATTTCCATTGCCCATTTCTGCACTCTCAACATTCTTACCCTTGTTGAATTCCAATTTACCTCCATTTCTTTCATTACTTAATTTAAAGATCTGTTCGACCTGCTTGATAGTTCCATCAAAGGAAGCCTTCTCTTCTTGTAATATTTTTTCTTTTGTTCTATTACATAGTAATGCATAATGATTTGGCAATGCTTCCAACTCCTGCATATATCAAAATTATTCAGACCTTCAGATGACACTTGATAGCCTATTAAATAACAGGACACTAAGAAATCACCTTACCTCAAGTTGCTCAGGACCTCCATAAATCCAAAAGCATTGGTCAGAAGTTGCTTCTTCAGAGAATTGTTCCTCATGCCCATCTTGCTCAGTCTCCCTGTCATCTTTCTCAATCTCAATGCTTGTCTCTGTGGCTAGCAGATCCATGGTCTCTCTACCAACAAGCTCTAACACATGCATTCCCTTAGCTATAAAGGCTTTTCCACTCCGACAAACCCAAAAACACATCATGTAACAAATGGAAAATTGAGATTTCACAGTCTTTCTAAAATGCTTGAAAAATAATGTTCCAACCTTTGATTCTCAAGCTTCCTCGACATATGGCCATGACCAAGACACAATTGCATCTTGTCATTCTGGTTCTGAACCTTTTCAAGATGAATTGTCATCCCTTGGTAAGATATAAAATTGTGTTAATGATAGCAAGGTATTTATCTGCTAAAAATTAAGGACATAGAGTAATGTGTCATTTTCTATTAATAGAAGAGAGTACTGGCTTATTTTCCATTATTGGCAGGTGATATATTCTCTATTATGCAACTAAAGGATCTTAAAGCTTCCAATTCTGTTAATAGAAATATACCAAATCTTTGATTGGTGATGAAGAAGATTATCTTTTCAGCTCCATTTTGGATAGTAAGTTTCACTCTTTATTCTCTGTCATGTATGTTATATATATTTTTTGATGAAAAATGTCATGTTATTTCAGAAAATAGCGTGTTATAAAGCTGCATGTAGTGCCCATGGATACAGTTGATCCCAAAATAACCAGAGCTACATGAATGCACAACATATTTGGCTTTTTTGTCCTTTAGCTGTTCAAGCATCTAGCTTCTACAATAGCCCAAAATTCTGGGGGACTTCCTAATCATTTACTGACCATGTAGGTCTACAATATACATGATCGAATCACATAAGAAAAACAAAACATAAAGTGTGGATATCCAGACCTCCTCACAAGTAGGAAACTGAGATCATCAAATATTCAAATCAACTCCATCCTTGAAAGGTCTGAAAGTAACGTGCAGAATAACTACATGAGGCTATGGCACCTCACATTCTTGGTATACGAGTTCAATGGTGATTACTCAAGAGGAATGGAGCATATTTTCTTACCTTTCTTTACTCCAATTGGACTTACCTTGATGATTTCTGGTTGAGCTATGGAGCTGGGATAATCCTTACTCTCTTTTGGCCCCTTCTCTTAGCTGTTGAGGAGCCCTAGAAAGTCAGTAGGGGGTATCAAAGAATGTATGAACAATGCTTTCGACAAACAAATGATCACTTAAAATGCAAACCTCCGTGGGATAAGGAAATGAGAAAATATCTGATATCCTCTCATATAGTTTCCCCAATGATTCCTCTTTGGGGCATCAAATTGTAATACATGGGAACAAAATACCAAAACGATCATCATTCTCCATGAGACCAAGAGCCATCCTTGTGGAAAATCTGGAGCACTGCTTGTGGAATCCTTGACCTTCATACTTGTATTGACAAGGAAAGACTTCAATTGATGGACCAAAGAAACCACCCCACTAGCCTGATTGAATCCTTTCGAGCTGTGAGTTGACAAGAACATGAATGCCACCTCCATATTTTTGAGATTGAATGGAAATTATCTATGATGAGGGAGAAATGTTGGATTTGGAGTTGATACCATGTGAGATCTAAAGTTCCTCTTTGTATGCTTATATGTAGATTGCTTGATTGGGAAGTTTTTAAGGATGTGCCCAGTTTTGTGGCATAATTTGCATCTAGAAGGAAGCTTCTTGTAGTCCAAAACTTGATCACACTCAGAAGCCCCACACACTAGAGTAATCTTGTTTGAACTTTGAAATACATACATTTGTACTCAACAATGCCAATATTTAAGGAATATCCTCGATCTTATCAGTGAGGATTTATGGGGCAGGATATTGGAAAGTAACCAAAGAATCCCAATAGGCTTAAGTGCTTTTTCATTCTAGAAGTGTAAGGGAAGCTTTGGTAGCTGCACCCAGACATAGAGTATATCCTTCCTTGCAGTGATGAAGATAAAGTGTCTAGTCCGCTAGCCCAACCCTAAACCCTTATACATCCGAGGGAAGGTGTTGAGGACAAACTATTTGTCATTTGCATGCTTGAACTGGAAGGAACAATAACCATGATGCAAAGGAGAGATGTAGATTTTACAGATCTCTAATCTTGATCAAAAGGATCTGACCCATGAAACCATATTTGATATTGATGGCTTCTGGCTACTAAATTAGCCAATAAGTGACGTTGACAACTCCATCCATTCTAAGATCTATTCTATGGGAAGAGAGATCTTATTTGAACCTAAGACCTAGAAGTACCTCTTATCACCTGGATTTGGCTCCTCTGATCCATGTGAGGGATTTGTTGGACTGCCTTCCTCTTCCCCATTGTTCATACCCTCTCCATTGCCCCCACCTTTGGAACCTTCAATAACTCTAACACTCTCCATCTTTCGTGCTTGCAACCAAACAAAAATCCTATATCTTTATATAGGGTTTATGCAATTGTCTCAATCTAGTTTGTAATGTTTTTTTGAGTTCTCACCTAATAACATTGGAGAGGCAGATAAAGTATCAAGCTTTCCAAATAAAACATTGAGCTTTCCCAGAAGTAGTACTCATTGGAAGTGCGAATAACATATTTGATATACGCTATAGTGACATTTCCTATATTATTGAGCTTTCCTACAAGTTGAACTCTTTCGAAGTGCTTGATGCAATATGGGTTTTGTTGTGTGCAATAATGGTTTATGCTCTCTATGACCATGCCAATTCATTGCCTCTGCGTGTTGAAATTTTTTCTGTGGTGCTAGATCTTTGAACCATAGTAGCATAATTCATTTGAATATGGCCCTTATGTATGGAAATTCAGCCAAGAAATTCAGTTAGGACGATATCCCCCTCAAATTGAATTCATAGCATACAAAAAACAAATAATAACCTTTAATTTAAAATTAAAATTTAATAATTATAAAATTAAAATGCAGTTGGGCTTATAATATGGAAACCTCAAAATATTTGGTAGATACACTACATTGTGAGGTCTCTTCCTGCAGGGACCACTACTCTCCACGAATTTTTAATTATCATCTTTTCATATTAATGATATGCTTCAATGTGAACGATAATAACAAAAATAAAGACAACCATGGTCTAATGAATGAAGGTAATAAGCCCGAAGTTCAAAGGAAATAACACAAATAGGTCATGCCATATTTTATTGGTGACATATTTGGAAACAAATCTTTCTTCTATTAGAGAAAGCAACACTTGTTCGGACATGAAGAAAGGTGATGGTGAGGAAACCTTCTTGGTAAAAAGAAGGAAATCGAATAGATATTCCGTTCAAAATAAAATACATCTTCAGAAACTGGAATTTAGAGAAATCAAAAGTTTTGGATTCTGTTAAAGAACAGGAGGATCTAAAAAGTTTCAAAAAATATAGACTAGACCCCTCTGCCACAGGATTCTAAGGGTTGAACTTGGATGAAAGCTCAAAGGGAAATCTAGTAAAAGTTGGGTGAGGAAGTTGATGGGGGGGAACACATGATAGAAATTTGAGTAATGACTTTGAGCCTTAGTCTTCACTGAGAGTATCAACAGGTTTATTTAAGGAGACTTGGAACTTAATAATAAATATAATTAAGTTAAAAAAAGACAGATGGAAAGAAAACAATTGAACTAACTGAAAGGGGAAGAGTCTAAGACACTGCTGAGACGCTGCAGTCTCTTTGACTTTTAGCATGTGAAAAGAAATGGAAATGACTGGCATACTTGTGGACATAAAAAGAAACGGGTGCAGATCTAAGACAAGAACAATTCAAAAAGATTTCTTACCTCCTTTCTTATCATAGTTAATTTTGCATTCTATCCGAACATCCAATTCTGCTAAGGAAAACAAAAGAATGTCTTTACTTTAGAGTGCTTTTACAGAATGAAAATACTTTGATTGATAAATTCTCCAAATCATGTACTTTCAAGTCTCAATTCTTTTGTTGAGTCTCTAGTATGACATGCTTCTTCTAAATTGCACTATGACATGGTTACTCCTGATTATGGTAGATTGTTCTAGATTTATGTATGATGTTACATCATTTTTCCAGTACAACATAGCTATTCCTGATTCGTTCTACAACTCACCAAAACACAGATAAATGCATAAATTTTCAAAAGGGAAAATTGTTAACTAAATCAATCATGACAAAGACATGGAAACCATGATAAAGAACATGGGAATACCAAAATGAGTAAGAAACTTAAGCATCACCTTTGCATATAAAAAATTGGGGCTCCCGTGTTTTTTGGGTAAAACATGGAATTTGTTGTAGCTACAACAGTGAGTAATTCTTCCTTGCTCCTCCTGATCAATCCAATTACTATCATGTGATTTTCAAAGGCTCTCTCGCTATCTTTAAAAGTAAGGTTACTTGGCTCGAATGCTTCCTCTCTATCGAACTGTGCCCTTGCCTCTCCATGAAGGATATGAAATGGATCTGCATAATAAAGAAAATAAGGGGTATTCATAATAGTGAACAATTTTCTCGGTGCCAAACTTACTTGAATAAAGAGTTACCTCAACTCCAGCTTGCATATTAGCCACATGACGAATGGGAAGTTTAATAATCCATGCATGTACCTTGTAGAGACTAGCATTTTGGATGAAGATCTATGATTAATTTTTTTCCAAAAGACGACAGGGTACCTCGCTGAAAAGCTCATTGTTGGAAACATTAAAGTCCCACAAGAAGCTGAGATCTGACATGTTAGGATATTTAGACACTTAGGAGTTAGTTAAGATCAACTTGTGTAATATTTCCATTAGGTAAAGTGTGTTTCTTTAGTATGCATTAGTATTCATTTGTAAATATTCTAATCCGACGGTCATGATATGCTCTAGACATAAAGTGATCCGACAGTTCAACTTCTGTTAGATCATACCTACCATTGATCCATGGCTTAACACCCAATTGGTCCATGATCTCTATTTAAAGAGCATGGAGGGTCCTTGGCTAGTTGATCGATTATGAGAAGCTCATGTAACTTTCTTTATTTTGCATAATAAATTCCTCCAAGTAGCTATTTAGCTGGGGCCGTGGACTGTTTCCCTCTCGAGGTTTTTAACCACGTGACAAACATCGGTGTATTGATCTGTGATTCATCTGTGTGAAGTGGTTTCTCTAGGTGTTTGGTATTTTGGGATACCCGATGTACCTGAACATGGTATCAGAGCGTTTATGAAGAGTCGCTTTCAGTTTTGATCAAGATATGGAACCAGTGTTGCCGAAACTTTGAAAGGGTTTTCAATTCTGGATTTTTTGTGCATTTATTGCTTGTGGGGTCTATGCCATTACGTCCGGAGCACCGTTTCCATTGGGAAATAGTTTTCTTTTCATCGAAAATTGTTTCTGTTTGTTCCAGAAACACCCATTTCAGCAAATCTGAAGGTATAATTTTACAGTGACGTATTTGTTTTTTTTTTATTTTAAATATCTCATATTTTATCAGTTTTATTATTAGATCTTTACTGTTTTAGTCTCGGATTGTTTCCTTCCTCGGCTGCCGGCTGCGTATGCTCTTTTCTGTGCACCTTGCGCAATCGCGGTGAATCAGAAACAGAAAGGGAAAGTTTTTTTTTCTCGTCTTCCTAGCTATGTATGCTCTTTGTCGTGCACCTTGTGCGATCACGACAAATCAGAAACAATGAGAAAACTTGAAAACATAGACTTTCCGGGTAAGCTAACCAAGATCTAACCCCATTGTGTAGAAAAAGTTTTTTTTTGTTTTTGTTTTTTCATTTTTTTGGGTGATTTGCAGGAAAAAAAGGCAAGCACGGAGAACGAGAGAGAAGAGTAAAGAAAAAAAAGAAGCCCCCTTCCTCTTTCCATTCTTTTACGTACCTTTTAAACTTAGCTCACTTGGTCCAAAGTTGTTTTACTCAATAGGTCTTGAGTTCAAGTCTTATTAAGTTACATTTTAGTGCATGCAATTTCTATTTTCAAGTTAATTTATTGTAAAAGTGCATCTCACTTAAATAAAATAAAATAAAAAGTGAGTCACTTAAGTCTTTTAATTTATTGCGGCACTATTTTAAGTAACATTATTGTAAAAGTGAACCTCACTTATTCTACAAAAGTGATTCATTTCAAAACAACTTTATTGTAAAGTGATTGTCAAAGGTTGATCTTGGGAAGAGGGGGGTTCCTTTTTTTTAGTTGGTCAAGTTAATATCTACCACGTCACTATTGGGGACATATTCAACATTTTCTTTGATCAAGCATAACTTCATCATCCATAATCAATTTTTAGTGCCGTTTTTTTAAAACCGCATATTTTTTCGAGCTCTTTGCATCCAAACAGTTAGTTTCTGTTCTTTCAGTAATTATTTTACAGTATGGCCGCCCCTTGTGATCTTATACTTACAAGTTCTAACTATTTCTCATGGAAATCTCGTATGGAGGATGTTCTAAGAAGTAGGGGACTTTTCAGGATAACCCCAGGGAAAGAAACATAACCCATTGATGATGATAAGAAAATTAAATGGGAAAATAGATGTGATGAAGCTCGTGGATTGATTGGGATGCCAATCTCTACTGATTTGCGATTCCACATATTTGGAATTGATGAACCTGATATCACTTGGGAAAAGTTGGAATCTGTGTTTGGTAAACATAATGAAATTCGGGGTCATCAACTTGAGAATGAGTTGATTTCCTTGAATCCAAATGATTTTTCATGCATTCAAGACTATTTATCTAAGTATAAAACTCTTAGACTCTTATTTGCAGAATGCAAGATTAAGAAAGAAGAAAAATAATGTATTTATTATATTCTTTTCAAACTTGGACCTGCATATTCTGTTTTTGTATCTACATTCTACTCCATGAAAGAATACTTGACTGCAACTAACTATCAAGAGCCTAGCCTTGAAACTTTTTGTGATTCCTTAATTAGAGAGCAAGATAAGCTCATTCATTTTGGAATAATTAACAATGCAGATACATATGGGAATGCCTTATTGTCCCAATAGAAAGAAAAGCTCAAGCCTCCCAAGAAACATAATTTTCGCAATAATAAACCAAACAACAAGGGTCCCAAACCCTCTCAGTCAGCTCTTTCTTTAAAAAATGACAAAGGATCCAAGCCAAAAGGAAAGAAGACTGAGCGTCATTGCAATTTTTGTGGGAAAGATAATCATGATGAATCTAAGTGTTTCAAGAAGATGGCAGCCTTGGAAGCAACAATGAAGAAGCACCACATCATCCTAGATTTGTCTTCAGAATATACCTCTCATGGACATGCACTTTGTGCTTCTGGTTACTCTTATATTGCATCTTCTTCTTCTACTTCAATTGAATGGCTCATTGATTCTGGAGCATCTTATCATATGGCTAAGGATCAAGCCATATTTTCTACTATGCATGAATGTAACACCAAAAAAATATTTGTTGGTAATGATAGATCTCTAAGTGTTGTAGGATCTGGAACAGTTCCAGTAGAAACTGGTCATTTCAGTGATGTACTATGTGTTCCAAAAATTTCCTGCAATTTGTTATCAGTCTATCAAATTACTCATTTAGGTGAAGGTAAAACTGTGACGTTTACACCTCACCAAGTTGTAATCAAGGATTTTAAAAATCCTCAAAATGTCCTTACTACTGGAACTGTTGATGATATTACCAGGTTGTACAAATTTAACAACTTTGGGTCATCACCTTTTCCTTCAATTTTTGTTGCTCATAGTGATAACTTGAGCAAAATTTGGCATGAGCGATTTGGTCACTTAAATTATCGCTCATTGCAACAACTATGTAAAGACAATATGGTGACTGGTCTTCCGATGGTATCTTGCAAGGATGGTGTTTATTTCGGTTGTGTACTTAAAAAACATCATCGGGACAGTTTTGACAAACGTGCCTCTTGGCATGCCTCGGTTCCCTTGGAGCTTGTGCATAGTGACTTGTGTGGCCCTATTCCATCTGCTTCCTTTTCTGGTTTCAAATATTTCTTAAATTTCATTGATGACTACTCTAGACGCACTTGGGTTTACTTCCTAAAAATTAAGAGCGAAGTATTTAACACTTTCTTGGCCTACAAGGCCCTTGTTGAAAAACAATTTGGTCATCAAATTATTAAGTTAAAATCTGACAATGGAGGAGAATATGTTAACAACAAGTTCACTACTTTCTACATTGAACAAGGAATTCAACAACAACACACTGTTCCATATACACCACAACAAAATGATGTAGCTGAATGGAAGAACCGCACTTTAAAAGAAATGGCTAATTGTATTATCCAATCTAAGGGACTAAGTCTTCAATATTGAGCTGAGGCCATAAATTGTGCAAATTACATAGTTAATCGCACACCCACTAAAGTTTTACAAGGTATAACACCAAAAGAAGCATGGAGTAAAATTAAACCAGATGTAAGTCACTTTCGTGTGTTTGGTTGTGAAGCATGGACTCACATTCCATATGAAAAATGGAAAGCATTGCAGCCTAAAAGTGAAAAGTGCATATTTGTTGAATATTCATAAGATGTAAAAGGTTATAGACTTCTTCTGCCACATTCTCATGATATAATCATTAGAAGAGATGTTAAATTTGATGAAAATCTCTTGGCCTATGAGCCTAACTTGGAGGGTGTGCCATCTTTGGCTTGTGAGTCTGATTCAACGCTTGTGCCTTCTTCTTCTTCTTCTTCCAACTTCCTTGACAGGTTTACAACTCTAGTTTCTAATGATGACAGTGAGGATGAAAATCCACCTCCGCTTGCTCATGTTCCTCCAATTGCACCAGCACCAATGCTTCCTCGATGGGTCCGTTATACATGTGAAGTAGCTGGTGATCTTGCCAGTGATCCTAGAGATCAACATCGAACATGTTCTCAGTTTCAGCGAGCCTCTTCTCTTTTGGCTCAAGTTTTTGAGAATCATGATCTAGAAACTTTTGCAGAAGCTTCAAGAAATCTAGATTGGGATGCAGCTATAGATGAAGAATATCGTTTCTTAATGGTGAACGATACTTGGGATCTTGTTCCTCTTCCAAAAGGAAGAAAACTTGTCAGATGTAAATGGGTCTACAGAACTAAGTATGCATCAGATAGAAGTGTTGAAAGACTTAAGGCAAGGTCAGTTGCCAAAGGTTTTTCCAAAGTTGAAGGGATTGACTACAATGAAACCTTTGCTCCTGTCGCAAAAATGAATTCCATCCGCCTTGTTCTTTCCCTTGCAGCCTTACATAACTGGGAAGTCAATCAAATGGATGTCAAGTCTGCCTTTTTACATGGTGATTTATAGGAGGAATTATACATGGAACAACCTCCTGGATATGTTCAGGATAACTCTAGCCTTGTCTGTCTCCTTAAGAAATCCTTATATGGCCTCAAGAAAGATCCTAGAGCTTAGTATGCCAAAATGGATAGCTTTCTCCTTGACACTGGTTTTTCTAGATTCCATTCTGACCCCAATGTCTATACCAAGAAAGTAGGAAACCATCTCATCATACTTGTTCTTTATGTGGATGATCTTATCCTTACTGGTAGTGACCCTAAACTTATAACCCATGTGAAATCCAGTCTTAAGCAAAATTTTGAAATGTCAAACTTAGGACATTTGCATTATTTTCTTGGTCTCCAAGTCTTGCAAACCAAAGAAGGAATCTTTCTTTCCCAGTCTAAGTATGCTTGTGACCTTCTTCGTCGCTTCCACATGGAAGTTTGTAAACCAGCCCCTTCTCCCCTCCAGTTTACAGTCAAACTTTCTGCCACTTGTACTTCCCCTAAAGTAGATGCTACCTTGTATCGTCAGCTTGTTGGTAGTATTTTATACTTGACTCATTCCTGTCCTTACCTTTCCTTTGCCGTTGGTCATGTTTCCTGTTATATGCAAACTCCTCATGAAAGTCACTAGAAAGTAGCAAAAATAATACTTCAATATATTTGAGGTACAATTTAGTTTGGGATTCATTATAGTACAAGAGGGAAACCTTTGTGGGTTGGTTTCACTGATTCAGATTGGGTCAGCGATCCTGATGATCGAAAGTCTACTGCAAGTTATGTTTTCAGTCCAGGATCTGGATCTATCACTTGGGCTTGTAAGAAACAACAAGCTCTTGTTCTTTCTTCAGCAGAAGCAAAATATCGAGCCGTAGTTAATGCCAGTCAAGAAGCTTTATGGCTTTGACAGATCCTCTCAGAGATTGGATTCGAGCAGCAACAACCTACTCCACTTTGGTGCGACAATCAAAGTGCCATCAAGCTTGCCAAAGATCCAGTTCTACATCAATGCAACAAACACATTGAGCTACACATGCACTTCATCAGAAATATTTTTCATGATTGTGTTATTGAAGTTCTCTATTGCCCTATAGATGATCAAGTTGTAGACATCTTCACCAAGTCTCTTACAGAAGCGAAGTTTTCTAAACTTCGGTCTATGCTAGGAGTTCAGGAATGTGTCCTTAAGGGGGGATAGGCTCTAATTCCTCCTTCCTTCTCCTAATAGTGTCACTTTTGTAAATCCTTCAATCATATCCCAAGTTGTTCTTAAGGGGGGATGTTAGGATATTTATACACTTAGGAGTTAGTTAAGATCAACTTGTGTAATATATCTGTCAGGTAAAGTGAGTTTCTTTAGTATGCATTAGTATGCATTTGTAAATATTCTAATATAACGGTCACGATATGCTCTAGACATAAAGTGATCCGATGGTTCAACTTCTCTTAGATCACACCTACCATTGATCCATGATCTCTATTTAAAGAGCATGGAGGGTCCTTGGCTAGTTAATCGATTATGAGAAGCTCATGTAACTTTCTTTCTTTTGCATAATAAATTGCTCCAAGTAGCTATTTGGCTAGGGCCGTGGACTGTTTCCCTCTCGAGGGTTTTAACCACGTGACAAACATTGGTGTATTGATCTGTGATTCATCTGTGTGAAGTGGTTGTTCTAGGTGTTCGGTCTTTTGGGAGTACCCTATTTACCCAAACACGACAATGGCCTTGATAAAATGTTGTTCTATAGGTACAAAGTTACAAGATTCCTGAAGATCTGAATCCCTTGCGGATTCAATCCCCAGATATTGTTATCAGAAGCATAAAGCCTCACCAGGTGCTTGAGTCCAGTGATCTCAGCAGGAATCGTACTCGAGAACTCATTGGAATCCAAGTAGAGTAATTTGAGATCAAGGAAATTTGGCAATGGATCCAAGTTACCATGAAAATTTTTCCTTGAAGATCAAAAACATGGATTCCATCGAGTAAAAAATATGATCAATGGTCCCTAGTAATTCATAGCAAGAAGCAAAATGAAGAATGCTCTATTGCTTTTGTAAGTTATGCCCTGCCATTTCCCAGTGCAGACATCGATTGAGTACCAGTTTTTGGTGAGAATGTCGTGTGAGTCTGTTAGGTATTTGAATTGGAGTAATGCCTCTATGTCATTGAATCTCTCTATTACATTAATTAGCGTCAGAAGAAGCATCAACAATATCATTCCTGGAAATGAGGCTTCACGGGAAGAATTTCCGATCGAAATGGGGAAGAAAGAGAGAAATTTAATGTGGATGGATTGTAGTTGCTCCCTAGGGAATTTTATTATACATACTGTGGAGTTTCATGCAACCTTCCACCCAAAAAAATCATGTATCTTGCTACGTAAATGTACCAAGTCCGAGGTATATGTGTTTCCAACTATAGCAGTTTTCAGGTGCACTAGGTTACCAGGGAAAGCAGTGAAAGAGCGATGAATGCGCATTATAGCCTGTTCCTCAACTATAGGGTTCCACCAAGGATCCTGTTTGAAAGACGATAAAATTCCCATCAAATTAATCCTAAGAAAAAACAATCCATGAAATTTGAAGCTTGTAAATAGTATATGCATTGTGAAGAAACTATGAAAATTGACTATCTATAGGAACCATATATCCCTAAATTGCATATTAGAAAGACATTATAAATTTAAAATACATGATATTGTAACGTATGTATATCTCAGTATTTTGGAATACTCATAGCAGAGTCTCAATCATAGAGTACAAATTCTAAAAATGATGGAAGAACACAAAGCAACCTTAGAATAAATTATTTATTTATTTCATATTTTTTAAGTTTCCCTGAACACACTGATGGAAGGGATGGAGATGACATGGAACGGGCTCTAACATTAACTCAGGCATGGGACAATAAGGAGAGACTGACAAGAGGTCACCTCAAGAAAACTTAGAACTTTACTTTCAAAGGACAATAACAAGTGGAAAGAGATGAGGAAATATAGCAAGTAGGGACTTCAGATGATAATATTTCAAGAGCTTGCTACAAAGACACTGAACTCACATGTATATCACCATGTACAAGCAAAGGCACTAGTATATAGAAACATCGTGAGAATCAAGGAACAGCTGTATAGGTTTGAGATCTAGACAAAGGTATGTAGTGTACATGAAATTGGGATGCTCAAGGAACACAATCATACAAGCTATAGGGTTGACTTCCCCAATCAACAGCATAAGTACCACGAACAACATAAAAACAAACACCCATTTTGGTACGTGGGCCCAATTTTGAAAACATGAAGTTTGTATAAAAACGATGATGATTCCCCAAAAAAATGCTGGTATGACCTTTTCTTCTGTAAATTTTCAGGGTTTCATCCCACTATTCCCAAAGAACATATTGCATGGAAATAAAACAAACTTAACAATGATGCAACTAACTTCAAGGTTTGGGAAGGAAGAATTAACCATGATGAAAACATTAGATGCAACAATTAAATTTATTCCCACTCCTCCCACCTTTCAAAGAAAATAACATCACTTTGAAATTTTCCTAGTTAGATTGAGAATGCTTATCTTTTTGTCCTAATTCTTTGCTTTCCTTGTATTTCAGTTTAGGAAGTGATTGGCTTCCATACCTTTATTCTCCATGCACTAGAAATTCAAGAGAACATGTTATCTTGGTCTAAATGGAACCTCCAACTCCCCCCTCGTACAAATTTATGGTACTTCCTTGTAGGTTTCTTCATATGGTTATATGTTTTGAATAGCTACATACTATATTGAAATCCATTGTTGTAGGAACGTATAAATTGGAAGATTGGTTACTAATACTTTATTGATGTTTCACGACCAATGTGGAAGTAACAAATGCAATTCTTATATATATATATATATATATGCTTTAAAGTGTTAGTACAACCTATATTACTATTAATTCCACATTGTCCACGAAACGTCAATAAAGTGTTAGTAAAACCTATCTAACAAGTGCAGTTCTTAGTAATATATATATATATATATATTAATGATAACAATAATACACATACAAATAAACATTCATCGACATACTACTAGGGTTGATACTTATCCACGCTAGCCACACCTATCATACACAACTAAAATGCTTCCAAGGAACAGATTTTATCTACCCAGTGGCTACCAGGATAGTTCCTAAAATTGAAGCCTCTTCCAGGTCATAGAAGAAATTTACTGGTTTTTTTTACACAATTTGAGGTGTCTCTCCTGGCATACTCAACTTGTAAAAGGTTGGCTTCATCTCAAATATTTATGTTGAGTGCATTGCATGATTTTCTCCATTAGTTTACTTAGAAACATCACTTTATCAACTACATGGACACTGAAAAAAAGGTGAATTCATTATATTGAAAGATTTTTTATTTTTTAGAATATTCTTGAAAGAAACAAGTTTTGAAGTTGAAGAGACCCAAATCCTGCTGATATTCTTCACATCTCAAAACTACATGGTTATATCTATATTTTACAACTAGAAATAAAAGAGACCCAAATCACGTTGATATTATTCCTTGTCTCTCTTTTCTCTATTCCATTCTCCTCTATGTATCATCTTCTTCATGCAAGATCTTTCATTCTCTTATTCTTTGTTTTATTTTCTCTTTGTGAGAGGATTTGTCTTACCCTTTCTCTAAAACTTGGTCTCTATCACGAAAATGTATCCCTCCTTAAACATAAACAACCTTTTTAAATATAATTAAATGCATCCTCTTAAAGGAAATAAGGCTCCACCTCATGAGTCGTACCAAGCGCACCTTTTTTTTTACCAAGTAGTTTGCATGAGAAGATTCCCTTCAAATATTTTCTTGTCATTTTGGCTAGATTTTTTTATTCCTTGTCCATGCAAAACAAAAAGACTAGTTTTCAAGTTCGTTTTCCTTTTTTTCTTAATTTTCATCTCTGCATGTGGAATGCAGAGTGCAAAAAATCTTATTGTTCTTTCCCATCTGGGCTAAAAGTTTATTTTTTTCCATGTTATCTTATATCACATATATACATCTAGAACCCCCACATTTAACATGAAAAATGTGAAATGTTCATTAGAGGAAATTTCAACTTAAAATGGGCCTCCTAAGGAAAATTAATAAAATAATAGTTAAAAGATTAAAATAATATTTATTAATTTTGGAGGAAGAAAAGAAAAAACTACTTTTTTTGTTAGTATTTTCGACATATCTCCTTGTGTTTTTATTCATATTTTGATCGGGAGAACTCGTTGGATGTGGAATTAAATTTCGCATCCAACGAGTACCCACTTGGAATACTTTTGACGGGCCTAGCTACCCCAGCAACAAGAAATACCTGAAAAAACATGATGACGATGTCATCATCATGTTTTTTTCATATATTTCTTGTTTTTGGGGTAGCGGGGCCTGTCAAAAATAT
This sequence comes from Pseudotsuga menziesii, assembly GCA_001517045.1. Classification (NCBI taxonomy): domain Eukaryota; kingdom Viridiplantae; phylum Streptophyta; class Pinopsida; order Pinales; family Pinaceae; genus Pseudotsuga; species Pseudotsuga menziesii. The sequence continues at coordinate 79,852 of LPNX010324528.1, read as the reverse complement.
GCCGAGTGGGTACTTGTTGGATATGGAATTTAATTCCACATCCAATGAGCTCTCTTGATCGAAATTTGAGTTAAAACATAGGGAGATATGTTGAAAATACGAACACAAAAAGTAGTTTTTTTATAATACCTATCCCCAAATTTATATTAAAAAATTGTTTAAGAGGTGCTCCCTTTTTTAATTTTAAAGCATTTTGATTGGCTAATACATGATGACATGGAATTTGTATTATTTTTGGAAGACCCATTTTAAATTGAAATTTCCTCTAATGGCCACTTTGATTGTTGACTTTCACATCATTTAAAAGTCTCTTGATTTGTTGCCATCATTTCGGATTAAAATTTTCCAATGTTATATTTCATCCATTCACAAATTTTGATTATCACTTAACATGAAATTGTCCAAAATATTTGGGACCCATAAGAGATTTCATTAATACTTGGGTCGACAAACATCGCTAAACAAACAAACAAACACTTTTAAAGGATATAGATATTATAAAAAAATGAGAGAAAAAACAAGGCACAACAATTAGTGATAGCATAACTTTGCATTGCATTTGGCTTGTATCCCAAGTTAAAGTATTTCCTTCTCCACTCTTTCTTTTCTAATCTGAGTTGTCACCAACAAAAATCATAAAATAAAATAACATCTATAAGTTGATATCAATGACCACTTCCTTCCTCCTTCATGTGATAGCAATGTTCCCTTTTCTTTAACAATCAGTATGCTTGTGTCTATGGGTCCATTTTTAGAATTAGCCAGTAGCTACAAGTTCCATGCCTGCATATTGACTCATGTGGTGATGCTCACAACTAAAAACTACATGGTTAAATCTATATATTACAACTAGAACTAGTGCATGTGCATGGTAGGTCCTAAAACATAATGAATGGGATAAAGATTGTTTCCTTCTTTGAATGCAATTTATTGGAGAATGTACTCTTGATGCCACAGTCATTAACTTTGTTACATGTTGCCATTTCCATTGGGTATTTGGCCTTTTCCTATCACAATGGTTTTTTTCTTTGATTACTTCCCCTTTTAGAGAAAACTAAGTTATTGTACTTCTCCTAGGTCGTTGGTTGAGCAATTGAGTGTTATGTTGTGTTAGCTTTCTTATGGAATTTTTAGATATTGGGATTCAAAAAATCCATTAGTATTAAGATTCCCTGTGGAGAGGGAGGTATCTAGGCATATTATACATCTCAAATCATTTTAAGTAGACAGATTGAGAATTTTAGGAAATCAATTGAAAGTGTTCTCAATGAGATCGGTGCTATATAATTAGGTTTTCTGTTATTTATTTCTCCTTGGAAGCATTGTACTTGGATTTGCTAGGTTCTTTTAATTCGAGATATTCTTTGTTGATCATGGAAATCTATAAAAAATATTTAAAAGAAACTATGAACAAGTTAGTAGCATCCATGCATAGCTATCTCAATGATATCTAGGTTTTTTAAATAAATATTGCAAACTTTTAGCGACTTCATTGCAAATTCAGCTTTACGAATAGTAATTATGAAAACTAGGCGGTAGTGGAATACCAAGAGAAATATGCTATATTGCTTCCTTGCAGCATGCACATGTACTTGTATCTTTAAATGATGTTTAGTTCCTTTTATGGGTGCACCTTTACTGAATAGTTTAGCCATCAATGCTTCTTAGCCATGGTTATTAGTGGTTTATGCTTATTAGCATTGATATTTCCTTTTCCTTTTGTTCTCTCTCTCTCTCTCTCTCTCTCTCTCTCTATGTATATATTCTCGAAGAAAAAAATAATTTTATTCATAGAGAATAACATAGACTATCCACAAGGACTTACATAATTGCTCGCCGAGCATTCCTTCTCTTCTTTCTATAAAAGAGAGGCCTCACTAATGGCCTTACATTACAGTCTTTACAAAAAAACATTGCTAAACCTGAAAGCTTCTTCTACTTTACGTAAAAGGCTGTGAACTTTGTATTTCTCGGGATGCTTCTGAGATCTTCGATCACCAGCTCTGATATTGTTTCAAAACAACACGTATACTTGTTCCTCTATTGAGTTTAGGTTAGCAAAGAACATATATTGTTTTTTGAAAAAAATTCATTTTGTTAGATATAATTAACAAGTTTCTCCTAATATCATTACTTGAGAGTCTTATATTATTATGAATAAATTGGTGACTTGGTCGTTGATGTGTTCCTCCCATTCAATGAATCCTGGTTGAATTGCCAGAGCCAATTTTGATAATGTGTCTACTTGTGTGTTTAGATCTCTATAGATATGAGAGAAAGATACAGATTCAAAGGAGGGCTCCAAGGGTTTTATTTCTTTTAGAATATAATGTAGATGTGGAGCTCTAATATTTATTTTTCCACTTACCCATCGATCACCATTTTTGAATCACCAAAAATGTGTATTCTTGGAATCTGCTTGTCCTTGGAAACTCCAGTATTGTCCATAAGGATGATACTTCAAATTTGTTGTTAGCATCATGTCCTATGGAAAATTTGATAGATATTTTCCTGTGTTCAAAGAGATAAATGACGCCTCCTTCTCCTCCTAGTGGTGGAGCTCCTTGACTTGCATCGTCGAAGAAATCCCATGGTTGGCTTTTTTATATATATCTAGTGCGGATACATCATGTGTTTTTCTTGGTTTGGGGATTGTTTTTTGTTCTTACATTTTCTAAACCAGCATCGCGAATGTAATATCAGAAGGGGTCCAATGGTTTTTGAAAATTACTATATTGCGAGCTTTCCAAATTCTATACACGAAGAGGGTAGGGAATGTGTTGAAACAACATACCCCTATCTTCCACCACCAATTCTATGCGCATTGTTCCAAGGTATCTTCACAGTTCTTGATTGTCCTGTCTTGCGTGAGAGTCCTTGCTGCAATGGTCCATATGTCTCCTGCATAAGGACACGCGTTGAACAACTGAGAGGACTTTTATTCACTTGATTTGCACAGTGTACAAATACTTGGTCCTTGAAATCCTCTTTTCCCCAAATTTTCCCATGTTAGTAATTTGTTACTCATTGCTAACCAAAATATTATGATGGTTTTCAAAGGGCTGTTAATCCCCAAATGTTTCACCACCACCACCTTTTTCCCCTTTTATCTGTTAAAAAATGGATGCTTCATAACCCTTCTTGGTTGTAAACTCTCCATTCACTGCATTCTTAGTCCATATCATCTTATCATGTTCATCCTCATCTAGCTGTACAAATCTTGCAGGTAGATTGTTCACATATTTGTTCCACTCCTCTGCATCTTCCCCTACCAGTCTCAGATCATGTGCATCTTTCCAACCCACTCTTCCTTTTTGTTGAGGTTGTTGAGATTGCACATCCACTAGCTTATGGATCCTTTGATACTTTAGTTGCGTTAGTACAGACTCTGATAACTTGTATTCCTCACCTACCCCTTCCCATGGGTCCTCACCTATCCTTAAAATTCTTCCATTTCCTACTCTTCAAGCTATCCATTTACCTACTAATGGAAAAGGAAAAACCATTGCTTTCCATCCTACTGAGTCCTGAACCATTTTTATGAGTTTTGTTGGGATTCCTAAACCATTCGATTATTGAGGTGTCTGGGAAATATTTGGAGCTCAATACCCTGCCCCATAATGTGCTTGTATTCAGTACTAAACGCCACAATGAATTTTCTTCCAGGGATTTTTACAAATTAACGGATGGTTTTTTTATTCCTTGTCCTCTTAGCTCTTTTAGAAGAGATATGGATGTCCACCTTGCCAGTGGTATTCCTTCGGTTTGTTTACTATCTGTCCAAAGGAATGAAAATCACTTCTTACTTATTTTTGTTAATATTTCTTTTTGGATGTAAGCAATGGATTCCCAATAAACCGGGATAGTTTGTAATACTGCTTTTAGTAGTACCAATCTACCTCCTCTGGAGAGGAAGTGATTGGTACATGCTGAAATTCGGGCTTCAACTTTCTTATACAACCATACCCAAGCTTGAAAAGCATAACAACTTGGTTTTAGAAAAAAGCCTAAATAATTGAAACCTTATGTTATTGTGACAGCTGGGTAAAGTATTATCTCTTTTGCTTGCAAAGCCAAATCTTTTGTGAATTCATTGTGGGTCAAGCTTTATTTTCCTATGTTTATCATCATCCATGTTTCCCTCTTGTATTTATCAAGTAAAGAGGCATAGAACCTAATATTTTCCTTTGAACTCTTTCTAAACATAATTACATCATCTACAAATAGTGTATGAGTGATTTATTATGTGTTGGTTACTCTTACCCCTTCTATCACTTTTGGCATTAAGTATTAATCGGCTTAGAGCTTTAGCAACTAATAGGAACACGAAGGGTGAGAGGGGGCACCCTTGTCTAATAACTCTTGTAGGGTGAAAAAAGATTGAGGGTGATGTATTGATCAGTAATGCGAAATAGGTTAATTGAATACATCCCATGACCCAATCAACCATTTCCAATGCCATTCCTATTTGAATCAGCAGCATCCTTACAAAGGTTCAATTTACTCTATCATATGCTTTTGAGAGGTCTAGCTTGGGAGTGAAAGCACATCGCTTCTCTTTTTTGATGGTTTGAATTGCCTCTTGATCCAGCGAAGCTGCATCATGAATTTGTCTATTGTGCAGGAAACCAAGTTGGTCTTCTATTACAACCTCACTCATAATGGGTTTTAATATTAGTGCAATGACATTTGTTATCACCTTATATATCATATTACAACATGATATTGGCCTAAAGTCGTCAAAGGATTATGTTTTATGTTTTTTTGGAATCAAAGTTATGAAGGTTGAATTGTTGCTTCCCAACACTTTCCCTGATTTCTGTGACTCCTTAACCACTACCAATATGTCATCCTTTATTTTATCATAAAAACCTAGGAAGAACTCCAATGTGAATCCATCTGGGACCGGGTTTTTTCCTTTTTTGAAGAAAAGAAAGACCGGTTGTATCTCTTCCTCTGTAATAGCTTTGGTTAATTCTTTTTGTTCATTTCATCTGTAAATAGCCTAGGGAATAGACCAATCACCTCCAAGATTTCTATTATTGGAAATCCCTTAGGTTCTATAAAAATGTTTTGGAAGTGGTGTACAGATGCTTGATATTTTTCTGAAAATGACCTAACCATATCACCTTGCCCTATCTTGATGTGAAGTATTATGTTTATGCTTATTCGATGAGAAGCAAATCTATGAAAGTATTTAGTGTTTTGATCTCCTTCTTCCAGCCAAAGTGCCCTGCTTTTTAATCTCCACTTCTATTTTTCCTTCAACAACAATGCATCATTTCTCCCTTCTAATGGCATTAGGATTCCTATTTCTTCTATAGTGAACAAAACCTCCTTATTTTTGTCATATAATTCTTCAATTTTCTTTTCTACCCCCGAAAGCTCCTCTTACTGAATTGTTTAGTGCTTTTTGTTCAATTCCTTAGATATTTTTTTCATCCTTGCCATATTGTCAACAAATTGTTGCATAAATGAGTGATTCTGAACTTCTTTCAGGGGTTTCCATGCATTCAATATTAGGGTTTGTAATCCTCATCTTCCAACCATTGGGGATTGAATTTAAAGGGTGATGGAGGCTTTTTCCAAGAACCCTAATTTTTAAAACTATTGGTTGATGATCCAAGTTTCCTCCTGTTTCAATCATGGATTGTATAAGAAGTTGTTCATTAACTAGATTTTATTCTACCAAGAAAGGATCTAATCTCTTGGATATTTCCTTATCTCCGCATCTTATGTTTCTCCATGTAGGATCCAGATTCAAAGGAGATATATCTACTAGTCCTTTCTTTCGAAAAAAAAACTAAAAAAAGGAACTCAAAGCATCACTTCTCGCATTCTTTCCCCATATCTCATTCAAAGTGAGGGTCAGATTTACCCCCCCCTCCCAAAAAAAAAAAAAATCACTTTTGTCTGTTCCAGGGCACTTGAATTTCCAACGGATTCCCAAAACAATTTCCTATCATAGAAAGGCCCATAGACATTCACAATTGTGTAAAGTAATATTATCTCTCCATCCTCCAACAGTCATTAGAGGAAATTTCAACTCAAAATGGGCCTCCTTAAAAAAATTAATAAAATAATAGTAAAACAATAAAATAATATTTATTCATTTTGGAGGAAGAAAAGAAAAAAACTACTTTTTTGTTTGTATTTTCGACATATCTCCCCATGTTTTTACTCAAATTTCGATCGGGAGAGCTCATTGGATGCGGAATTAAATTCCATGCCATCATCACATTTTTTAAGGTATTTATTGTTTTTGGGGTAGAGGGTTCCATCAAAAGTATGCCGATTGGGTACTCGTTGGATGCATAATTTAATTCCGCATCCAACAAGCTCTCTTGGTCGAAATCTGAGTAAAAAAATGGGTAGATATGTTAAAAATACAAACAAAAAAAGTAATTGTTTTATGATACCTATCACCAAATTTATATTAAAAAAGTGTTTAATACCTATACGGTATTTCAAATTTAAATCAATTTCATTGGTTAACACATGATGATATGGAATTTGAATTAGAGTTAAAAGGCCCATTTTGAGTTGAAATTTCCTCTAATGGTCCCTAGGAATTAGCCATATCGTGTAACTTACATCATCTTCATTTCCGGGCTCCATGTCATTAGGATACCTCTGGAAAGTCCATCTGCATTTATACTTTCCATTCTCCATTCCTTAACACACTCGCTAATTACTTCCTCATCCCTTTCCCTTCCATCATAGTTTCTTGAATTAACTATGCTGTCGGATTTATGTTGGTTATCTACCTTTTAAGGGCATTTTTTTTAGGCCCCCCCTAGCCCCCTTGCAATGAGAAAGAGGATTATCATTAAGGACCCATGCTTGGGGCCATTTCCACTCTAATATCCCGAGTTATTGTTGATTTCCTTCCTTGTTTAACATCCAAAACCAAGGTAATTTTTAGTGGTGAAACTTTGACAATTGGCTATATTTTGGGTATTTTTCAAAAAATAAATTCGCTATTTGGTGTCTAATATCACCTATATTTACATAAAATATGTTTTTTTATCATAATGTTCACCAAACTTTATACATTTCAGTGTTAGTTTTATGTTTACATATTTAATATTCGCCTTCCTTCTGAAGTTTTTTTCATCTTAGATTATACTCCTTCCTTCATCCCGTCTGGGTTTATGGATCTAGCGTGTCTACTTTTCGTGGCAAAGGGGATATTAAAAGTGTCTTTAGTCCTTTATCCATTTTTATTATTTAAACATAAAGGGTTAACAGTTGGAGTAATAGTGTTAGTACCTCTATTTTCTAGAGATGATGTTCCGTCCTGTTGAGTCCCGCTCAATGCAGTGCTGATGAGTTGTCCATCTGTGTGGTCCCCCTTTGTGACTAGTGATTTTCTACCTGAATGGGCCTTCCATTTTTCTATGCACCTATCAACCGCAGGCTTCATCTGTGCCTTTCCTTCACCACCTTTCACATTTTCATCACCTTCTGTTGTATCAGTTCTAGTCTTGTTGGAAGTATTTTTTACCTACACTTTTTTGAACTAAGGGATCTCCTTGCGCACAGAGCAATATTTTTGCATATGTACAAACTTGTGGTAGCTGTAACACCTGAACGAAAGATTCCAATAATCTAGTCTTTGTATCCATATGTTGTCGTGCATTACTATTACTATTTCATCATAAATACCTTCCCTCATATCTAATTTGACCAGAATTCTTGTGCACTTGTGATCTATTTTTGTTTCCCACTCTTTTTCTAGGGCAAAAAATTTCCCTAACATGTTTCCTGTCACCTCCAAGGTCCGTTCTTCACAAAAAACCATTGCTACCCCCAGTAAAATGACCCAGAACTATTGTTGGTTGTGTGGTTCCTTTTTTGCATTGAAATCTACCCTCCAATTGTTTAGAATTAGGCCTAACGATCCCCATTGCTATTGTCGTTCTAATATTTTTTGGCCATCTTCCTCCTGTCATAATTTGAGTAAAAACCATCCTCATGGGAGGATGTGAAAATTAGGTGTATATCCCAAAATAATTTCACTCCAGTTAGACTCCATCCGCAACATCAATGCGTCTCTTCTTGGCGTCTTCCTGGAGAATCTCCCTATTAGTGCAATATTCAAATATTCTGGGATTTGTTATGTCTATATGTCCTTCCCAACTGTAAGTTTTGTGCATTTTTTCTTCGTCCTAATTCCTTTGGTATTTCCTGGCTTAATTTGGCTTGAGGATTTCTTCTGGGTGATGTCATTCACATGAGTTTTTGGAGCATCTTCTATCATGATTGCGTTGGGTGGCATAATTTTTTTTTGTGTTGAGTTTTCCTCTTGCACTTCACATAAACCCTTTGTACAATGCACTTCTTGCTCCATGCAGAAGATGGATCCACTTCGAGTCTCTGGTTCGTAGTTCACCTCATCAAGGTACATTGTTCCCTCCTCGATTTTGTACTAAGATGGTGAACGAATGTGCATCGGGTATTTTCTGCACTAAATCTTGTTTTCCTCGAGTTTGCGATTTCAATCATTGTGGGCAGAGGGTGAAAAAATGAAAATACTGTGGCCCCACTCGCCTTTTCTCCTTCACAATATGCTCCCTTCCTGCAAGCTCCTTTGCACGTTGCTCCCTTCCTGCAGAGAGCCATCACGCCTCCCACTGATCAAAATCATACACACACACACACACACACATATGGTTGATCTACTTTTGTAGATATATGCACATGAGCATCTGCTATTGGGAAATATGATTACAATATAGATATTGTGATTTCTCAAGTCAATTTACATGGATCTAGTTCCTATGGCTTGACACACTTTCTACGGATATGGTTTACACTCTATCAACTATTAGCTCAAAGACAAGTTAGGGTTCCATACTATTGACACAAACAATGTATTTGAATCATGACAAATTTTCTTCGCAATTCCTACAAAGGAAAATGTTTTTTCTCTCTTAATAGACTCTGATTTATGAAGTATTCAATCACTTGATTGCATTGTTGGGACATTGCTTCGCTAAAATGTTGACATTTCTAAGCCATTAAAACCTTTCTAATGACTCCTTTCTACACTAAGCTGAGTTTTAATTGAAAAATAGTATTTTATATTTCAAAGACCATTGTTTGAAAACAAGATTCCAAGTTTATTTGCAGAGAGATTTTGCACACAATAGTTGGTGCATTTCTTAGTTGAAATTTTGAATGTATCATTCAAGAATTCATTTCTCATGGTTTTAAAGGAATTCATGTTCTTTGTTTCTTTGTGTTTTTTTCATAGTCTGGTCCTATCGACTTTTCCACAAGATTTGATTGATTATTTCCTAATTGAAATTGCACTACGCTTTTCTTGTAGGGACGGTTGCCAAACATATTTGCACTCATATGTTTGTGATCTAAGATGAAACAAAGGAAAACAAATTAAGGGGGAGCCTATTTTTGTTGATGATTTTGTAGCAATTATAGAAAAAGGAAAGAATAAAAATATGCCTCACAAGCAAATGAGAAAAATGTATATGGTCTATGGGGTGATATTTTTCGCATCAAATGGTTTTCTAAATGGTGAAATGTTCCAACCGCTATTTAGTCATTGAAAAATTAGAAAAAATATATTTATTTCAATTCCAAACAAACTGGATATTATTATAATCTTTTCTTCCATGACCATACACCAAGTTCTGGTCACTTGAACCATTGTTGTCATATAGATCAATGTAAAGAAAAACTCAAGATTTCCATCTTCCTTATAAAATAATTTATGTAACTCAATTTCTGAATGCCCAGATTGAAATATGCTCTTTTAAACAAGCACTTGTACAACAAGGCATGTGTATCTTTAGTAGCGTTCATGGAAATTTCCATGGATGGCTGTTTGAATCTGTATCTAATGTAACTATGTTCTCTAATGGGAAAGTTCTTATAAAAGAAATTGCTCAAACTTTTTGCAGCTGAATTATATCAAATGAAATTAGAGAAAGATTAAAATGTTTGCACACATTCCTTTTAGAAAGCACAATAGGAGAGAAGACACTTGTTTCTAGTTGGAAATCATATATTTTCCATTTGGAAGAGCCATTTACCATTAGACAAATAGAAGGAGATCAATTTTCTATTCAATGCTTGTGCGAGTTACTAAACATTGACATATTCTTATGGAACACTAAAATGCAAAATAAAATCGATTTAAGATTCCATTCAACAAAGTCTCATCTAAAGTTGTATACCTAATGCAATAAGAAATAAATAGATTTCATTCGCATTACCATCTATTGTTGGAAACAACTTCCGCACAAACGTTATTGTTGCCAACCAATTGCATTACAAAGCCTGCTTCTACTCTTGCAATTTCCAATTGCATAAAAAATATGCAACCAATTCAAAAATATAATGCTCTTGAAGAAAATATTGTCAAACACTTTTACATAGAGCCAAAAAAAATCAATTAAAAGGACATACAAAACAACTTCATTGCAGAGCCAAATGGATACAAGCATGCGCTCATTGAAATAGAACATGCGTAGGAAAGAAATGCATTATCGTCAAAAGCAAAAATAGTCATGTATTAATAAATAGTCTTTGGAAGGTCATAAAAAAAGCAATCTTGCATTGGAAACGAGTCTCTAGAAGAACAAAACAATATGCACTTGCTTATGATCAATGAAACACCTTGTAGCTTGCGCTCATTGAAACATACCATGTGTAAACAAGCATGGAATAATCATAAAAAACAAAAGGAATTTGATAAAGTAAATAAAGCAATTGCAACATACCTTAATCTTATTCAAGATACACCTATTTATGTGTGTTTCTCATGTACTCGATTGCATTTCAAAAAGGATATTCACGCAATTGACAATGCAAGTACGATAGCTTGGAAGTATTTGACAACTATGGATGAAGCAATACTATTTGACTTGCAGCAAAAACTTTGTATATTTTGCAAGAAAACAATTGCCAATGTAAAACTACTGACATTTGCATTGCCTATTCATATTCGATGCAACAACAAATTTGCATCTGTGGCAATTCTAACTCCTTTGGACGAACGATTAGTTTCACCAATAACGACGTTTGCAAAAATTAAACAACTTGGTTACATAGAGAACAAATAGGCCTGATTGGAACAATTATCAACGTGCCATTAGATTTAGATAGAGTTCAAACAACATTGCCAAGAATCATAGATGACACAATGGCAATTGCAATTATGTTGAAGCAAAAGTTGGAATACAAGAATGCATTTTTGTCTGGGAATGTTCGCCCTAATATTGTTATGGCTTCACTAAATGATCTATGTAAGACCAAACTTTATATAGTTGAAGGCATTATTATTAATACTAGTTGGGAAGAAATGTTTAATAAAATATCCCACCAAGAATCAAACACAGAAACAATCCCTCATTCAATATATGACATTGAAAATGAAATAGAATTAGAACCAATATCCAAAACATTGATACATGGATATGGAGAAAGTCATCTAATATATGATATAACGAAAAAGATTTAGAGATCACACCCTCTGAGAATATTCGTCCAATGGGTATTTTCTAGGATAAATATTCCGAAGAACTGAATTTCCCTACATTTTTCTTTGGATATAATCGACCTAAATACATTTTCAATTAATTTTCCTATCAACAAATATCACAATGAGAGCTTGACCATGAAAGTACAGAATTTGAAACACACAACACAAATTTTTTTTAAAGCAATAAAAGTCATCATAAAAAAAATCGCCGCCTGGATATCAATTCCCGCAGGAGAGCTAATAGGCAAGAAATAGTTAACAAAATATGTCAAAACAAAAAACAACCTTGAGAAAATTATTAGGTCTCCAATCGACTATCATGCATTAAAGGAAATAAGAACATCACCTGACTACTTTGAAAATATGAAAAAGGATATGTTTATAATGATTCGCCAACTAGACCCTCCCACTTTTTTCGTAACTTTTACAAGTGCATAACATCTTTGGGTTCCTTTATGCAATGCTCTACATCAAATTGAAAAGAAAAAACTAAAGGAATCGCTTGACAATTCACTAGAAGATACCATTGAATCATTGATAAGAAGGTATTCAGTGATATGTAGCTGATACTATAGGCACAAAATAACAACAATAAAATCTTTGATTTTAAATAATGATAAAATGTTTGGAAAAACACAGGACTTCTTTTTCACAAGTGAATTTTAACAAAGAGGAAATGAGCATGAACATGGATTGCTTTGGATTCAAAATGCACCATTTTATGGAGAAAAGACCAATGATGAAATTACTTCCTTCGTTGATTGTTATATATCAACAAACTCATCATTGCTCGATAATTTTTTTTTTAAGTTCAAACTCATTGTCACACAATAACATGAAAAAACATAAACAGTCTAGATGCAGATTCAATTTCCCATTTCCTCTTATAGACACAACTATGATCCTAAAACCACTTGAAAATAATCCCAATTGTTTAGTCGATAAAGAAAACCAAATTTACTTTGTTTTGAACATAGTTAATACTCTAAGAAAAAATATTTTACATCGCTTCTTCAAGAATTGAAAATAACTAGGGATGAATACATTTTTCTTTTGCACTCTTTCTCACTCGTCCAACTTTATACTAAAGAGAGATCTTGTTGACATTTGGATCAATGCACTTGCAAAATCAATCCCAAACCTATGGTAGGAAAATACAGACACACAATATGTCTTAGATGCTTATGCTACAACAAAGCATGTAAGCTTGTACATAACCAAGAAAGATAGAAATATGACAACTGCTTTTAAGAATATCAAAGAACAATGTTTGACTAACAATGATGGAAAAATATAAACAATACGTAAACTTGGAAATATAGTGCTTAACATGCAAAAATTGTCTAGTAGACAAGCAAACCATATCGTTCTTTAATTGACTTTCCATGCATATTCAAGGAAGACAATATTTATCAATACTTCTCCAAATGACAAAAAAAAGAAGGTTGTACTAAAAAGGCCACGACTACTAGAAAAATAACTTGATGACTCTAATGACATTATTTCCCCCTAATTTTTAGACAAATGCATTGCATGGACCATTGAACTTGAAAGTATTTCCTTGGCTGAATATGCATCTTACTATTCTTGTATTCATACAACTACAAGAAAAAGAAACAGACCATGTATCATACAATTCATTCATTAAAACAAAGAAAAAGACCCCAAAAATTTTGCTAGGGAAAACAACATGCTCTTTGTACTACATAGACACAATTACAACTTGTTAAAAGGAAAGTTTGAAACATGGTCTAAAGAATTTGTAGCTTAGAAAAAATATATAGACATTTTTCTGGAAATGTTAATGGGTAGATCAACAACAAAGTAGGGTGACATTGACAATGCAACAGAAACTATTGCATTGCATATTGATGAGATATTTGATCGTGTTATGGAAAAGGAAAAAACAATGAGTGTCTCTTCTTTTGAACAGTATGACATTCAACATGATCTTCTTCACAAAAATTTAACCCACGTAGCACAACTCGATGCCATATGCAACTTGACAAAAAAACCATTTCTTCTAGACACGAAAAAGCACCATGCAATTAGAAGAAACTTAAATAATGAACAACAATAAATAGTGGAACAATCTATCAACTCCAATCCACTTGTTCTTAATAGGGGGGGAAAGCACAGGTAAACATCACACTACAAAAATAGCTTATGTTGGATTTCTACATTTCTATGAAAAAGAAATTGGTAGTGACCCCTTGAAATAAAAGGCCTCATAGTTCCATTTACTAGGAAGGAGACATACCATGTAGGCAGTGTTAGAGTTCATTCTTCTCTAAGATTACCATTAAATTCATCAAACATTCTCCATCTAAGTTCAAACACACTATATGATTTGACATAATATTATGAACAACTTCGAGCATTGCTCATTGATGAAGTCTCTTTGATAGGATCATGAATGCTATACAACATAGACAAAAGACTACATGCAATTATGCATATGCCAATGTGGCCATTTGAAAACCTTGATGTCATAATTTGTGGTGACCTTTTTCAAGCGCAACCTATTCATGATTCTTTTATTTTTGAACAACCAAGATTATAGCAACAAACATTTCCCTATAACTTTTGGTCTGACATGATAAAGTGCTATGAGCTAAAAATAGTGGTAAGACGAAAAAAAAATTCATATAAATCTTGAATAGGATTAGAACATGCTCTCAAACAATAGATGATATTGATTACTTGAACCAACATTGCTATAGGAAGCCATCGATATATGCAACATTTACCTATCTTTTCCAATGTAACAAATATATTCAAGAACACAATTCAAAAATGTTATCAATTGTCGAAACAAAATCATTTACACTTCGATCACATGATATTAAAATTGATTCGATCGAATGAAACATCAACACTCAAAACACATTGCAACTTCCTTCTAAAATATTTCTAAAACAAACATGCTTGTTGAACTAGTATGAGGAAATTATTCCATTGAAGATGGCTTAGTAAATGGTGCAGAGGTTGTTTTCAAATATTATACACAAATATCTCCTGATATTGTCTAGGTTGCATTTCCAGATGGAAAATCCGACATGCTATCTCGGGATAGTATGAAACATCTTTATACACCGGCTATCATGTCCAGTTGGACACCTATCAAAAGAATCACAATACGTATAGCACTTGAAAACAAAAGGAATATCATGCGAGCATAGTTCCCAATTAAATTAGCATGTGTATGAACAATCCATAGAGTGCAAGGGTTGATAATGGATAGATTGGCATTTGATCCAAAAGGAATGGCTAATTTACACTGCACTTTCTGGTGTGAAATATATTAATTGTCTTTTTTTTTAAACAAACTAGAGGAAATTTTTTTTGCAACCTGTGAAAAATCCGTTGTTGAAATAAACAGATTAAAAAACCATGCAGCTTGGAAGTTTGAATATGGACTAAATTCAATGTCAAATGCTATTCATCTACTTATTTCTTCATTAAAGTCACATAGTATGCTCTTGGACATTGAGTATGTTGCAAATGACCATGAACTAATGCAAGCATACATACTATGTTTGCAAGAAACACACATGCATACACATTCCAAATTAGCAATGTTTTTAGAAAAATACAATAGTGTATTGGCATCTTCAGTGCATAGAATCCTTACACTAATAAACAAAGACATTGATTTGATTGATACATAAACATATTTAGGAAACAACATTAAGGAAATTTTTCATTGGAATCAAGTTTTCTAATAGCATTCTAAACCTTGTTAACATTTATAATAAACCATGTGTCATGCTTGATACTGTCTTTTGCATTTTAGATTGCATTTTGTCAGAAAAGAGAATCTGTTAACACTCTGTTAAATTTTTGGCATAAGTGATACTCGCGTCCTTCAGCCCCGTCGAGAAGAGTTGAGAAGGCAACGCAATATTTGCAGAAAGAGCTGATTGCACACACAAGATAGAGCTCAACCTTGGGGTAAGCCTTGGTGGTGAACGTCAAAATCCAGCAACATAATTGTTGGTTGTGGAGCCTAATCTTCCAGATCCAGAGATATTATTCAGTTGTGATTGTAACCCAGGAGTACTATACACTCATTCCCTTTTCCTTGGGGTTTAGGAGTAGAGACCCCGAGAAATTATTTTGGGATGTGTGCTGGCCAACAATATTGTGGACCCATGGTATTGGGTTAACCCTAGAATTTTCCCATTGTATTTCCCCTATAAAAGAAAGTATTGTAAAACAACTGTGTATGGTATTGTATTGTATTGGAAGAGAGACTGTGAGAGCGTGAAGAGGAAGTGCACCAATTTTGCTGCAGGGTGTATCCCTTCATCTTTCTGGACTGTAATAAAAGGACTGACAATTTCTTTGTGGACGTAGCCCATCGTTTGGGTGAAACACGTTATATCTGTGTCTCTCTGAAATGTTTTAATGTGTTTTGCATCTTGTTTATTGCTTTAACAGTATATCTGTTATTGCTCTGTGGTCCTGTTTTCTAACAATTGGCATTAGAGCCAAAAGGTCTATTTCGTTGGTAAACTCGCAGGAAAGAAGGGTTCCTAGTTTGAGTGGGAGAAATGGCGGAAGAAGGAAAGTTTAGGGTCGAGAAATTTAACGGCCAAAACTATCATTTATGGAAGATGCAAATGGAGGACTATCTGTACCAGAAGGATCTGTACTTGCCGTTGGGTGGAAAAGCAAAACAACCGGCGGCTATGAAGGATGAAGAATGGGAGGTTCTTGACAGAAAGGCACTGGGAACAATACGGCTGTGCCTATATTTGTCGGTGGCCTTCAATATTTTGAAATAAAAAACAACATAGGGTGTGATGAGCGCATTGAGTAAGCTCTATGAAAAACCCTCAGCTTCTAACAAGGTATTTTTAATGAAGCGTTTATTTAATATGAAGATGTCGGAAGGTGGATCTGTTGCTAACCATTTAAATGAGTTTAATACACTTACCAATCAGTTAATTTCTGTAAAAGTGAACTTTGATGATGAGGTTAGGTCTCTTTTAATCTTGTGCTCATTGCCAGAAAGTTGGAATAGATTGGTCATGGCTGTAAGTAACTCTGTCCCTAGTTCAAATACCCTTAAGTTTGATGATGTTGTTGGTGTTATTATTAGCGAGGAAACGTGAAGAAAAAGCACAGGTGAGACATCAGGTACTGCGTTGACCATGGAGAGCAAAGGGAGACAAAACAAGAGAGGAAGGAGCCCAGGAAATCACGGGAAGTCTAAAAAGGGCAGATCCAAGTCCAGATTCAAAAAAATAGAGTGCTGGAACTGTGGTAAGAAAGGACATCTGAAGAAAGACTGTAAAGCTCCAAAGAAGAAAGGAGACAGACAACAAGAGACTACTTAGGAAGCAAATGTAGCAGGTGATGTGTTACAATATGCTTTGATACTTGCATTAGATAATACTAGTGATTACCGGGTAGTAGATTTAGGGGCTTCATGTCATGCTACACCCCATAGGAAATTCTTTCATGATTATGTTCAAGGTGATTTTGGGCATGTGCTATTGAGGGATGATGAACCATGTAAAATTGTTGGAAAGCGTAAGGTACGGATTAAGTTAAATAATGAAAATGACTGGCTGCTAAAGGATGTAAGGCACATTCCTGCTATGAAAAGAAATCTGATCTCAATAGGGCAGTTGGGAGATAGCGGTTGTTTGTCTACATTTGGAGAAACGTGGTGGAAGATCACTAAAGGATAACTGGTAATAGAAAAAGGAGATAGGGTAGGTACGTTATATTTATGTCCTCATAATACTGATTATTCTATCTCTGTAGCTTCCATAGAAACAGGTGCAGCGCTGTGGCATCATAGGCTTGGCCACATGAGTGAGAAGGGGATGCAGATTCTCCACTCAAGGAAACTGCTTCCTGATCTGAAGCGGGTAAGTTTGGAATTCTGTGAGAACTGTGTTTATGGAAAACAAAAGAGAGTTAGCTTTCTCAGGGTTGGGAAACAAAAGAAGAGTGAAAAGTTAGAGCTTGTCCATACAGATGTATGGGGACCAGCTTAGGTACAGTCTCTTGGTGGCTCTCGTTATTATGTTACTTTTATTGGTGATGCAACTAGAAAAACTTGGGTTTGTTGCATTAGACAGAAATCTAATGTGTTTGATACTTTTAAGAAGTGGAAATCTTTGGCTGAGAATGAGATAGAAAAAAAGTTGAACTGTCTCAGATCTAATAATGGAGGCGAGTACTGCAGCAAGGATTTTGACAGTTACTGTTCACACAATGGGATTCGCAGAGAGAAGATAGTCCCTAGAACACCACAAGAAAATGGTGTGTTAGAAAGGATGAACAAAATGATCATGGAGCGTGCAAGGTGTATGATATTGCATGCAGGGTTGCCATTACAGTTTTGGGCTGATGCTGTAAACACTGTTGTTTATTTAATAAACAGAGGGCCTTCAAGCGCTTTGGATGGTGGCATTCCAGAGGAGGAATGGACAGGTAAACAGGTAAAATACTCATTTCTGATAACTTTTGGTTGTGAAGCATTTGTCCATATTGATAAAGATGATAGAAAAAAGCTTGAGGCTAAATCCAATAAATGTACCTTTATTGGATATGGAATTGATGATTTTGGTTATTGTTATGGGATCTTAAAAATCACAAAATCATTAGGAGTAGAGATGTAGTATTCAATGAAAAGGTCATGTACAAAGATCAGTTGCAGGGAAAGAAAGAAGAAAAGGAAAACACAGAGTACACAGTGCTTGATGAAATCAAAGAAAATGAAGTTTCAAAGCACCAGAAAATCAAGAGCAGCAATAGGTAACCGAAACTCCTACAACTGTAAGAAAGTTTACCAGGTTAAGTAGGCCCCCTGAACGATTCTCTCCTTCACTGTATTATTTATTGATGACTGATTCTGGTGAACCAGAATGTTATGAAGAAGCACTGCAGGTAGAAACTAGAAAGAAGTGGGAGCAAGGAGTGGATGAGGAGATGGGCTCATTGGTAAGAAACCAGACTTGGGATCTGGTTAAGTTGCCTGCAGAAAAAAGGGCATTTCAGAATAAATGGGTTTACAGGTTGAAGGAAGAAGATGGAGGCAAGAAGCGCTACAAGGCTAGACTTGTTGTAAAGGGGTTTGCACAAAAGAAACGTATAGACTTTGATGAAATATTTTCTCTTGTTGTTAAAATGAATTCAATTAGAAATATTTTAAGTCTAGTGGATGTTGATGTATTTGTAACTTCGGAATATATCCATCTATGTATCTTATGTCTTGTAACCCGATGTGTATTCAGGGATGTATCCATTATATAATTGAGTCATGTTTTCATGCCCCGATGTTCCGATTGGGAGAATCTATAATGTAAACAAGTCATGTCAAGTCATAGTGGGTAACCCTCCGATTGTCTAAGGGTTAAATTCCCCGCAGTTCCGAGGCACTAGTGTTATTAGACTCTCTTAGTAGAGGTCGACCCTGGTAATTTGCTCTTGAACTAGCTCTACAGGATTTCAGCTCAAGTTTCAGATTCGACATCTTAACCTAGTAAGATCTAAAATATTTTGTATTTCCATTTGAGGTTCTCAGTTAAGATGTCTCATCATACCAAGCTTGATGAAAAGCTTGAGGGGGCTGATAACTTCTGAGCTTGGAAGTATAGGATCTCCCTGGTCCTAGAAGAGAATGAGTTAGACTCCTACATCCATGAAGAGGTTCCAGTTTCAGAGGGAGATGAGGCTAAGGCCTTGCATAAGAAGAAATTGGCTATGGCAAAGAGGATCATTGCCGATTCTATCAAGGATCACCTTATCCCACAGGTGTCCTCTCTCAAGACACCTAAAGCTATGTTTGATGCCCTAACCAAATTGTTTGAAGGGAAGAATATAAACCGGAAGATGACTATGAGAAATGGCAACTGAAAAATGTGAAGATTCAGAATGCAGAAACAATCCAGTCTTACTTCACAAGAGTTTCTCAGATCAAAGAACAACTAGAAGTAGTTGATGAAGAAGTGGAAAATGCAGAGATTGTGATGACAACACTGAATGGCCTTCCTAGGTCATGGGATTCTTTCATCCAAGGAATCCGTGCTAGAAAGAAGTTAGTTAAGTTCAACAGACTATGGGAAGAGTGCTCTCAAGAAAAATCTCGGATAGCAGCTCGAGAAGAAAAGATGAGAAGTGAAGATCAAGCTCTCACGGTACACTCCAAGTCTCACTCCAAGTCAACCAAAAGAAGATCTCAACACTTCATAGGTAAGCACTTTCACAAAGATTACACTAGAAAAGATTTATCTAGGATCATATGTTATACATGTGATGAAGAAGAAAATTATGCAAGGAATTTTCCTAAGAAACCAAAGCCAACAAAGAAGAGCAACAAAAGAAGACATCATGCTCATGCTGCAGAGGATGATGAGCCATCCAAGAAAAAATCCAGATATGAAAGTGAAGATTCTTCAAGTGAGGATGAATATGTTTTGATCTCTGCTCTCACAGGTAACATTACTCATGGAAGTGATGATTGGCTTATAGACAGTAGGGCTTCCAAACACATGATTGGATTCAAGGAATCCTTTCTGAGACTGTCAGAACATGAATCACCTCACAAGGTGAAGCTAGGAGATGACTACCAATATCCAATAAAAGGTAGTGGGGAATCTTCCTATAAACTAGACTCTGGTAAATCTCTAACAATGAAGGAAGTATTGTTTGTACCAGGACTTAAGAAGAACCTCCTCTCCATATCAGCAATAGACGCAAAAGGAATGCGGGTTGCATTCATAGATGGTCAAGTCATCATGTGGCCAAAAGGAAAGACTATCGATGATGCGGTAGTGATTGGAGAACAATAAGGAGGATTATACAAATTGAAGGGCCATCCAGAACAAGCCTTGGTCCATGACATAGTAGAGCCAAGTGAACTTTGGCATAGAAGGCTTGCACATGTGCATTACAAAGAACTACCTATTGTAAGCAAAGTTGTCGAAGGTCTTCCAAAAATCCAAGCAAAACATGATGGGGTCTGCAAAGGATGTGCAAAAGGAAAGAATACAAAGGAGACATTTCCAACTAGCGAAAGCAAAGTGAAAGGAATCCTGGAAATCATCCACTCCGATGTATGTGGTCCTTTGTCATCAAACTCACTAAGCAGGTATGCATATTATGGTTCTTTTATTGATGATTTTTCTAGGAAGACATGGGTTTACTTCATGAAGAACAAAGACGAAGTATTTAGCAAATTCAAGGAATTCAAAGCCTTGATCGAGAACCATACTAAAAATAAGATTTAGAGGAAATTTCAACTCAAAATGGGCCTCCTAAAAAAATTAATAAAATAATAGTTAAAATAATAAAATAATATTTATTAATTTTAGAGGAAGAAAAGAAAAAAACTACTTTTTTGTTTGTATTTTTGACATATTTCCCTATGTTTTTACTCAAATTTCGATCGGGAGAGCTCATTGGATGTGGAATTAAATTCCGCATCCAACGAGTACCCACTCGGCATACTTTTGACGGACCTCGCTACCCCAAAAACAAGAAATACCTGAAAAAACGTGATGAACCGTGATGATGTCATCACATTTTTTCAGGTATTTCTTGTTTTTGGGGTAGCGGGGTCCATCAAAAGTATGTCGAGTGGGTACTCGTTGGATGTGGAATTTAATTCCACATCCAATGAGCTCTGCCGATCGAAATTTGAGTAAAAACACGGGGAGATATGTCGAAAATACAAACAAAAAAAGTAATTTTTTTTATGATACCTATCCCCAAATTTATATTAAAAAAGTGTTTAAGACCTACACAGTATTTCAAATTTAAAGCAATTTCATTGGCTAACACATGATGGCATGGAATTTGAGTTAAATTTAAAAGGCCCATTTTGAGTTGAAATTTCCTCTAATGAGACCATTCGATCAGATAATGGCGAATAATTCACTTCAAATGAATTGAAAGAACTATGCAAAGAATTAGGGATTAAGAGGGAGTTGTACACCCCTTATAATCCACAACAACATGGGATTGCGGAACGGAAGAACAGAACTATCATGGAAGCTGCAAGAGAAAAACTTCATGATCAAGACCTTCCTATGCATCTTTGGGCGGAAGCTGCCAGAATAGCGGTGTATGTACAGAACCGCACTCCACATAGAGTACTCGAAAACCAGACTCCTGAAGAAGTCTTCTCCAAGAAGAAACCAGAAGTCAGCCATCTCAGAATGTTCAGCTGTCCTGTGTACATACACATCCCAAGAGTGAAGAGAACAAAATTAGAACGTTCAGGAAAGAAGGGTATATTTTTGGAATACTCTGAAAGCTTGAAGGCTTACAAAATATATTTCCCAGGATACAAGAAGATTGACATCAGCAGGGATGTGACATTTGATAAATACATAGCTTACAACAAATCCAGAAAGAGACCTGCTAAAGAACCTAAAGAAGCAGAAGCAGAAGCACCCAGAATTCATGATACAATCATGAATGAAGAAGCTCAAGAAGAAGATCGAGAATTTGAAGAACCACAAAGACCTGTATATCCACCTCTGGAGAAGAATCCTCATAAGAGGAAACCTGCTTGGGTACGAGAACTTATCCAAGGTGCGGAAAGATATGGAGATCTAGAAGAGAATCACAGAGAAAGAAAGAGGACCAGATCCTGTTCTGAGTATGTAGCTTTACTATGTGATTTCATTGATAAAGAACCTTCCAGTTATGAAGAAGTGGCATAACGGAAAGACTGGAAGGATGCTATGATAGAAGAGTATTAGTCGATCATGAAGAACGATGTTTGGGATGTTGTCCCAATACCAAAAGGGAAGTCAGTTGTAACTTCCAAATGGATCTACAAGATCAAGCATGCTGCAGACGGTAGCATTGAAAAATATAAGGAAAGGTTTGTGGCTTGAGGTTTCTCTCAGAAAGAAGGAATAGATTATGAAGAAACCTTTGCACCTATAGCCAGATACACTTCCATCAAATCAGTACTTGCTCTGGCTACAGTGATGAAATGGAAGATACACCAGATGGATGTCAAGATTTCTTTCTTGAATGTTGTAGTGGAAGAGGAAGTGTATGTAGAACAACCACTCGGTTTTGAGACACATGATAGGGAGTCTCATGTGTGCAGATTGAAGAAAACCCTGTATGGTTTGAAACAGGCACCCATGATATGGTAGGGCAGAATCGATAGCTTTCTATCCAGTTTGGACTTTACCAAAAGTAAAGCAGCTTCCAACCTTTACTACAAGGTTGAAGATGGCAACCCAGTGATGCTCCTGCTATATATAGATTATTTGTTTGTGATAGGTAGGGATGAGTTGATTGCTGATACAAAGAGAAAGCTTGCTGTCGAGCTTGAAATGAAGGACTTGGGTATGATGCATTACCTTCTAGGTATGGAGGTGTGGCAGAGTACAGATGGAATCTTCCTTGGATAAGGGAAGTATGCAATAGAGATCTTGAAGAGGTTTGGGATGATGGACTGCAAGAATATGGCCACACCTATGGCATCGAACCTGAAGCTATTGAGTGATGCTTCATCATAATCGGTTGATGCTACGATGTATCGTCAGATGATTGGGTCCTTGATGTACCTAATGAACACGAGACCAAACATTTGCTTTGCTGTGAACACCTTGAGCCAATTCTTGACAGATCCGAGAAATGTTCACTTGATTGCCGCAAAGCATGTTCTGAGGTACCTGAGGGGTACAATTGACTATGGGCTCAAGTACGATGCGAATCAGAAGATTAACTTGGAGGGTTATGTTGATTCAGATTGGGCAGGCAGTGCCATCGATAGGAAGAGCACTTCAGGGTGTTGCTTCAGTATGGGATCAGGTGTGATCTCTTGGTTTAGCAGGAAGAAATCCTGTGTGGCACTGAGTACAGCTGAAGCAGAGTATGTCACAGCTTGTTCAGCTAGTTTTGAGGTAGTATGGCTGAGGAAGCTACTCTCTGATTTATTTGATCTCCAGTTAGATTCTACTTGTATACATTGTGACAACCAGAGTTGCGTGAAGTTTTCAGAGAATCTAGTGTTCCACAACAAGTCGAAGCATATCGAGATCAAGTATCACTATATCAGGGATATGGTGCAGAGGGGAGCAGTGAATCTCCAGTATGTTGTGATGGAGGAACAGATAGCTGATTTGTTGACAAAGCCATTGGCTAGGGTGAAGTTCAAGTACTTCAGGGAGAAGCTTAGTGTTCTCCAAATCGAGCTTTCCTCCAAGGGAAAGGGATGAGTCCCATAGCCATTCTGACATGGTGAGAGGATTGGTTCCTTCCATGGTTAGATGTAAGGGCTGAGCCATTCTGTTATGGTGAGAGGATTGGTTCCTTCCATGACAGATATGAGTGTTGAGATCCATAGCCATTTTGACGAGTAGGTCAGATGTAAGGGCTGAGCCATTCTGTCATGGTGAGAGGATTTGGTTCCTTGCATGTCATATGTGAGTGCTGGCCATTCTGACGAGTAGGTCAGATGTAAGGGCTACCGCCATTCTGACGAGGAGGTCAGATGTAAGGGCTGAGCCATTCTATCATGGCTAAAGGATTAGGTTCCTCCCATGTCAGATGTGAGTGCTGGACATTTTGTCACGTAGGACAGATGTAAGGGCTACTGACACTCTCCGAGAGAGTCGAGGCACCTGGTCCATTACCAGGTAGCTCAGTTTAAGACTGGGGGCCATTTTGACGAGGGTGTAGGATTTGGTTCCTACCAGGTCAGATGTGAGTGCTGTGCCTTTCTGATGAGTAGGTCAGATGTGAGTGCTGGCCATTCTGGTGTAGGATGAGCTCCTACACAAATATAAGGGCTACTGCCTTTTTGACGAGTAGTTCAGATGTGAGTTGGCCATTCTGATGTGATTATAATATTAGGTCCTATATGATTAGATATAAGGGCTACCACCTTTCTGAGGAGGGTGTAGGATTTGGTTTCTACCAGGTCAGATGTGAGTGCTGGCCATTCTGATGAGTAGGTCAAATATAAGGGTTACCAAATACCTACGAGGAGGTAGGCCTACCACCAGCATGAAAGAAGGATGGCTCTGTAGAACTTCCTGTGACAAGAAGAATCATGAGATAGCACACATGATGATGATTAGATGAGATCCAGATTGAGCTATGATCCAGATCCAGTTATGATGACTTCAAGAGATCCAGATCGAGTGATGATCTAGATCCAGCAGTGATGATCCAGATCCAGCAGTGATGATCCAGATCGAGTGATGATCCAGATCCAGTCCAGTGATGATGATCTAGATCGAGTGACGATCCAGATCCAGTCTAGTGATGATGATCCAGATCCAGTAGTGATGATCCAGATCTAGAAAAGAATATGGCTTGAAGACGAAGAAGACTTGAAGATGAAGATGACAAGATGATCCAGTTGATGCAGAGAAGAAGACCAGTGCTGAAAATTGTGTCGAAAGAATACCTTCCTAGTTAAGAGGGAGTGTTGATGTATTTGTAACTTCAGAATGTATTAATCTATGTATCTTATGTCTTGTAACCCGATGTTTATTCCGTGATGTATCTATTATGTAATTGAGTCATGTTGTCATGCCCCGATGTTTCGATCTGGAGAATCTATAATGTAAACAAGTCATGTCAAGTCATAGTGGGTAACCCTCCGATTGTCTAAGGATTAAAGTCCCCGCAGCTTCGGGGCACTAGGGTTATTAGACTTTCCTAGTAGAGGTCGGCCTTGGTAGGGTTTTAGTCATGCTGGGATTAATATAAATAGAGAGATGGAGTCTCTATTTGACATACAACTCATACACACTCAAGTGTAGTGCATAGTTGAGGAAGGAGAAGACAATGGGGCCAGACAAGAAGAAGATTACTGTTGTCGGGAGTGCACCTTAATATTTTGGGGTTTTACCTTTTGTGTTGATTCTATCTCTGAGGAAGTTGTGGGGTTTTCTCCTTTATGGTTTCCTCGAGGAAAAACACTGTGTTCATTGTCTCTTGTGTTTGATTGTTGTGCTTGTTATTCTCTTAGTTAAAGATCCTAATAATGCTAGCTTAATGTTGAAAAACTAACAATGGGGGTAGAAGATTTGCATCTTGAATAGTTAGATGTAAAAACATCCTTTATCCATGGGGATTTGGAGGAAGATATTTATATGCAGCAGCCACAAGGGTATGAGGTCAAAGGGAAGGAGAATTTGGTTTGCAGGTTGAAGAAGAGCTTGTATGGACTGAAGCAAGCTCCAAGGTAGTGGTATTTAAAATTTGATAAGTTTATGACAGAACAAGGTTATGATAGATGTCATTATGATCACTGTGTTTATTTCAAGAGGCTAGATAACAAAAGATATATTATCTTGTTATTGTATGTGGATGACATGCTTGTTGCAGGGTCTAACATGCAGGATATAAATGTGCTCAAAAGAAAACTAGCTAAATAATTTGTGATGGAGGATTTGGGTTTTGCAAATCAAATCCTTGGTATGAGAATAACAAGAGACAGGACAAATCGTAAATTGACATTGTCTCAAGGTGAGTACATAGAAAAGGTGTTGCAGAGGTTTAGAATGCAGAATGCAAAACCAGTCAGTACACCTTTGGCGAGCCATTTCAAACTAAGCAAGGATATGTGTCCAGAGACACAGGAAGAGATAGATTACATGTCCAAGATTCCCTATTCATCAACGGTTGGGAGCTTGATGTATGCCATGGTGTGCACAAGACCAGATATTGAACATGCAGTGGGAGTTGTGAGCAGGTATATGAATAATCCAGTTAAAGAGCATTGGAAAGCAGTACAGTGCATTCTCAGGTATTTGAGAGGTACCACTTCTCATGCATTATGTTTTGGAGGTTCAGACACTATTCTACAGGGATATGTTGCTGCAGATATGGCTGGTGATAAAGATAGCAGGAGGAGCACCACAGGGTATGTGTTTACTATAGGTGGAAGAACAATAAGTTGGATTTCAAAACTACAACAGGTTGTTGCACTTTCAACAACGAAAGTAGAGTATGTTGCTACTACAGAGGCTAGTAAGGAGATGATTTGGTTGCAGAGGTTCATGGAAGAATTGGGTAAGAATCAGGAGAATAGTAGGTTGTACAGTGATAGCCAAAGTTCCATTCATCTTGCAAATAACTCAGCCTTTCATTCAAGGACTAAAAATATACAGCTTAAGTACCACTTCATAAGATTTGTTCTAGATGAAGAATTGTTAAAACTGGAAAAGATACATACTAGCCAGAATCCTGCAGACATGTTGACAAAGGGAGTAACCAGAGAGAAACTGAGTTCCTTCTCGGTTTCTATGGGCCTTCAAGCATGAAGGTGAAAAGAATAAATTTTCCAAGTCCAAGGTCCAGAGCATAGTCCAACAAGTGCAGTAGTAGTGGAGTTGATGTGATCAATCTCCAAGTGGGAGATTGTTGGTTGTGGAGCCGAATCTTCTAGATCCAGAGATATTATTTAGTTCTGATTGTAACCCAGGAGTACTGTACACTCATTCCCCTTTCCTTGGGGTTTGGAGCAGCGCCCCGAAAAAGGGGGTTCGGGGTCAGCGCCCTCGAGAAACAGGGGTTCGGGGGTGGAGCCTCCAGGAATTTTTTTTGGGATGTGTGTTGGCCACAGTATTGCGGACCCATGGTATTGGGTTAACCCTAGAATTTTCCCATTGTATTTCCCCTATAAAAGAAAGCATTGTAAAACGACTGTGTATGGTATTGTATTGTATTGGAAGAGAGACTGTGAGAGCGTGAAGAGGAAGTGCAGCAGTTTTTCTGTAGGGTGTATCCTTTCATCTTTCTAGAATGTAATAAAAGGACTGGCAATTTATTTGTGGATGTAGCCCATCGTTTGGGTGAACCACGTTATATTTGTGTCTCTCTGAAATGTTTTAATGTGTTTTGCATCTTGTTTATTGCTTTAATTGTATATCTGTTATTGCTATGCGGTCTTGTTTCCTAACAATAGTCTGTGGATCGAGGAAGCGAGGCTAAGAAGAAAGCACTGGGTGCGCTGGAGGCGTCAAATGGGAGTCATGATCGAAGGTTGAGGATGATCAAAGGGCAGAGCAATGGTGTCAAACCATTCCACACGGCGACCATGCCCGACCCAAGCTGCTTCTTCAGATTTGCGAAATAGTTTAAAGAACGGATGTATCCAACGGTCGAGATTGGGACCCAAGAAGATCTACGACTGAGAACGATTTCGCATCCCAAACTAGCGAGGATGAAAGCAACAATTCAGCATTGTGAAAAGTGGTACGGGTCGTTTTGATCGACGGTGCGTATGAGATCGGAGGGAGATCGATGATCATAGTTTATTTCGCCATCTAGAGTAGCACGGAGGAAAAAAGGACCTCACTTCACGAAGAATGGTGGGGTCCATCCGGATCGATGGTTGTGAAGGAAGTCAGTCTCGATCAATGGTTGGGATGTGCACACGCTAGGTAAGGAAAGACGTGGCATGAAGGACCCCACATATCTACGGTTTAGGTCGCGAAGAGTAAAATCTACAGTACAAACTGCCTAAGAAATGCACGAAGGTTATGATTGGGTGAAAAGCTATAAAGAAGGCCCACATGAAGCTGCAAAGATTTGTCTTTTCTGAAACCTCGAAGCCGTCGAATATCCAACCACATCTAGAGTGCCAGCCCGTACCGCCCAGGAGACTGTGTTACAAAACAAGGTAAGCCCTTGATACCTCCTCAGTGTTATTTGAAAATGGACGAAATAGGAGTGGTAGGAGTGAGAGATGATGTAGAGCCTGAGGTCGCAGGTTGAAGGACAGAAGAGAGCCTGTTGGATGAAAATGTTGATATTTTTGATACCATCCTGGTGGGAGAAGCTATTGAAACCGCCAGAGGCAAATTGGAAGCTCTTAAGAACTGACGTAGAGATACCTGCGATGTTTTTAAATCTTTCTTAAACTTCTTCTCTGTTGTTGAAACCCCCCATTGCCCTGAATTTGTTGAATGGCGTGCAAATAATTTCTCTGTCACCAAAGGCGTTATTATGGATAAGTCTAAGTCTAAAATCCTTTTCCCAATTCAAGCTTCTGTCATCCGAAAAGCGCTGGATATCCCAAATGAATTCACCCATATAGCCCAAGACTACCGAGAAAGAGACATTGTGCGTTGTTTTAGAGAGTCTACTGACGAAAGTAAAGAAGCCTTCCTGAAGGCATGTTATAAACCCAATGGAGAACCCATCGACCTATCTTACCCTATCGACCTCATCCAATTCAATGAAGAAACTCAGTCGTGTATATCCCTGGCCAGTCAACTCCTAGGTCTAGATACCAATGCGTACGTCCCAGAGTCATTGCTGAATCTTTTGTTCGTCTTAAGTACTTGTCCGACTGAACCTAAATTGCCTATACAATTCGGTCAATCTTGTTGCCTTAGATTTAATGAGTTCCTGGACAAGAACATCTGTTCTCAGTTAACGAACTTCCACGACACTAGAATGTTCAGATTCCAGTCCCTTTTGCTGAGGATGTTCATAGCCTATAATGAGGAGGACCTACAAGTATCAGAATTGGCAATCACTGTTGATATGGCCATAGATTACTATAAATTCATGAACCAGTTTATGGCCGAAATATATGAACTCTTATTTCAGGAAAGGCTACCTAGGGTGTTTCCTAAGATGAGGCAAATGCTGCAACTGTCAAATAGCAAGAAGATAGGAGACTGGTTCCTCACAAAATTTGGAACGACCATAAGGTTGTATGGCTTTGTACATCCACCCTACATCCTGCCAGCTTTTCTAACCCCCAGGGTTTTCTCCCTGGAATTAATCCAGGAGAAACTCATTGTCGAAGAAGAACACTTCTTGAACTTTAAGAAAATTTCAAGTTTGATTTTTCCATGGGAATTAAAACCATACACAATTAGAAGCAGGGCTGCTTTTCCCCTGGTCACCAACTTGCTTAGAGGCATGGAGTTTTCCACAGAATAAGCAATAAATTATGATCCTCACCAGGTGATTTCCAAAAGAAGGAAAGCTCACAAATGCAGGCCCTTTGACCACACTGAGATACCTAGACTTAGAGAAGCGGTGAATTGGGACGATTTCCCTAATCCTGCCCCAATGGATACCAGCGCAGAACAGGACATTGGTTCACAGCTACCAGGGTTAGTTTCTCCCCAAAGAGAGTTGGCTATAGTAGTTGCGATAGCAGGTGGATTCTCATCACTGGTTAGATATTTGGCAAGTTCAATGAAAAGAGGGGATCTAGGGCCCATGGACACTGCCAACATGCCCAAGAAACAGAAGGTGGAACCGGGACAACAATTGGTGCAGGTCAAAGAGGATAGGTAAAGAAGAAGAATTTAATAAAATAACAACGACAGGAAGATCCCAAGGCATCCGAATTGCAAATACAAGAGTATGTATTTGACGGACAGACTCCGAGCAAGCAGCGCCCAAAGAAGAATGGCTGAGGTATTACCAAGAGAGGGATGATAAAACCTTTGAGGAGACAACAGAACTATAAAACGAAGCCTCGCGGTTGCCTCACCCCAATGTGGCACTAAAAACTGTAAGGGATCATGCCATTGATACCCTTAACTTAGTCTTGGCAATGGGGAACAAGGTGTCCGAGGTTAGTGTGAACCTTTCAAAGGTTCCCACTACTGACATCATACACTTGAACAAAGAGACTGGGGATATACTGAATACCAGACTACTTAAAGCTACCATATAGATGTCTAAGTTGGAGGAGAATAGGGCGAAAAATTCAAATATTTTAAGGAAGGTGAGAGTGGATCTGCGCAGAAAGTAAGTTTGGCTCAGAAATTGCTCAATGACAAAGAAAAGGAGATCCAGACCTTGAAAAGGAAGTTAAAAATCCCTGGCACCCAGCTCGCTCAAGCAGATGAATTGGATGACTTCGAAAGGGAAAAATAGGTATTGAACTTCGAGCTTACTGACTGCAAGGCCAAGCTACTGAAGCTTGAAGAAAAGGGAAGATAGTGGGAAGCAGATATCCAGCTTTTGAAGAATAGCGAGGCAGAATTGAAAAACATATTAGCAATGAAGGAAAATGAGCTTCAAAGCAGAAGCATGAAGAATACAATTTAGTCTACAGGTATGGTTGGAGAGATAGATACCAACTCCCTCTTCAGAGCAATGTCCCAGATAGGCTTAAAGGATACCGAGCTCATTAAACTGAAACAACAGATTGAGGAACTGGAAAAGGAAAGAGTCAAAGGGGAATGAGGAATGACGAAGACAAAAGTCAGAGGATAAATGCCAAGAACTAGCTCAACAAAATGCTAAATTGAGCCAACATGTGGTTGGCAAACTTGCCTTGCAAGGCGCTAGGTATTTGATCTGGAATTAAATCACCATGGAAGCTGACAAATTCTGGCCCTACCTAGATATTATTGAAGATCAGGAAATTGCTATGAGAGAAGCCAAGAAACAAGCCCAGATAGTATTGGCAGAAGTGAACAAAAGGCCCTTGGTGACCGCAAAGAACGCCATAACCTTCTTGAGCTCTATGTTAGATGGGTCCGCTAGCAGATATGGTATTCAAAATAGGATCATTGTTGTCTCTGGAGCCATAAATATAGTGGCTAAGCACAGGATGATGGAGATGGTACGGGCCAAAATAGAAGTTACTGAGCACAAAGTCCGAGAAGTCGTCGAGTTATTTAGACCACTGGTAAGCAGAGGGATCCCCTTTTTCTTGGAAGAAAAGGGTCCTTTAATGTCTTAGAAGGAGTATTAGGAGTGCCTAGTGCACTATCGATTGGACCACAACAAATTTGGAGATATGCAAAAAGCGTTGTCAGGGAAGGTCGTTTTTGACAAATTGGCCAGTGATTTTGAGTTATTGTTTGATTTTAAAGCCGCATGCTCCAAAGTCCCCAAGATTCCATACCCGGAAACGATGGAGCTCCAAGCGCAAGCATACGACATGATGGCTGTGACCATGCCTGGTCCCTATTTATGGAGAGTCATCCAACAATATGGGTCACCCAAACTCAAAGCGCACTCGTAGAAGTGACAATGATGGTACGCGGGAAATTTTCTCTGCGTCGCATGCCCTTCCCAACGGTCACTTTTCTCAGAGCTTTGTATAGTCATCACCCGCAAGATGGAATTACGGGATGCTCTCGTGCCTATTTCATCCCGTGTTTCACATTTCATTGTTTGTTCATTTCATGCAATTTGCAGCCAATGTGCCACCTAAGAGGTTGTTAGAGGATGTCCTTCTGATTGTAACAAATTTTGATTCCTGGATGTCGGTCTGGGAAAACCAAATACTATAAATATACCTCCTGAAGAAGGAGAAAGGGTTGAAACCATTATAATTTTTGCTGTGTGTGTTTTTCAAGAGAATTTTAATATAATTGTAGAGCCAAGGTCGGTGTTTTCATACAGGGATTCATGTGTCGTTCGCACTTACAGTCTGTTATTTCCTTTCTTATGTGAATGTTTTTCCAGTTTATCTCTCATGTTTTGTTTTTTTTCATATCTGATACTTAGGGTATAATAGCTCGGAATTCATACTTGCTATGCTCAGTCTATTGTTTCAGGTATTCACCAAAGTTTTCTTCTAAAATTGATACATAATTCATTTTTTGCAATGCTCTGTGTTGATGGTCTGTTCATGTTTCTCCTTTCCACCAGAAAATTATGAATCGACTGTGATTGAGTGGATACCTTGCCCCTGTGTTGAAATCGCTTGAATTAAGTTTTGATTATTCCTATTGTATGTCTTGACTCCATTACCCAATGGTACTGTGTTTTGTTTCAACCAATTTTACAAACAATTTATAGTTTCATTTGTATATATATATATATATATATATATATATATATATATATCTGGCATTGTTGACATTTGGTGAGAGATCCCTCACGGAAGAGTAGAAATCCAGTTCTCTCTTCGAAAGTGGTTTTGCTGTTACCCGGGAGAGGGCCTTCCACAACCTTTGGGCTCAATTCTAGTGCTAACAAAATAAATGCATAAGTTATAGTGACTGGTGACTTCAACATCGACATGTTGAAGGAAACACCATCAAAAAATAAATTGCAATCATTCATGCAAAGGGAAGGCCTTAGATTGAAAACAACAAAACCAATGACTAGTGTTGGTTCAATGCTCAACCACTTTTGGACAAAACTAGATGATGATGGTGTTGCATTTAATGTTTCAGATGCTTATTGGATAGACCACTATATGAGCTTTCTGTCAACCTCTTCCAAAAGAAGTTGATTCGTTTCCTTTTTACAACACTTTAATGTTAAATGATATTTTATTTCCATCTACTTGTTCCATTGTCTATTGCTATGAGACTAACCATATTGATATTGAATACTAGACTATTTATAGCTTCCTTCAGTGCACACCTCAACATTATAAGTACTCATATCAAAGGTAATAATCTATTTTTATTATTATAAACACAATTGGCAAAAAAATATTATCAAGATATTTGGACATTTGTTCATGTAGTTGTTAGGAGTGAGATACAACTCCCAATATTGGAACAACCCTCTCACCCTTAACCAAAGTGATTGTATTTGAATTCTTTTAGCTAAGTTCGAAATGCTACTAACTGTTGAGTTGGAAGTGCTACGAAATGTTTGGATTGGTTTTTTCCTTAGATAATTGAGGTGATTTCCCTTAGTGTTAAACAATCTCTAAGTGTGTACCAACAGTTGATTGTAATTTACTACCCTAATGTTATACTCTAACTTCGATGAAATATCTCACTTTGTTTCCCTCTTATTGTTGTACGGGACTATGCCCTCAATCCTCTACGTGATTATTTATCACATGTTTAACATCCAAAAAACAATAATTATTCCAAGGCATATGTAGACTCTCTTGATACAAGTATTCACTTCATATCTCAACTCTATAAAAATGTGGAACATAGGTAGACAACTGAAAACTTCTTTCAAGAAAATCAACAATTTCTCTTGCATTTTTCGAATAAGCATTTGCAGTAAATGGCACCCTGTAATACAACTTAACATATTTGTATTTGATATCCAAAAGATGTAATTTAGATTTCCCTCTTCAAAAGGTATTGAAACACAAAGATATTGTTTTCAATATCGCAAATGCTTACTACACTGATCATTCTGTAAATTTTTTATTGATATGTAATAGAAATGCATAGTATATATTCTTGATTTGCATTATCTAATCTTCTTAAGAAATACAATTTCTAATTAGCTTCATGATGCCATATTTGAATAGAATTAAAATCAACTACTACTCTTTCTTCTGCAAATTTAGTGCACTTCAGGCTATAGTTATCTGCGTGTTTAATACTAATGACAAGCTAAATTCAGCTAAGTTTTTTGCATCTGCAACATTAATGTGACAACTATTAGTTTAAATTCTGTTGAATTTTCACATATTATTACAATCTATCTGTTTGCTGTCAAATTCTAGTTTTTTTGGTGTTGAATTTTTTTTTTTATTCTTCTTGCTTAGTTATATACACTTTCTTTTTCCCACGATTGAAAACTAAAAAAACAAGAAGCATGATTGCTATAAAGAGTCTCCTTAGGCAAACTATTCACTTCCTATCTCCATTTTTTAATAATGCAGAATATGCTTAGGGTATTGAAAATGTCTTAGTAGCAAATCATTTTGTTGAAGCCTTAATTGTAAATGGGAATTTCCTCAAGCGAGTATCTATTCAACTAAAATTCATGATACTACATAGACTTTGGTCTGTGCATATGTCAGAAATCCAACCAAAGAATTGTAGACGTTTTCCCCCCTCCTTGGTTTTATGTTATCGGTCTGTTGCCAATTTTTTCCCTCTCTTTTCAATCACTTCTTCTCTTTACACTAATGAACAATATTAGGTACATCTTATTTCCATGCTACTTTGTACATGTGTTTCTTTTGAAACTCAAGTTTAAAATTGCAACTGAAAACAACAAACAAAACAGCCTGTGCATGTTGCAAAATACACTGAAAATGGCATCAAAAGGCCTGAGCTAAAAAACATGTAAGTTCAGTCCATCCAACGGACCAACAGCGAAGTCAAACATTGACTTTGCTGTTGGAGAACGTACATGTTTGTTAAGGATGGCCCATCAAAAGCAAATAACCCAATAACAAAAAAAAATTCCTTGCCTCTCCACAACACAATAGAAACAATATCGACACTAAACAAGTGGAAAATGGATACAAATTCAACTACTAAAAGTCCAAAAAGGTATGCACGTATTTTAGTTCTATTTGCTTTTCGCATAATTCTGAACACATGAAACTTCTCAAATCTCCACCTTGTTTTAGTTTTTTCTAACAAAAAAAACATAATAGAACTTTTGCATTGACAAATACTTCCTCAAACCTGATCTAAGTTTCAAAATATTTTCTATTGATTCCTGCTAATTGTTTTTTCCCATTTTTTTTTAATCTATGGAAATAGTAGACTAAGACAAATCCCTGCATAAGCAACTACTATTATAGAGTTATGCAAAACAACAAAAAAGACTGTTTTTGAAGGAGACATCTTGGTCAAGTATATGGCCTCGCACAGAACAAAATCCGAACATCTCTTGCAAAGGCACAAATATTGCATCCATACTTTGTTGATAGAAACGTGCTAAGGACAATTACAGCTGGAATAAATGGAAACTTGATTAAGCGATTTGGAACCTATTTATCAACCAAAAAAAGTCTAAGAATCACTCGTTTTGGACTCAAGAAAAAAGGGCAATATAACAGAGGTGATGCTAAGTACTCAATAGTCATATTCCCACATACAATAGATGAGAAAATTGATCAGGTCTTTAAAGTGAGGAAACTTGCTACAGATATGACAATTGTTGAGTTGTTGTCATCAAACGAGTCCTACGATGTTGTCTTGATTGTAGCATGATTGCCGTTGCATGTGAATACAACAACAGGAAGTTTCATTTTTATATCAAATATGGTGAAACAACTAATGACCATGCCACTGTAAATATCCTACCTGC
The DNA here is from genome assembly GCA_001517045.1 of Pseudotsuga menziesii. Lineage (NCBI taxonomy): Eukaryota > Viridiplantae > Streptophyta > Pinopsida > Pinales > Pinaceae > Pseudotsuga > Pseudotsuga menziesii. The sequence goes on along the minus strand of LPNX010324528.1, from coordinate 44,433 downwards.
ATAGATAATGTCTCTTGAAAAACTGTTCTTCGTTAAAATCAAACAAAATTTTCACTCTTTCATATAAACAACTAAACGAAAAAAGCACACTCAAATAGATTCAACAATTTCCAATTGCAACATATGCTCATTGTTTGTTGTCTTTTTCTATTGCAGTTGTAGGTCACCGAAGGAAAAAAAAGAATTGTTTTTTGTGAATTCAAGAACATCTTACATGTGACAATCCTCCACTCTACTTGTTTAAGAACATTGTCTGAAATGAAACTAAAGGAAGCCACATGCTCCGGACTTGTGCATCCACCTTTATTGATCATCTTAATTATGAATACGCAACTTAGAGTTTGGTGCCAATCATTGACTCAAAGAAACGGGTCTGTTGCAAAACTACCTCTTTCTCATGACATCAACAATAACAAAAGAAAACATTTTACTTTGCTACAAAGTAGATCCATTGCTTCACACCATCTTCTTCTTCTTTTTCCTCTTATTCATTGTCTACTAACATTGACTTTGTTTTTCACCATAGGGTTTAGTAAAAAAAAGAAATATTGCTTGCATTGCAACATATTGTATATTCCAAGCCTATAACTCTGTTCACAACACTCTTATTACTCATCTTACAAGCTTTGTTGTTGCAATGTCTCTTTGTTTTCCCCCCTCCTTGGATATAGAGGATCCATCATCATACCAAAACAATCTACTAGAGATTGTCTTGATCTACATTGACATGAATCTCAATTTAAGCAATTAATTTACAATTTTTTTGTTCTCACTTTAAGGTACTGGTGTTTTTTTTAAGTAGATTGAGGAATATGCCAAAACAAACAGAACTACTAGAAATAAAACATATTGAGCAATATGGTTCCTAGAATCAAATTATAATGGTTTATTGTTTGTATAATATATGATTCCAAAAGTCAAAATATCATAAGAAAGTTAAATTTTTTATGAGTCTCAATTTTTTCACTTTTTTATGGATGAAATCTTCCTTAAATTTTTTTATTGACATTGAAATGTTGGATTTGTTCAAATCATTGTTTTTAATGCATAAATGAATTCAACGATCTCTAATACAGTTATTGCAACTTGATTTTAGATGCATTCCATCAATCCAAAACCATTTTAATGGAATTCCATTTGCATTATTTTTTTAGCAGCATAGAAAGATCAAATTATAATAATGTTTATCCTGTAACTTAGTTTATATGCTGTTGTCCTTAGTTTTACTGTAAAACACATTGCTTCAAATTATTCTCCAATCATGCATTAGGTGTCATTCATTTCAAGTCATTCTTTCAGTTTGTTGGTATTTATAGACATTGCTATACACTAGCAACAACCACATTAAATTAATGATGTGTATGAATACGCCTATAGGCGTAAATTTAAGCACATACTATAGGGAAAAACATTAATACAAAAAGTATGTGCCTAAATTTACGCCTATCGACGTATTCAGACACATTATTAATTTAATGTGGTTGTTGCTAGTAACGGGTGCGCGCATAGACATATCTACAAAGTATTAATAGAAATAATATTGTTATTTTAATTATAATATATAATAAATAATATTTAATATATTTATTACCATATTATTTAATTACTATAAAACATAATATACTTAAAATATTATTAATACAATGTTTTTCTGTATAGTATATATGAAAAATATATCATGAAGTTAATTATATCCAATATTTATTATTGACATGTTATAAACTAACCTAATAACAGATATCATCACAAATTCATAATGTAACCTAGCCATAATGTTCCATACCATGTTATTGATGTACCAAGTCAACATATGTTCATTATTATTAGAATGAAGATGATCAACGTCACAATGTGACATAACCAACGTTTTTCTCTATAGTATGTATTGTGTCGCAAAACATATGAAGATGTGACATGAAACCCTTGCAAACTGTGACAATGTGACATAGCCTTTGTTTAATTTCACAACGTGACAAATAAATTGGGGAATGCAAGCATTCAAATACTATGTAGGAGGTTCACAAAGGGTTATGATAAATTACATCATTCGTCACATTGGAAACAATTATAGTTCTGATTATGTTGGGATGCAATGTTCATGATGGTTTATGTGTCTTTACTACATACCACATTGGTTATGATAATATATGGTTGTGTTTCTCAAAATATGGTTATTGGTCAAAATATTGACCAATAACCATAGTAACCTAGCCATAACGTTCCATAACATATTATTGATGTACCAAGTCAAGATATGTTCTTTATTATGTTTTTATCTATATTATGTATTGTGTCGCAGAACATATGAAGATCTCACATCAAATCGTGAGCCAAATTGTGACAATGTGACATACCCTTTGTTTAATTTCATAATGTGACAAAGACATTGGGGAATGCAAGCATTCAAATACGGCATCCGAGGTTGCCAAATGGTTTGAAAATGTCACATTGCAACGTTAGGATTTTTAATCAAATAATAATATGTTGGTGAAAGGTTTGTCACATCGCAACGTTAGGATTTTTAACCAAAGAATAATATGTTGGTGAAAGGTTTTATTAGATTCTAATAGTACAAAAGTTGTCTAATTGTCATCTTGCATTATCAAATCGTTCCCTAATTGGTTTTGTGAGATTATGTAATTCATTGTAATGTTGGATTGTAAGTTTTTTTCATGGTTGGGTCTAGCTATGTATGCAATGGTTTTCATGTTCTATTTCAACATACATAAAGTATTGATAGAAATAATATTGTTTAATTATGTCTAATAAATAATATCATTTATTTATTACCACATTATTTAATTAATATAAAACATTAAATAAAACATAATATAGGTAAAATATTATTAATACAATGTTTTTCCCTATAATATATATGAAAAATATATCACGAAGTTAATTATATCCAATATTATTTATTTTATATGTTAAGCATACTTTATTATTTAATACTTTCACAATTACTTATTTTAATATCGATTTGTAATTAATTACATGATATCATTTAAATAATTTGTCGCAATATTACAATTAGTAAGACATATCACAATGTGACATAACCCTTGATTAACGTTGCTAATGTAACATAACTGTGATAAACGACACAATGCGACAAAACGCTTATTAAACGCCCACTCTCGCATTATTAATGTGTCACATCTTTGGTTGTGTTGACATATACCAACCAAACACTGTAACAAACCATGGTTTAATGTCGTAAGGTGATATAACCCTTGATAACGTCGCAGTGAAACGTAAACCTTGATAAACATCATAATGCGACATAACATTTTGATATGTAACATAAACTGTGTTAAACGTCACAATGCGACATAACGCTTATTAAACGTCCACTATCACATTATTAATGTGTCTTCCCTATGGTTGTGTTGACATATACCAACCAAACACTGTAATAAACCATGGCTTAACGTTGTAATGTGATATAACCCTTGATAACGTCGGAGTGAAATGTAAACCTTGAAAAGCATTACAATGCGACATACATTCTACATTACTATGTAGAATGTGGATGCTTTAAACCATTTTTTTTGTCAAACGTCTCTCTCTCTCTCTCTCTCTATATATATATATATATGAATAAAATTCTTAGAGAAATTTTCTAAACATCCAAAGACACACTATTAACGTCATAGTGAAACATAAACCTTGATAAACATCACAATCCGACATAACATTCTACATTACTGTGTAGAATGTGGATGGTTTCAACCATTTCTTTTGTGAAACAACTATATATATATCAAGATAATTCTTAAAGAAATTTTCTCGACATCCAAACAGACATTATTAATGTGTCAAATATTGGACATTATTACAATGTGACATAACCCTTGGCGGATATCACAATGTGACACAACCCTTGATGAATGTCGCTAATGTAACATAACATGTGATGAACATCACATTGCGACATAATTGCCATGTTGCATTATGGCTATGTTGAGTAATGTGGTAATGTGACAATATGTAAGTCATTGTAATGTTGCACAATGATTAGGTGTAGTGAAATTTTCAGGTGTTAACTCTGTTTTGACATAAACGAAGGGTTATGTTCGATTATGTTGTTTCTGTAAGAATATATTGTATTATGGTTATGTTAATTAATGTGGTTCATTGCATTGCAACATTAAAAGTAATTTCATAAGACAATTATATGTTTAATGTATGAAGTGCTATGGTGGATCATCATAGTGAGTGAGCATCAAGTTGAATTGTGACATTGTTGTATGGTCATGATGGTTACTGGATTTTTGTTACATGATGCCATTAATTAAATTGTTTTGTAGTAGTTGGGTTTAGTTTTATTTTGAATTTATTATTGCATTCTGAAATCGATGAAGGGCTATCTTGGATTCTGATGTTCATTGCTGCTTATGGTGTCTTGTGACATGCGGTGTATAGAAAGTCATCATAAATTACAAGATCGTTAGTTATGTTGTTTTCATTTGAACAAGGCGTGAATGTCAATTGTGGAGCAAATATGGAATATCTTTGTTATTTCAAGTGGGAATAATTGTTATATAATCTGCAATGTTTGTACCGAGATGTTTTCGTAGACTGGAATACTGCAACAATTGTTTAATTGATGTTTATTTAATGTGAAACTAAATTATTTTCTAAGCAGATTCAGTTCCATATATTTTATGATTTGTGATATTTATGAAAAAATAAAAATTTTAAACGAATACAAAAAGTAACAATTTCAATATAATAGTAAGCAATGCATCCATGAATATGATGTAAATGAATGTATGGATTGTTAAAATGAGGAAATCTAGGAATTTAATTGCAACAATTACATATATTATTTATATTGTTACTTGAGAAAGTGAAATATTGTATTGATTATTTAAATTGTAATTTGAGCAACTGATATATGCAATTGTTGAAAAACATTTGACATTATGTCAACTTAGTACGGAAAGTCATCATAAATTACCTTATCGTCAGTTATGGAATATCTTTGTTATTTCAAGTGCAAAAAATGTGTTCTTTAATGTGCAATGTTTGTTATCATACCGAGCTGAAATCGAATGCTTTGTTTATTCATTTGTTGATAATGCAATCTTTTAGTGTGTGAGGTCAAGATATGTAATATTAGTTGTACTATTTAAAAGATGCAAAGTATTGTTTCCATTAAATTCTCGATATAGCCAATAAATTTTGATGTTATACAGTAAATAAATCTGTTTATTTTAGATCAGAAGAAATAAAAATAGTGATTTGAAGCAAAAAATTCGAACATACCACTCCAAATTTCCATATCCTTTATAAAAAGCTTCATGGGCTGAAGACATGTTTTATTTGAAACCAAAACACACCAAAATTTGCACAAAGTGCAAAAACTATGTTTATATAAACTATAAAACAATTTCTATTAGAATTTATTATAATTATTTAATAGATATTATTTAATAGTTATTTAAGGATGAGCAATATATTTAGTTGTAAAAATCTAAAATCTAAACCATTTTTTTATTAATCAAAATTATTAAGTATTATTAATATATATAATATTAATTGAACTTATAAAAAAACATAATTAATTATAAATAATATAATGCAATTATAATATTATATTCTAATGTATCTCTCTATATATAGTGATATTCACAATTAACATGTTAATAAAAAGAATACAGAATAAATTTATTATAATAATTAATTATGAATAATTTTTAAAATTATTATAATTAATTACGATGTTTTAAATATTATTATTTATAATATTATAATATTAATTAAATATTTATAATATACAATTTATTAAAAAATAGTCTCATTAAACAAAATAGCATTGATAAAAGTATATTAATTAATTAATAATATAATAATAATTAATTAAAATAATGTCATTGAATTATAATGTTATATATTAATCAAATACTTATAATATTATTAATTATATTATATTATAATATTATTAATTATATTATATTATAATATGAATATGGTATTTAATTAAAATATTATAATTAAAGTAATAATAAAATAATATTGTTGTTATGGGTGTGGTTCATTGGTCATACTTAACCATGCTTTACTTTGGTGAATCACATGGCCATAGTTGATAATGCAACAAGAAATTTTCTAAACATCCAAAAACACATTATTAATGTGTCCAATCTTGGGCATTATCGCAATGTTACATAACCCTTGACAAATATGAGAACATGACAAAACCCTTGATGAATGTCGGTATTGTAACATAATCCGTGATAAACGTCACAATGTGACATAACGCTTATTAAACGCCCACTATCACATTATTAATGTGTTACATCCTTGGTTGGGTTGACATATACCAACCAAACACTGTAACAAACCATGGCTTAACATCGTAATGCAATATAACCCTCGATAACATCACATTGAAACGTCAACATTGATAAACATCACAATGTGACATAACCCTTGACAAATATGACAATGTGACATAACCCTTGACAAATATCACAATGTGACATAACCCTTGATGACTGTCGCTAATGTAACATAACTTTTTATAAACGTCACAATGCGACATAACGCTTATTAAACACCCACTGTAACAAACCATGGCTTAACATCGTAATGTGATATAACCCTCGATAATGTCATAGTGAAATGTAAACCTTGATAAACATCATAATCCGACATAACCCTTCACAAATATCACAATGTGCATAACCCTTGATGAATGTCGCTAATGTAACATAACCCATGATAAATGTCATAATGCGACATAAAGCTTATTAAACGCCAACTGTAACAAACCATGGCTTAATCATAATGCGATAGAACGCTCGATAACATCACACTGAAACGTCAACATTGATAAACATCACAATGCGACATAACCCTTGACAAATATGACAATGTGACATAACCCTTGACAAATATCACAATGTGACATAACCCTTGATGAGTGTCGCTAATGTAACATAACCTGTGATAAACGTCACAATGCGACATAACGCTTATTAAACGCCCACTGTAACAAACCATGGCTCAACGGCGTAATGTGATATAACCCTTGATAACGTCATAGTGAAACATAAACCTTGATAAACATCACAATGCGACATAACCTTTGACAAATATCACAATGTGACATAACCCTTGATGAATGTCACTAATGTAACATAACCCGTGATAAATGTCACAATGCGACATAACGCTTATTAAATGCCCACTGTAACAAACCATGGCTTAATGTCTTAATGTGATATAACCCTCGATAACATCACAGTGAAACGTAAACCTTGATAAACATCATAATGTGACATAACCCTTGATAAATATCACAATTTGACATAACCCTTGATGAATGTCGCTAATGTAACATAACCCATGATAAAAGTCACAATACGACATAACACTTATTAAACGCCCACTAATGTGTCACATCTTTGGTTGTGTTGACATATACCAACCAGACACTGTAACAAACCATGGCTTAACATCGTAATGCGATATAACCCTCGATAACATCATAGTGAAACGTCAACATTGATAAACATCACAATGCGACATAACCCTTGACAAAAATGACAATGTGACATAACCCTTGACAGATATCACAATGTGACATAACCCTTCGTCAATGTTGCTAATGTAACATAACTTGTGATAAACGTCACAATGCGACATAATGCTTATTAAACGCCCACTGTAACAAACCATGGCTTAATGTCGTAATGTGATATAACCCTCGATAACTTCACAGTGAAACGTAAACCTTGATAAACATCACAATGCAACATAACCCTTGACAGATATCACAATGTGACATAACCATTGATGAATGTCGCTAATTTAACATAACCCATGATAAACGTCACAATGCGACATAATGCTTATTAAACGCCCACTGTAACAAACCATGGCTTAATGTCGTAATGTGATATAACCCTCGATAACATCACAGTGAAACGTAAACCTTGATAAACATCACAATGCAACATAACCCTTGACAGATATCACAATGTGACATAACCCTTCGTCAATGTTGCTAATGTAACATAACTTGTGATAAACGTCACAATGCGACATAACGCTTATTAAACGCCCACTATCACATTATTAATGTGTCACATCTTTGGTTGTGTTGACATACCAACCAAGCACTGTAACAGACCATGGCTTAACATCGTAATGTGATATAACATGAACTCTAACATCACAGTGAAACGTAAACCTTGACAAACATCACATTCTACATTACTGGTTTAAACCATTTCTTTTGTCAAACTACTATAAATATATATATCAAGAAAATTATTACAACATGATGGTGAATAATGTGAGATAAGCATTGAGGAATGATGAATTTTAATATCCATGAATAAATGTTTCAATCGTTGCAATGAATGTCCCAATGCAACAAAACCATTAAGGAATGCACTATTGAGGAATGTCGCAATCCAACATAATGTAAGGGTCAATGAATGTTGCAATGCAACAAAGCCATTAAAGAATGTACCATGGATGAATGTCACAATGATGGACGTCAAAACTTACATTATGAATGTGTCATATATTGGGTTGTGTGGGTGTATATCATTTTTTAATCCTTAATGAATGTTAGAATGGGACATAATCCTTTGTCATATTACATATATAACCCTTGCTCAATGTCGCAATGCAGCATAACACAATGAACTTCGAATGTCACATTATTGATATGTCAAATCTTGGATTTTATTCTATATTTTTACATCATTCATCCAAGAAACAAATCTATATATATTTTGATTTGTGAGTCACAAATCTAAATTTTTGCATTGTAATACAAAAATTACATAATTAATAATGTGTTGTGTTTCCCTATAGTATACGTGGTTTAAACTATTTCTTTTGTCAAACGACTATATATATATATATATATATATATATATATATCAAGAAAATTATTAACCTTTTTAAAATTTGTACTTCATTTTCATTTTCATTTTTTTCTAGTGTTCTTTTAACCTTTTTCTATATTTTTAGTGCGTTCTTGTAATACAAAATTTCCACAATTAATAATGTGTTGTGTTTCCCTATAGTATGTGTTACATATTAGGTTTTGTGGGTGTATATCAAACATAACATTAGTTAATAAACATTAGAATGCAACATTTTCAATAAATGTAAAAAGAGTCTTTCACACATATATATTAAATCTTATATATATATATATATATATATATATATATATGTTTTAATGAAAAAAAAAGTTAATTACATATTACATATTGTTAAACCATATCTTGATTTGTAAGAGTTTGTTGAATTGTGGGAGCTGATTCAATTGTAAAATTGTAAATTTAATGGTTTGTAATTTTGCAACACTATGTATTGTTGCAGGGTATATATTAAAGTGTTTGAAGATAACCCTAAGGAAAAGGAGGATAGTGGAGTTAGTAATATTTTGATAGTGTTTAATAGGGTACACCAGCTCAAGGATGGGCAAGGAGGATGGGAAAGGAGGAGCATGTAATATACTATATATATCTGATTTTCAATTTTCAATTTCAGCAGATTT